>CM045764.1:109162920-109695258 GCA_025200525.1 Camellia lanceoleosa | reverse complement strand
CAATGCCAATTTGAAAACACATGATGAACTCCAATAATTTCAATAAAATGCCCAAGATGGTAAATCCTGACTTCGAGGTAATCCTAAATTTCAGCAACGCAAGTAGACTATACCAAGATTACTTTCAAATTGTCATTTTCTTGGTGATTAATCGAAAGGCTCGACTAACCTATAATCATCATTTTTACTTAATATTAATGCAAGGCTTGATTAACTGTAATCATTATTTTTACCAATATTAACCCCGGATGTCAAACACCTATCATCTACACCTCACCACCTTTCAAGACTTACCAATCGGTAGTTATCCCAAAAATCATTTTAATGAAAACTTGACTTTCCAAACATTCTTTTCTCAATGCAAAAGTTATAAAATCAAAATTTCAAAGCTCATCGTTATCAAACGAATTAATATGCCAATGCAATGATTAATATACAATGCAATATTTCTTCTACTTTCAATACTTGCACACAATATTCCCATTATGATCAAAATTCTCATATTCCATAGAAAACTATCATTTTATATGTAAACAAATAAACAATTTTTTCAAAACATCATTTATTTTGTGGGTAATAATAAAATAAATATAACAAATATCTTCAAGATTGTCAACATTTTCTAAAAAACCCTCAATTTAGTAAGTTTTTCACCAAAACTTACTCCATCTTCATTTATTGAAAAAAAGTTATCAAAACATATATCTTCAATCCTCATAGTTCAAACCCTCAATTTCTTTATTTTAAAAAGGAGACAAGAGTAAACCCATTTTCAAAAAAATATCTCATCTTCTTGAATCAACAATCAATTCTTCAAACACTTGACGTAAGTAATAGATTTAAAAAATCATCCAGGATCTTGCAATATTAAATATATATATATAACTCAAGCGAAATCCCTTTACTTATTAAATATTACCATTTTCATCCTACTTTATGTCCAAAGTTATGGTATAATCTTAATAACACACTGTCTTTAAATATATACGGATATAACCTTTTAACCAAAAATTAATTTAATCCACTTAAATTAGTAAGTTTATTATATTAAAAAAATTCAAATTAATAATACCAAACCTAACTTCCACATGCTCCTCATCCCTCAAACATAACTTATATTTTAACATAACCATTTTCATGCCAAGCTATTTAAAGAGTGTAATATTTTACCAAATTCTCTACCAATAACAATTTCACAACTTTTTTCTAAAATTACTTAACCAACATGGTATTTACATCAAAAATCAAGTGAAATATGCCTTAATAGTAACATTTTCAAGGTTATGAGTTTGAAAAGTTCATGATTTCACATTTTTATTTGATAAAATGAACACAACTTAATCATCAACTTATATCATCTTTTATAAAATATCATGAATATAACGCTTTTAGAGTTTTTAATCCCAAAGAACTCTATAATTCCTACTTAAACATTTACTCCATATTCCTCAACATTAATTTATTTTTCTCAAAAATAAATTCCCAAAATTAAAGATAAAAAAATTCAACTTTATATTTCTCAAAATAAATCATCTAATCATAACAAAAAATTGTTTAACACCCCCTTTCTCTTCACCCCCTTTGACCTCTCTCTTTTTGATTGCCTACTTTTCTTTTGCTTTTTTTTTTTCCCTCTCTCCTCCAATCACCACCGCCATGTATGTGTGGGGGGTTGTGAGAGATGATGATTGGAGGGGTCTTCTATCAATGCTCCTAATCATAATAATATGTTGCCAGAAGACAATCCATACAACTATTAAATTTTATTTTAGTATTTATTTTACAAAATTTTCAATACAAAAATAATTTTTTCAAATTAATCTCAAAATGCCAACATTCTTAACATTTCAACATATTTTTTTCAAAAATTACCAAACAAAAATCTGAATATATATATATATATGCAATACCCTTATAATGATATATTTTCTCAAAATAACCCTAACATAGTTTTAATGTAAAATATAAAGAAAGTCCCTACCTCAAATAATGAAGAAGGCAGATTTGGAAGGCAAATCTTGCACGATCACGAATCCGAGACTACCATTACGAAGATCACGACAAGCTCTCCAACTTTTATTTACAACACTTTTGCAAAATCTCACTCTAAGAACTCCCACTCTAAGCTTAAAGCTTAAGCCAACAATGGAGGAAAAGAGAGAGAGAGAGAGAGAGCAAGAGCTCTTTGCTCCACCCACCAAATCAAATACATAAACAAAGGAAATGAAAAGATGGAAGGAAAAAGTGGGAGAGCAACCCGTGGGTTTGCTTCCCAAAATTTAGTTTTCCCAAAAATATAATTTTTGTAATAATACCTCAAAATTTTATAATATAAATTATAAAATGATATAATTTTTCTTACCACAAAATATAATAATTTTTGTATACCACAAAATATAATATTTTGTTCACTACGAAATATATACATTTTCATTCTTTATAAAATATATAATTTTTCACCATGTGGTACACATCATAAAATTAACTATTAAATATTTATTATAACTCCTATATAATAAATAATAACAACTCCTAAGATGGTTACTACCAATCACATAATTAAAAAGGACCAAACAATTAAGCGCGAGTCACTAAACAAACTCAAATTAAATTAAATCTAAGTCATGGGTCTTATCCATAAGCCAAACATGGTCTAATTATATATCAAAATAGACCCAACAAATTTATCCAAATCATGATCTAAACATTTAAAATTAAATAACAAAATTCTGCTATAAATTAAACTGAATACCAATCAGTCCGTGAATTTTCATAAAATAAATACTCATCAATAAATTTTTGAAATTTTACCCAACGTGCTAGATTTGTATATAAACAACATATAAAAATTTTATAATTTTCTGAGATCGGAAAATATTTTAAAAATACAAAACCGAACTATTTTTGCACAGGATTTACACAGAATCAAATCACGAAAATTTGTTCAATTAAATTATGCCTTGTCTTTAAAAAAATAAATTTTTGGGTCATCACACTCAGCCCTTTGGCGTTGTGTAGTTTCCCAAAATCTGATTTTTGTCAACAACCCACTGCGTTGCCACCATTAGACTCACTATTTTTATTACAACTCCAGATATTAGTGGGTGACTCATTCTCATGCCTAGTTTGAGATTGTATTTCAACTTTACTCCCCTCAGTATTCGAAGAACCCCAAGCAACAGAAGTTTTTAACTGAAGTACATGCTCTATATCTTCTTACTTGATTGTGTGAGCTCTAATTAAACCAACCACTTGTTTAGACACCGTAAACCACGACCCCCAATTATCTCTTCTACCCATGTCAATTTGGGTTACAAGCTTGCGGATATTTTTGACAAATATAGAAATCTCTCATGTAATTTTAATAATTACGAAGCACCCTATATTAACCGACAATATCAAGATTCTCTCATTTTGTCTTGTTGTCCACCCAACTTGAAGCTGATGTCATCAAAAATAAATGATGCCCATAATACCCTTAAGTGTCTTGAAATGACCATGGGCTAAGTTACATGAGATAAAACGAAATTGTCTTCTCGATCACAGATAGCGTGAAACACACCCCATAGTCAAGTCGTAGATGTAGAACATATGCCTCGATCAAACTTTCATTGCTTGGGGTTCTTTGAATCGAGGGAATAAAGTGGAAATACAACCTCAACCCGGGGTTGAGAATGAGCCCCCCACAGTCAAGTAAGAAGATGTAGAGCATGTACCCCAGTCAAAAACTTCTGCTCTTGGGGTTCTTCGAATATTGAGGGGAGTAAAGTTGAAATACAATCTCAAACCAGGCATGAGAATGAGTCACCTACTAATATACGGGTTGTAATAAAATAGTGAATCCAATGGTGGCAACGAGTGGTCATTAACAAAATCAAATTTTTTGGAAAGCGACACAGCGTCAAGGCAAATAAACTGAGAGTCTAGTAGAAAGGGGTTGGGGTTCTTCAGTGAAGAGACTCTGATAAAGTTGAATTACGAGTTGCGAACATGATAGAGAAAGATTCACCGGGCAATTCTGGAAGAAGTCGAGTAATAGCGATGACCATAATGATGATGGGAATGAAGGAATGTGGGGTTAGCATATTACAAAATTTGAGATTTGGAGAAACTATTTATTATTAAAGGCGGAATCTTGGCTTCATTCAAAATTAAAGAAGCTCAATTCTCTTTCACAAATAAAAATTTCTTCTTCATGATTGAACTTCCATTAATTAAGAACATGTACATAGTACCGGATGAACACATTAGAATACAAAAAGAAGCGAGAAAATGCAAGAGGAGAAAAGGGATATTTGTGAAGTTTAAGTAAAGTGAAAATAAGATAAAATATAGGCTACAATGCCAATCTTCTTTACATATCGGTGGCCATTTTATTATTTTGTTTTGAACATTGTTTTGATGAAAAAATCAATGATAGTTTTGTAGGTCGAAGTGAGTTGAAAGGTTGTGTATTTACTTGCACTTTTATAGTTATTTATGAGCGTATTGCTTTAAAACAAAAGAAAATTAAAACCTCTGTTTCATTGTATGATTTAATTTATAATTTTACAAATACCAATTATCTTAAATCGTCAATTCAAAGTGACTACTTATTGTATTAAAAAGCAAGTATCGAAAAATAACTAACGTGGCGATGTGACAACTCAACGCATTACTAATTAATTTGACAACTCAACTTTGCTTGAATATGAAGGGATTGCATTGTGAAAAAGATGACCCACAATTATTATTTTATCGACAACCCGTCCGTTCATTTTACGCTTCGTTTCTAACTTTATGAAATTGTAATTTTAGTGCGCAAGTGCATGTCGATGCAACTACTCAACTGCAACACCAAAACAAGCCATGTTACTTGAGCTTGTCATAGTGGGATGAGGGTATTAGAAAAGCAACTATAATAAATTGAATGGCGATTAAGTACGCCAAAGTGACTACATCACGGGTACACAAAGTCCGCGGGTACTTTCGAGTTGCATGAAATGAATAAGATAAAATAATATCACGGGTATCATTTATTCCACGATGCTCCAACATCTCAATTATCGCCACCATGTCATCTCTTTTGCATGTCGTAAATAAGCGCTACCCCAGTATGATGTTTGTTCAAGTCATAACAATAGTATTATGTCTACAATTACTATTATTATTATTATTATTATTATTTTATTTTATGAACAATGTCTTCAAGAGATGCGAAGTTCACGTCAAAAGAAATCCAAAAGTGTGGCTACTACCTCAATTTACTTATGACTATAAGGCGAAAAGTACTCAAGTCGAAGGATTATTATCTTTGGTATCCGAGTAGAATGGGCGTTGAGGGTAGCAGAGCAAGAAGGATTGTTTAATGATCTCACGTAACTTTAGGGCACGGTACCTCATCGTCGTTCATTGACCATGGCTAGACGAAATGTGACTGACTATGAAAAAGTAGTTACCAGAATTAAGAAGGAGAATAACAGAATGTTGATGCGAAGATATCGACATTTTATGCTTCAGCTAGCCACCGAAATGGTAGAAGCAAGCAGAGAATTGGAATTGATGATTGAGCGAAATAATGTCTTAAACAATGAAAAATATCTCTTTGACTACTACATGTCAGATGAGGAATGAGAAATCAAACACCTTTATCTTTCATATATGTTTGTATGTTGTGTCGTATCTTTGTTATTGGAGTGTAAGACAATGTTGTTATTCATCTAGCTTATGGATGTATTTCAACTATTTGTTATATGAACCTGAAGTTTATGAATCACTACATTTATAAATACACATGTCAAGATTCCTTACGAATTTCTCTTCCTATTGATAACTTATGTATAAGCATTGCAAAACCATTACAATGAATGAAAACGTTTGGTCATACATGTAACTAAGTTCATTCGGTATCATCATTATATTCCACTTCAATAATGCATAAAATCATGAAAGCCTAGTACAATTAGCGTTCTTCAAAATAACAATAACGGAGAGAAAGCAAAGGTAATTGTTATTTTAGAATTACAAGAACTATTTCAAAACTATTGAAATTTCTCCCTTTATTAATAAGTCGTGGATAAGCATTACAAATCCATTACAAGATAAAATGGTTTGGTTATTCATCCAAACAATTTCATTCATTATCATCGTCATCTGACATCTCAATGTTAGATTCACATATAACATCCATGCTCCAAGTGAAGTACTGGTGCGCATCATCCATTAACCTATCTTCGACACGCTTATTTGCGGTCTTCATTAGTTCAGACCTTGCAAACGTTGGGTCATGCGATTAATTTCGTCGCGGATACGATACAATGCCCTTTGCAACAACGGTGGAGTGTCAATTGGCATATGCATGGCTAACCGGTGAGGAAATTTAATATTAACTTCATGACATAGCTCAATGAGAACGCTTGCTCGAGTTATGCGAAATTCCCACTCAGCTCTCATGGTATTGACGGCGGCATGTGAGTAACGCAAATTTAGATTTAATGGGTATTAAAATTCATCTCCATCACGCAACAATGGCAACCCATTCTTGAATATAGATTAACCACGTATATCTCATGATGATATTGCTCAATATATCTATAAAAATTTTATTGTGGTATGATGCAATATTTATACCACATATACAGATTGTTGTAACATGTACAAATTCAAAATGGAGATGGGCAAGTATTCATATCTTATAAACTCTAAACTCACATACAGAGCAATGAAATCCTTTGATACTTGAAGTTCACATGGTAGTATGTTTCAAATTATTATAAAAGAGTTGTCACGTCAACCTTTATGACTTGAAAAGACTATGCATCAACTTTATAGGAGTTGTCATTTAGAGCTTTTTATTGACTACTTAGTGAATAGCGAAGGTTTTAAGCAAAGTTCAAATCCACTTAGAATTTAATTTCACTTTTCAAACACAAATATAATTCAATTTATTTTCATTACACAATAGTTTAATTCCACTTTTTACCTTACATATTTAATTTAATTTAATTGGAGAAATTTAACCAATTTAATTTCAAGTTAACTATGTGTTGATTTAAGTCGTGTTGTTCTTGTGCATACTAGGCTAGCTTTTATACGTAACACTTTCAATTTCTATACATCGAAAAACCCATCTATAAGTACTCTACTACAAATTAATCTTCAATACATTCCAAGTCTATAATATTTTCCTTTCAAGGTTTATGAATCTATTTGAAGTGCATAGGGTGGCTTTTTAAACACAAAGGGTCTAATTGCTTTGTTATTTTGTTACGACACCCCTCGTCCCATTATGAATTGCTAAAGTTCACATGGGCACGAGCTATGGTATGACCTCTTGTTTTTCATACAATGAGTAGTCTCATCAAAGTCGTCATGATGATCGTCCAACATTTCTCGATGATCGGTGACTTTATGAGCGTAATAAATTGAAGGACTCAATGAAATGGCCTAGTTCACATGGCAACATAGGCATAGTAACTTTGTTGTTTTGTTCTAACACCCCTTCATCCCATTATGAATTGCTTAAGTTCACATGGGCACAGTAGCTATGGTACAACCTCTTGCTTTTTTCATACAGTGAGTAGTCTTGTCAAAGTCGTCGCAATGATACGTCTAACATTTCTCAGTGATGCAGTGACTTTAACAGACGTAATAAATTAAAGGACTCAATAAATGGCCAAGTTCACATAGCCCGCGATAAGTGTACAAATGATTGGTCTTTTTGAAAAAGTGAGTAGTCACCTTGAGTGGCGATTGAAGTACTAATTGTGTGGAGCATGTTTAGCATTGATTGTTTATTACTCATAAATATGTGGGCTTTTAATGGCATGTGACTTTGTCTTGTGTGACTTAGATGCTTTGTTTTCCTTACATTTTAGATTTGAATTATTAATCACATTAATACGACCCGTGGCAATAGTGTTGACAAACAACTATATAAAGAACTGAAGGAGTGATGGTAAACACACAACCTTTTCACTCGGTTCTCCCTGAAACTATCATTCATTTATTGAGTAAAAATCAAATGGAGTATACATTCACGGCATGAGGTAGGAATCGCGAAGTGAGAGTTCACGGCGAGGAAGAGGAATGGGAAGGGACTACATGAGGGTAGGAACTTTGAAAGAGGTAAGAGTTCACGCCGATGAAGAGGAGCAGGAAGGAAGTGGCGATCTTTGAAGTTGAAACACCGTTTGCTTTGTTAGATGCCTCTTGTGCTTATCATAATAGGTTTGGGAAGCGATATTTTGTCATGCCCAAGTACTACTCGAGATCCGGTGGTTTCGTGGAGAATCCATCTGTTAATCAAACGAGATATGGTTTAGCGGACACTATACTTACGAAGTGGCCCATTACTATTTATAGGCGCATGCAAATGGAAAGATTATGTTGGGAAAATTGACTAAAGGTGCCAAAAGCCGCGTTCAATTGAGATCCAAAAAGAAGATCTAGATAATGTTGATGCGACTATGTGAAAGACTTGACGAGATTTCTCCAAATGTGCCATAGGTCAGCAATATGAAACTATCTATACTTAAGTCGAATGCCAGAAGAAGGAACAACACCAAATGGTGAGGCTATCAAAATTTGTCAAGGAGGATCTTGCACTTCTCTCGACCTAAGCTCTCAGTTGTTAGGACTCTGAAATTATCAATTTGAGCGAGGATTAGGCATCTATCTCTACTAAATTATATTAGGTTATCCATAATTATGTATTGTGTGTGTTAAATAACTCTTTCGACAATGAGTTTGTGAAAGGTTTGTCTAATAGTTATCTATGTAGTATTAAGTATTGTACTAAATAAGCTTTATTTTATGTACTACGTTATGTTGAATGTTTTCTAAATTATTTTTGTGGGATACTTATGTTTGAACTAGCTACGTCGTTCTAAAGTGTTATAAGTATTATAGTCATACATTTCTTTTGTTTTCTGTTACGTAGTAATAATTAGCAAATTAGCTACTTTGTATATCTTTGCGTGAAGTTTTATTTAAATATTTCTTGGCAACAAATATGTAAGGAACAACAAATATATAATTTGAAAATTCATAAAAGTAGGCGTAGTTTGGGAAATAAATTAGTATAGGGGCTTAGTTTGGGAAAAGCCCCAAAAAATCTCTCGGCCCGAGCAAAATGTTCTCTAGGGAGGGTGCGTGTCTTGAGGCCATTATTTTCTTCTTCTTTTTTAATTTTTAATTTGTTGTTTTTATTTTTGTCCATCATCAATCTTTTTTAAATTATATTTGAATTATATAACAAAATAAAATTTTTATTTAAATAATTTTTTTTAAAAAAATTTATCAGGTAAATTAAGCAAGTATTTAATTTATATTTTTTCATATTTTTTTTTTACTTTTATACTTTTAAAGTCATAAGCAGTTATCATTGATTCAATGGTAAAATCTTAGTCTAATAATCTTTGATATGATATTTATGCTTGCTTGTTTGTGGTTTTCTTTTTATTTTTTATGCCACATCATTACAGCTTAAATAAGAACTCTAGTTTTAGAGCTCTTAATCACTACTCTTTAGAAAATTCATGCTATTTATTTTTTAAAAAATTTATGTATAAATTATTTATGTAAATATCAAATTGATTTGATAATCGTACATATAATTTTATCATTTTTTTTTTAAATAATGGATGAGAAACATAATTTCAAAATTACATAATTTATTTTTAAATATTAAAATAATAAAATTTGGTAGCTAAGATTGTTTATCAATACAATATTTTATCTGAATAATTAATATATAGAGATCTAAAGATATTTGAATAAATTATAGAATGTGGATTGAAGAAATCAATCAAAATAATAATCATAATAATCAACAATTGTGTACTAATTAGGTTTAAAAGGCGTGGTCACGAACCATGCTTTCTTTTAAAAGCAATTTTCTTTAAAAGCATGGTTTCCAACCACGCTTTTTATTAAGCGCGATTACGAAACAAGATGAAAGCGCTAAGCAATTTTCTTTAAAGCAAAACGATTTCTTTAAAAGTGTGTGGTTAAATAACGCTTTCTTAATTAAAAGGGTGATTTGTAACCATGCTTTTATGATTTTATTCATTTTGTGCTCTTGGGCGAAATATCTTTGGCGTGTTTTGGAATAACGTTTGACTTATTTTGGAAATTCGGTAAACTAGGCTTAGTTTGGGAAATAGGTTAGTAGGTTAGCTTATTTTGGGAAAAGGCTCACTTTCCCCTTTTCGCCGGGGCTTTTCCCAAACTAGGCCTAGGTACTAACTTATTTCCCAAACTAAACTTAGTTTGGCGAATTTCTAAAATAAGTTAAGCGTTTTTACAAAAACACGTTTTTGACATGTTTGAACTTGAACAAAATAAATAAAATCATAAAAGCATGGTTAAAACAACGTTAATTAAGAAAATGTTGTCGCTATTAGCGTTATTAAGTGTAAAACAAAAGCGTGATTTGTAACCACGCTTTTAAAGAAATATTACTTTTAACAAAAAGCGTGATTTGGAACCACATTTTTAGTTGATAATTTATTTATGATTTGGAACCACGTGTATTTACTTTTGTAGCACTTGTGCCTTTTAAGGCTTTTGGTAAATGTATTTGGACCCTTCATTCTATTTTGGGAACCTTTGGTGTGTTTGTTGGAAGTCCCACATCGGTTACAAGACTTCATTCTACTTTGGGAACCTTTGGTGTGTTTGTTGGAAGTCCCACATCGGTTACAAGACACATTTTAAGGTGGACAAACTTCTATATAGGTGCAAGTGCATAGGGTTAGCACCAACTTCTATGGTTCTTTCTTGGTTTAATGAGCCATTACAGACCAAGCTTGAGTTATAAATTTTAGTTGTGCCGAGCTGGATTTTGGCCATAGTTCCATTGGAATTTTGGCCATAATTTCTTCGCCAAAGTTGTGTTATTTCTCGAGGACTTTGTGGTGTGTGGTGGAGATCGAGTTTCAACTCTTTTCATCTTCTCCGTTTGAGCTTGAATTTGAGGTAGGGATAACCTCCTCTTTATGAGCTTTATCTTTAAATTTTAGCATTTTGATATGTTGGGGATTGTTGAGTAATTTTGAGAAAGTTTGGGACTTTTGTGCAATTTTACAAAAGTTGGGGTTTTATTTATAATAAACATATATGCATGTTTAGCATAGAGAAATGTAATTAATGTTGCAACATTGATGAAAATAGGAACCTTAAGGGTTGTAATGTTAATTATGGAGAATGCTCTAATTACATTGGTTAATTAATAGGTATAATTAATTGTTAGAAATGAGAATTGAATTGGGAATGTTGAGATTGGGAATGTATGGGATTAAAGGGTGTAGTTGAATTATTTATCGCTCACCTAATTGAAATGTTGATATATATCCATTTGGTGCATTTATTTTCGGTATAGAAATAATTACTTTGGGCTATCAGTGGAGGATAGTCTTGATTGTTGTAGACAATGCATGATGATTAGGCAAACTAAAACTAATCACTAGAATGTGTCATTGAGTATGACGATTGAAAAAATACATTAACTTTATGTATTGATTGATGATGTGCATAATAATTGTTTATATGCATTGTGTTGTGTTGAAGGAGATAGGGGATGTACTCCACGGTTTAGGGGAAGATAGGGGATGGACCTCTAAGCGGTGTTGTGTGGGAGGAGATAGGGGATGGACTCGTAGATCTGACTCATATGCTTGTCTATTGATGTGATGATCTGACTCATATGCTTATCTTTGGAAGTGTGATATAGTTCTTGTGTGGAAGGAGATGGGGAATGGACTCGTAGATCTGACTCATATGCTATGCTGTTGATGTGTTGATATAGCTAGTATGCTTATCTATTGTGAAATGAGGAAATGTTTAATATGAGTTCTTGTCTCATATCGGTTATTTGGTCGAGGTTACGAACCATGGTTATAAATTGAGAATTGAAAAGGAATGAAAAATGAAAGCGTAATGTGTTATGAAAGAATGTAAGAGTGTTGACCATCTATCAACTATTAATCTTTTAGTCATTGTTCATAAATTTGGTTTAGTGTATTTCTACTACATTAGCTCACCCTATCACGAGGAATATCATTTTCAGTCTGGTAGCTTGCCACCTCCAAGGATATAGCTTGAGAGGCTAGAGGCGAATGAACCTTTTGATGTTTTGTTTCCCTTTTGATGTGTTACATGTGGTTTCAAGCCAAGGGCTTTATATGTATTTGAGTTAGTACTCTACTCTGTGTAACCAAGTGTTGACTTGGAAAACTGTAAGCCCGTAGGGCATTTCCTTTTGTTGTTAACATGTAACCTTTGTAAGAACTACTCGATGAATAGAAATGGTTGGTTTATTTTATATCAATGCATGTCTAAAGTGATGGGTTTTATGTAATATTTTGGGGCGTTACAACTTGGTATCGGGCGTCTAGGGTTTGAATACTTTGGAGTGCGTGGGAAGTGATTAGTATCACAATGGGTTCGTCTCGTTTGATAGAGACGTGGTATTTGTCTTGTTATATGCTTATGTAATAACATGTTTATGTGACTATGTGGGTATGGAATTTAATTTCTAGGATGTTGATTGGATCCTTGGGTTTCGTGAGTCTTGTTAGAAAAGCACTTGATCAATCTTTGTTTCTTAGGAACTCTAATAACGCCTCGGGACTATCATTATCAGGAAAGAAATTGTAAGTGCTACGATGTTTATATGCTTACATGGAGTGAATTAAAGTTGTCCATGCATTAGGGCGTGAGTGTTTAGTTTTAAACACGTTTATGAATATGCTAATATTCTTCGTTTCCTTTATTAGGATGTCGAGAATGGGGCGAGGGCGTGGTAGGCGTGGTAGGCACTGGGAGGCGGGGTGCCTAGGATGAGATTCTAGCGTCTGAGGAGGGAGTTGACCGAGCCAATGTGGCGAGCAGTAGTCGGCGAGCTATGGCGCTGCTTAGAGATAGTAGGGGCATTGAGGCGGTCATTAGGCATTCTCGGTGAGAATCGGGCCGAGTTCATGTTGCGAATCTGAGTTCTTCTTTTACGAAGAGGAGTTCTTCCGGTCTAACCCGGACGAATTTTTGGGTGATCCTAAAGAGCCACTTAAGGCAGATGAATGGCTCAAACAGACAACAAAGACGTTTGAGATGCTAGGCATCGAAGACGGGGCACTGAAGGTGACCTTAGCATCTTTCCAGCTGAAGGGGGATGCAGGTCAGTGGTGGAAGTTCACGAAGAACCGTATAGGAGGGACTTGGGAGGCTTTTGTTAACGCTTTCCAGGAGAAGTTCCTGTCTTCAACTGCTAAGGAGAGGTTGAGAGATCAGTTCTGTCGACTTAAGCAAAACAGTTCTTCAGTGGCCGAGTTTGAGGCCGCATTTACTAGCTTGTCCAGGTTTGCACCTGAATTGGTAGCGTCTGAGGAACGCCGTTGTATAGAGTTCGAGAAGAAGTTGAGGCGCGGCCTCATGTTGAGAGTTGTAGGGACTATGATTCGAGATTATGGGCATTTGGTTGATGCTGCAGCCCATACTGAGATCATGATGCAGGAGGAGAAGGAAGGGCAAAAAGGCTCCAAGAGGAGTCAAGATGGCCAGAGTGATGGCAGGAGACAGAGGGGTTATAACCCTCAGTAGTCTCGAAGCGGAGTTGTTAGATCGACCTTTCGGTCTGCAAATCTGAGGCTGGAGAGGCAATCGAGGAGAGTTCTGTTACAAATATGGTCGTGAGGCCACAAGGCTTCGGTTTGCTGAAGGGAGGAAGAGCGAAGCGGCGTTATCTTGGCTCGATCTCGAGCCAAAGTCGAGGTAAGGGACCAGCCATTCTCGTATTATCAATGTGGTCAGACAGGACACATGAAGAGGTTTTGCCCACAATTGAGTGGCATATCTGGTGCATCTGGTTTGAGGCAGACTCAGAGTCATCAGCCAACTCAGCCAGTTCAGGCCTCGAGGGCCAATCAGGGGGCTTCATCGTCCGATCATGCGATGATCTTATGCTCCTAGAGGTGAGCAAGTGGATCGGGGCTTTGCGGTAGCGTGTTCTTGCTTACATGAGGATCTAATCAAGCTCCGTCCCGGTTGAGAGGTACCTTTCTATTTTGCAATTCGGTTGCTAGTGTGTTGATTGATCTGGTGCATCTCATTCTTTTGTATCTGTTGCATTTGCATACGTGTTGGAGTTGGGTTGGCACTATTGACATCTCCTATTTGTGTTGTGTCACCTACTCGAGGGTGAGTTGATTTTGAAACACGGATGTAGAGGTTGTGATATAGAGGTCGCGATCATAGGCGTTTCCTTTGTAGTCATGCCCATGAAGGGCTTTGATGTTAATTTGGGTATGGGTAGTTATCGTCATATCGGTGTTATTGATTACTACCGTCGAGAGGGTCACTTGTTGTACCGTGCGGTGTTTCCATTTCTTGAGGATCGGGTTGATAGTGTTTTGCCAGAGGTATGATCTGTGAGGCGAAGTGAGCTTAGTGGTCTACTTGCTAGCTTTGAAAGTGGCGAGTGTGATGAGACCAGTTGTATTGCCGAAGTAGTTTGTGAGTATTAGGATGTCTTTCTGAGGACCTCGTTGATTTGCCACCTCAAGAGATTGAGTTCTCTATTGATTTGGTGCACACGGCCGATTTCTATGGCACTTTACCGTTTTGCTCCAGCGAGTTGGTTGAGTTGAAAGTTGACTCGGGAATTGCTAGATAAGGGCTTCATTAGCCCTAGTGTTTCGCCATAGGAGCACCGCCCTCTTTGCTAAAAAGAAAGATGGTGTCTTGAGATTGTGTATCGACTAGGAAGTTGAATCAGACTACGGTTAAGAATAAGTATCCTATGCCCGTATAGATGATTTGTTTGATCGGTTGAAGGGTTCCGTTGTTTTTCTAAGATAGACTTGAGATCGGGTTACCACCGGTTGAGGTCGAGGAGGAGGATATTAGAAGGCGGCATTAATGCAGCAGTATGGCCATTATGAGTTTGGTGATGCCATTTGGACTTACCAATGCGGCGATCTTTATGGACTTGATGAACCCGATCTTCGAGAATTCTTTGGCCGTTTTGTGGTCGTTTTAGTAGACGACATTACGATCTATTCACCATCGAGGAGGAGCACGAGGAACACTTGAGTGGTGCTTAAGTTACTTAGAGCCCATAAATTTGTATGCCAAGTTCGGGAAGTGTGAGTTACGGCTTGAAGTCAAGTTCTTAGGCTATGTGGTATACGGAAAAGGGTGTCTGTTGATACATCCAAGGCCGAGGCGATCTTGAGATTGGGCATAGCCTAAGAGTGTGTTTGAGATCCACAGTTTTTGGGATTAGTGGGTATTCTGCCGGTTTGTGAAGGATTTCTCAGTTAGCTTCACGTTGACTAGGCCGACTCGGAAGGAGTCAATTTGTATGGAGTAAGACTTGTGAAAAGTCGTTCCAAGAGTTGAAGGTTAGATTGACCACCGCTCCGATTTTGATTATTAGGAGAGGGTTGAGTTATCACGATTTATTGTGATGCCTCACGAGAGGTTTTGGGTTATGTGTTGATGCGAGGAAGGAAAGTGGTAGCTTATGGCTCACGTCGGTTGAAAATACGAGAAGAATTACCCTACATGACCTAGAGTTAGCGTTTGTAATCTTTGCCTTGAAAATCTGGAGGCACTACCTTTATGGTGAGAGATTCGGTGTTCTCGGATCATAAGAGTCTGAAATATCTCATTTACGGAAAGACTTGAACTTGAGGCAGAGGAGGTGGATGGAGTTTATTGAGGACTACGACTTGAGTTGCTTTACCATCAGGAAAGGCCAATGTTGTGGCGATGCCCTTAGCGAAAATCCATTAGTGATGTAGCTTGTGTAGCCATCCAGTGGGAGATGTTGGGGGCACTTGGCGAGTTTGATTTGCATCTGGCGAATCTGTTGAAATTTCTGACCTTGTTTTTGTTGTTCTTGCGTACACTCATGACTCGAGTGTTAGGGGCACAGAGAGGTGACCTTGAGATAGAATCCCTCCGAAAGAAGATCTCCAGTGGGAAAGTTGAGAAGGGTTTGACGGTGTACCCCGACCTGAGTGTGAGATACCGAGACCGTCTGTTTGTGCCGAAGTCTTGCCGAGTGGAAGTACTCCGAGAGTTTCACCATTAAGCATGCGGTGCATCCGGGAAGCACCAAGATGTATCGAGATTTAGGTCGCCAGTTCTAGTGGCGGGGTATGAAGAGAGATGTGGCAGTTTTCGTGTCTAAGGCCTCATTTGGGAACAAGCTATTTTAGTAACTTTTTGACTTTTTACGAAAAGATGTGCAGAAAAGTAGAGAGGTGATGTGACTAGTTTTAGTTGGTTTTTTGGCTTTTTGGCTAAAATAGCCAGTCCCCAAACGAGGCCTAAGTGTCTTACTTGTTAGCAAGTGAAGGCCGAAACATCGAGGCAGCCGGGTTTATTGCAACCCTTGCCTATTGAGAGTGGAAATGGGAGTATGTCACTATGGACTTCGTTGTAGGTCTTAGGACTCGGCGAGGTAGTGATGCTATTTGGGTGGTTGTGAACCGGTTGACTAAGTCGGCACTTCATTCCTATCTGGCGTTAGAGATTGATGAATCATCTTGCCGACTTGTATATTCGGGACATAGTGAGGTTGCACGAGTCGGTGACGATCGTCTCGATAGAGATCCTCGTTTCTTTGCTAGGTTGTGGCAAAGTTTGCGAGTGCTTTGGGTACTAAGTTGACCTTTAGTACTGACTTACCATCCTCGGTGACAGGCGGTCGAGCATACTATTCGATCATTGAGGATATGCTTGAGGTTGTGTCTTTGACTTTAGTGGGGCGTGAGAGGCACTTACCATTGGTAGAGTTTGCCTACAACAATAGCTTTTAGTCTAGTATCGGTATGGCCGTTTGAGGCCTTGTATGGCGACCTTGTAGATCTCCGGTTTGTTGGGCGAGGTGGGTGATGCACCTTTGTTGGGTCGGAGTTGGTTAGGAGGCAGACGGAGAAAGTTGAGCTTATCCGTAGGAGGCTTATTCTGACCAGTCGTCGAAATCTTATGCTGATCGTAGGAGGAGACCGTTGGTGTTTGAGATGGGTGATCATGTCTTTCTGAAGATATCACCTAGGCGGGGATTAATGAGGTTTGGGAAGAGTGGGAAGTTGTCCCCTCAGTTTATTGGTCCTTTTGAGATCCTTGAGAGGATTGGGGAGGTCACTTATCGTTTAGCTTTGCCGCCACAGTTATCCGGAGTTCATGACGTGTTTCATGTGAGTATGCTTCGGAAGTATGAGCCGGATCCATCACATGTATTGGATTGGACCGACTTAGAGGTAGATGAGGATGCCTCGTATGAGGAGAGACCGGTTTGGGTCTTGGATAGGCAGGATCAAGTCCTGCGTGGCAAGACCATTCCTTTGGTAAAGGTTTTGTGGAAACATCACGGAGTGGAGGAGGCCACTTGGGAACGTGAGTTGGAGGTCCGAGAGAAATATCCGGATCTATTTGTGGATGTTTGAACATATGTTATATATGTATTGTTGTATTGTTGAACTTTAAGATCATTAAGTATGTCCTAAGTTGTAAAACATTGTAAATATTTTGGTTTATGGAAATATTGTAGAACTGCCTTGATATGGGAGTTGATTGTAATATTGCATATGTTGGTCATATTATAAAACTGGAGTTGTATCATGAAAATTGTTTATGATATGAAATTGTGAACCATGTATGTTGAAAATGGTTGAGAAGGAAAGAAATGCGATGAAATGTATTTGTTATGTCTCTTGACAAGAGATGGAATGACGGTAATGGGTGAGGAGTTATTAAATGTTGAAATTTAACATTGTTTAAAAAGAGCAAAACTTGTTTTCAAAAACTTGTACTTAATTTAGGGAATGAAATTTCCTAAGGTGGGGAGGTTGTAGCACTTGTGCCTTTTAAGGCTTTTGGTAAATGTATTTTTCATTCTATTTTGAGAACCTTTGGTGTGTTTGTTGGAAGTCCCACATCGGTTACAAGACTTCATTCTATTTTGGGAACCTTTGGTGTGTTTGTTGGAAGTCCCACATCGGTTACAAGACACATTTTAAGGTGGACAAACTTCTATATCTAGGTGCAAGTGCATAGGGTTAGCTTACTAACTTCTATGGTTCTTTCTTGGTTTAATGAGCCATTACGAACCAAGCTTGAGTTATAAATTTTAGTTGTGCCGAGCTAAATTTTGGCCATAGTTTCTTCGCCAAAGTTGTGTTATTTCTTGAGGACTTTGTGGTGTGTGGTGGAGATCGAGTTTCAACTCTTTTCATCTTCTCCGTTTGAGCTTCGAATTTGAGGTAAGGATAACCTACTCCTCTTTATGAGCTTTGTCTTTAAATTTTAGCATTTTGATATGTTGGGGATTGTTGAGTAATTTTGAGAAAGTTTGGGACTTTTGTGCAATTTTACAAAAGTTGGGGTTTTATTTATAATAAACCTATATGCATGTTTAGCATAGAGAAATGTAATTGATGTTGCAACATTGATGAAAATAGGAACCTTAAGGGTTGTAATGTTAATTATGGAGAATGCTCTAATTACATTGATTAATTAATAGGTATAATTAATTGTTAGAAATGAGAATTGAATTGGGAATGTATGGGATTAAGGGTGTAGTTGAATTATTTATCGCTCACCTAATTGAAATGTTGATATATTATCCATTTTGTGCATTTATTTTCTGTTTAGAAATAACTGCTTTGGGCTATCGGTGGAGGATAGTCTTGCTTGTTGTAGACAATGCATGATGATTAGGCAAACTAAAACTAATCACTAGAATGTGTCATTGAGTATGACGATTGAAAGAATACAT
Source organism: Camellia lanceoleosa (assembly GCA_025200525.1). Lineage (NCBI taxonomy): Eukaryota > Viridiplantae > Streptophyta > Magnoliopsida > Ericales > Theaceae > Camellia > Camellia lanceoleosa. Next base: position 109,676,492 of record CM045764.1, on the reverse strand, counting down.
TAACTTTATGTATTGATTGATAATGTGTATAATAATTGTTTATATGCATTGTGTTGTGTTGTAGGAGATAGGGGATGTACTCCACGGTTTAGAGGAAGATAGGGGATGGACCTCTAAACCGGGTGTTGTGTGGGAGGAGATAGGGGATGGACTCCGTAGATACAACTCATATGCTTGTCTATTGATGTGATGATACAGCTCATATGCTTATCTTTGGAAGTGTGATATAGTTCTTGTGTGGGAGGAGATAGGAGATGGACTCCGTAGATACAGCTCATATGCTTGTCTGTTGATGTGTTGATATAGCTAGTATGCTTATCTATTGTGAAATGAGGAAATATTTAATATGAGTTACTGTCTCATATCGGTTATTTGGTTAGGTTCTGAACCATGGTTATAAATTGAGAATTGAAAATGAATGAAAAATGAAACTGTAATGTGTTATGAAAGAATGTAAAAGTGTTGACCATCTATCAAGCTTAATCTTTTAGTCATTGTTCATAACTGGTTTAGTGTATTTCTACTAGGCTATTAGCTCACCCTATCACGGGAATATCATTTTCAGTGCAGTGGTTGCCACCTCCAAGGATATAGCTTGGGAGGCTAGAGGCGAATGGACCTTTTGAGGTTTTGTTTCCTTTGATGTGTTACATGTGGTTTCAAGCCAAGGGCTTTATATGTATTTGAGTTAGTACTCTACTCGTATAACCAAGTGTTGACTTGAAAGCTGTAAGCCGTAGGGCATTTCCTTTGTTGTTAACATGTAACCTTGTTGTAGAACTACTCGATGAATAGAAATGGTTGATTTATTTTATATCAATGCATGTCTAAAGTGATGGGTTTTATGTAATATTTTGAGGTGTTACAACTTTTAACAAATATTTACTTTTTTTGCTATTTGGAACAACGTGTATAAATTATTTATGATTGGTGGAATTCAATTTATGATAATTTATTTATAATTATTTATGATTATTTATATATACAATTTTTAAAAGATAAACAACATGAATTGTTTAAAAAATAAATTATCTAATTCCACCATGTGAAACATTTAGTAAAATATTTGGTAAAACATTTAAAGTCCTTAGCATTACTCAAAAAAAAATGATTAGATACACACCCAACCTTTGACATAGTGCACAAAATGATTGTTCCGAGACTTAAACTCATAATCTCAAAGATTATTAGACTAAGATTTTACCATTAAATCAATGATCACCGCTTATAACTTTAAAAATACAAAAGTAAAAAAGAATATGAAAAAATATAAATTAAATATTTGCTTAATTTACCTTATTATTTTGTTTTTTAAAATTTTTAATTTTTAATTTTTTATTTCTTGTTTTTATTTTTGTCCATCATTGATCTCTTTTAAATTATTAGACTAAGATTTTACCATTTAGGATCCCTAGCATTACTCAGAGAAAAAAAATTAGGTACACACCTAACCTTTGACATAATGCACAAAATGATTGTGGACAAAAATAATTTAAAAGAGATCGATGATGGACAAAAATAAAAACAAGAAATTAAAAATTAAAAATTAAAAAAAAAACAAAATAATAAGGTAAATTAAGTAAATATTTAATTTATATTTTTTCATATTCTTTTTTACTTTTATATTTTTAAAGTCATAAACGATGATAATTGATTTAGTGGTAAAATCTTAGTCTAATAATCTTTGAGATTATGAGTTTAAATCTCGGGACAATCACTTTGTGCACTAGGTCAAAAGTTAGGTGTGTACCTAATCTTTTTTCTCTGAATAATGTTAGAGACTCCAAATGTTTTACCAAATATTTTACTAAATATTTCACATGGTGGAATTAGATAATTTACTTTTTAAACAATTCATGCTATTTATTTTTTTAAAATTTTATGTATAAATAATCATAAATAATTATAAATAAATTGAATTCCACCAATCATAAATAATTTATACGTGGTTCCAAATAGCAAAAAAAGTAAATATTTGTTAAAAGTAAATACCGTGATTCCAAATCATAAATAAATTATCGACTAAAAGCGTGATTCCAAATCACGTTTTTTTAAAAATAAATACTTTTTTAAAAGTAAATATTTCTTTAAAAGCGTAGTTACAAATCACGGTTTTTGTTTACCTGAAAACACTAATAACAACAACGTTTTCTTAATTAAAGTCATATTTTCTAACCACACTTTTATGATTTTATTTATTTTGTCCGACTAGGCCAGAAACATACTGAAAACATGCTTTGTAAAAACGCTTTAACTTATTTCGGAAAATTCAGCTAAACTAGACTTAGTTTGGAAAATAAGTTAGTACTTAGGTCTAGTTTGGGAAAAACCCCTTCTCCTTCCTTCCCATTAGAGCGGATCCTAAATGTACAAACTACCGAATTTTCTTAATTTTCTTTTACATTCCATAAAATTAAATTCCTAAACCTAAACTTGGAGCCTAAATGTCGAAGAGCTGAACAAACCATCACACTTGTTTTTTTTTTAATAATACTGTTTTCCTTGTTCTCCAGGGAAAAAAAAAAAACTATCACACTTAATTTTCTTAATTTCTTATACATTTCATGAAATTAAATTTTTACTAGTAATAGTATGTTTAACTTCATACTTCTCGAGGTTCAAGCCAGCCATTGATGAAACAATGATGCAAAGAGGGTAATATATCTTAAAATCTTACATTTGTCATTACAAAAACAAAAACAAAAACAAAACGTACTCACACAACCACCAACGAACTCAGAGGATAAGCCAAGAGAGAACAAAAAAATAAAAATAAAAATAAAAATTTCAGGCAGCAGACTTCATCTTTTACTACAAAAAGCAAAATACAGATGAATACATATATTCAAGAAAGCCAGCACTAGATTGAGGACGTGATGGAGGATCAGGCTTAGGCTCAAGGCATTCACGAGGAAAATGTTTATAGAAGGCATTTACTGCACCTGTCGCCCCATCCTCATTTTCCATGGCCTTTGCCAATTCGACAGCACGTTGTTTCACCTGCACACACAACATAAGCTACCTTTATCAACTTTTCCGTTAACAAATATGTTATGAGCAACCAAAACTATGACACTTGAAATCCTGACCACCATACAACATTAAAATGTGTAACAAACCTGCACTTGCTCATCAATCCCACAAGCTTGATGTTAAATTCAAAAATTTCAAAAGAAAGTCTCTCTGTCTCCTAAACGTTTGCACCACCTCACAATACAAAAGGGTTTTCGAGTAATTAAGTGATATTCCTCGTTTCGTGACATCCAAAAACACTAACATAATTGTAAATTAGTTTCACTTTATTTTTTTACGTCTTGAGAATAATATTGCAGAATTGGAATTTTCTAATTATCAACTTCAATTTCTCCAGCGCCAGTTTCGTATTTATGGATAGCTAGCTACACAACTTCAGTGTTCACCAAGGGCACAAGCTGCATACCATTAACATATAACAATAATAACAGCAAGAACAATGCTAGTGAGAATGATTACAATAAAAAATGTGATGATTTGAAAGGAACAAATGATTACCATAGGATCCTGCATAAAATGTATTGCATTAACTAACTTTTCAAGTGAGAACTCCTCAATAGGGATGGGTGGAGGACCTATTCCCCTGGCATGAACCCGCTCTCCCCAAAATGGTTGGTCCCCAAAGAAAGGAACAACAGTTGTTGGGCACTGAATTCAAATGAAAAGATGCGCACACAAGATGAGCAAGGGAAATAATCAAAAGACAATAACAGTTTGTTTAGATAGATGTGGATTTCAAATCAAGGGATGAGGTTAAAAATATTGAAGAGTTAGCTATTATTAGTGAACAGAAAAATTATAGAAGATAAATTGAAATAGACGACATGTATTTTAGTAGGATCTTTGTACCTAGACAAGAATCCTTAGCATGCTTTCAAATAAGCACTTTTATATAGTTATTTCAAATCCATCACGATAAAGCATCAAATCTAAATTTAAATTCTTATCCTCGAATGATTAATGTCATATCCATACATGTCAAATCCACATCCATCCAAACACCCTAAGTCCAGCAGAAGGAACAGTTAGCTACCGCAGCTTTAAGACCAGCAGCAGTTGTTCCTGCCCCCCCATGATGCACCTGGAAAAAGCTCAACGGAATGTCATGCTGCATTTGATAGTGGGGGCAAAGGCAACAAAATTTGAGAGAGAACAAAAAAAAAACAGAGAGAGAGTAATTGAAGTACTGAGCCACAGTAATAAATGAAATTTGTTCTACAATATCCCTTTCTATCAAGTACTAACGTAAACGCTTCTCTTTACAGCTTACAATGATGAGATTTTAATTCCTGTTTCAATAAGACCTTTTTTTTTTTTTTTTTGTCACAAGTTAATCAGCATGTGTCTTTCACATATATAGGTTCTCACAGTAAAAACTGAGCAAGTCAAAAGTAAACAGCATCAACAATGTAAACCAATGCAAATAAGTGAATCCAATATATATAGTTTCCTCAGCAATTTGTTAATAACACTAGTTTAGATTTGTGTATTAAATAATTTACTTAAAATTCAACTGAATGAATTAATGTATCACAACAATAAGCATTAGGGAAATGATCTACAACTTGGTGAACAACAATGCAACTGCCAAACATGCTCAGATATTCAAGTTTGATCATGAACAAAACATTATGTTGGACTGGACTTCATCAGAAAGGAGCTAAACTTCACACACACCCCCCCAAAACCCACCCACCCCCCCCCCAAAAACAAAAGAGGAAAAAGGAAAAGATATATACTACTGTGATGCCGAGCATGGGCTTCACCACATGCCATTTCATTCCTTTGGATACAATAAATTCTCTCTACATTATTACTTAATATCTTTGCTCGATTGCTTATATCAATTGATGGAAATTTATTTAATTTTGAGAATAGATTATTAGTCAACATAGTTTAGTAAGACCTCTAATTTTTTTTTTTTTTATTCCATGTTCGATCACAAATTAGAATGCCACATTGCAACTACCATCACTACTAACTACAACTTCAAAATTTATCACCATCTATGTTATATGGACTCAAGTGCGGGTGTCAAGTACGGGTATGTCTATGTGTCCATATGTGTCCAATTCATCTAATTTCCATGTCCAAGGACATGGGAATTCTTTTATTTTCAAGGATAAAAGGATGATCACAAGGTGTCATGGATCATTTCATATATAATAATGAGTTTTTATACATTGTTTTATGGTAAACTTGAATTAATAAATTTTCTCGCTAGGTGAATGTCCTTCTAAACATGTTGGACACATATCTCTTACCTTTAGCCAAGTGTAGATTGCCTGACACAGGAACCTCATACATTTAGAACAGTCCGTGCAACATTGATCACCATACTACTAAGATTCATTACACATCTCATCTCCTAATGCAGATTAAATGCTTCAAAAAATTCCTGGTTAACTCTAAATAAATAATCCATTTATAATTACCCCAAATTATGTAATAGTAATTAACATTGACAACATAAAACAAGGCGAAGGAGTCTCAAATTATCGAGTTTGGCTCGTCTAAACAAAATACCTCCGATATCAATGAAGCAAGGCGAAAAGTCTCTCAAATCCAACTCGTCTAAACATAATACCTTCCAAGTATTTTAAAATTATCAATGAAAATTTTCAATTTCAACAATAGAAAATTTAATCACATAATTAGATTCTCTTTCCACCGACAAAACAACAAAAAATAATCATCCTCACAAATGACGGTGGATATTCTTTCTAATATTGTTTTAGTGAGTAGGACACTAACACGTAGGTGGGAGCTTTCATGTATGCAGGCATGAAAAACCTATGATGACTCCTAGAAAGGAGCCAGATCCCAAGATGTCTCACCCAAAAAAGTGATGTCTGGTATGTCAAGTCCATAAGTAGTGACTGACCTGTAGAATACAGAGATAATCCTCTAACGAAAGAGTTCAAGAGATTTCGTGGGTTTACAGGGGCAATGGAGATAACTTATGGCCTGTCGGTCCAGGTGTTAGAAGTGGACTAGGTACAGAGCTAAACCTCCTTTTTTCTCAGACAAAATGGTTGCCTCAAATACATCTTTGCAAACTTGACAACAAGCTTTTACTGCTTTACCAAGCAATCGCTCCTAAAAGGACTGAGTTTATGATATAAAATGAAATCTATATGTGAATATCAATCAAAAAATTGTGTCCAAATGCACAACAGAAATATGAAATTAAACACCAACTTTCCTTTAGCCTGAGAAACCACTATGCAATATTTGATCTTCTCATAATGCACTTCAAGTTTTGTAGCAGTCTAAGTATACTTGCTGCTAAGAAACACGGACCAGTTTCTGAACACGAGACGAACACATGACACGGTGATTTAAAAAAATGGGGACACAAACACCGGGGAGATGACAATACAATATTTTTTCATATATATTTATTTGTTATGTAGATTAATATTTACATCCACAAATAATCAAAATTAACAAAAAATAACACTAATTCTATATTTTTTATAAAAAACTTTTAAATTAACATATATTTTTATATATTTTTATGAATGATAAGTATTTAAATTTAAGAAAAAAGTAATAAATTTTCAACATCCAACATTCATCAAAATGATGGAAAAGACAAGTTGGCATGCTCCCAAAGTGTCCCCCACGTGTCCCTTGAAAATAAATTAATTAAATAAGAGGGACACGCAACCCAGCATGTCCCATACATGTCCCTGCTGTTTCAGCGTGTTCTCGTCATGTCCACATGTCCAACATGGCTACAGCAGTTGTTTTGAATTGTCAGTGCTTCATAGCTCGCTGTGAATCTGATTTGTCAGTCTTCCCATAGCAAAAAGCCAGAATGTAACAAGTTGCAAGAAGAAAAGTAGCAAACAAAAGGCCAATTTTTGCTATTCTCTAAGGCTTACAAATCATCAAAGGCACACATGAAACATATAGGAGAATTGTTGCACCAAAGAAGACTTGTGAGCAAAGTTTATAAAAGCAAATGCGTAACACGAGGCATTTACCCTTCATGAGGCGTAATCCTTAGGGTGTCGGCGTAAGCATTTCGAATTTTAAATTTTAATATTTAGTGAATAAATTAAATATTTTAAAATGGTAAAAATAAACAAATAACTAAACATAAAGGTGTAGATACTTTTCTCTATAAGGCATTAAACTTTTCACTGCAAAAAATGAAGTTTGACTTCACTGAAAGTGAAATTGATATCCTTAGTTTTAGTGATTGAGCTTCTCACTTGAGAATTAATTATGTTTTTTCTTGATTGGTCATTTACTTAATTTTTTCTTTGGAATGTAGTCGCAATATGGGGTTTATTTTTTTTATTTAAACAATCTACTAGACTAAGTTTAACAAAAGCCCAAGGCAACCTCTTCGTATGCGTATTTCTCATATGCTTATGTGTAGAAGGCATACAAGGCGCAACTAAAGTGCATTTTTCAAACTATTATGTACAAACTTTTGGGGAGTAAAGCCTAAAAATCAAAGCATTGATGCGTTTTACCTTAGCCTCAAGGTGAGGCGAGCATTGAGCCGAGTCCCTAGCGTGTCCTCGAAGTGTCCCCCACGTGTCCCCGGTGTCCCTTGAAAACAGATTAATTAAATAAGAGGGACATGCAACCCAGCGTGTATCAGCGTGTCCCATACGTGTCCCTGCTGTGTCAGTGTGTTCTTGTCGTGTCCACATGTCCGACACGGCTATGGCACTTATTTTGAATTGTCAGTGCTTCATAGCTTGCTGTGAATCTGATTTGTCAGTCTTCCCATAGCAAAAAATCCAAAATGTCACAGGTTGTGGGAAGAAAAGTAGCAAACAAAGGACCAATTTTTGCTATGCTCTAAGGCTTATAAATCATCAAAGGTACACATGAAACATCCTCTTTGTTAATGCCTTAGGTGATAGGAGAATAGTTGCACCAAAGAAGACCTCTGAGCCATATCAAAGCACTCATAATTCCAGCATGGAAAAAGAAAAACCGTAAACTGGAAGCATGATTTTTCTGTACTCATTTTCTGAACTGTCTGTTTATTACCCAAAGTTGGCACACAGAGTAGTAACTTAAAGACCGGGTGGCTAAGGCCAGCAGATGTGCTGATGATGGCAATGAGTCAAAAGCATTCATGTCCTCCCCTCATCAGAACAACCAGTATTGTTTTCTAAAATATTCAACCCTTTTGAGAAAAAGGAAAAAAAAAAAAAAAAGTGTACCGTCACCTTAATATAACTGTTGATTGTCTATGCTGTATTCACGTAATCTAGGCAACCACATGAAATCAGGAAGACACTAATACTGTATCATTTTAACTTGACATAAATCAATGAGAAAACTATTGAAGCCTTACCACAGCAGCACATCGTAAGAATAACCAGTCATGAGGGCAATTGTCCAATGAGTACACAAAGTCCTTTGGTTCTGCCACTGATAAAAGAAAATTAAAGACATACCATCCATTCCTGTAACTTTAACAGCTACAGATGCAAAATTCTAGGAAGCAAATAACTTGGTGACATAAAACTACATAGTAAACGAATGCAAGGAACCCAGACTTACAATTCCCTAGGCCACCCCAGCCTTTGTTAATGATGCCTCTTTGACCAGTCAATTGAAGAGCTTTAACAATTATGTTCGTCATTTCCTCTGGTTCTTGAACAGGCTGTAACAAGTTCAAAAAATAGACATAAATATGGATAACAAAAATATATATATCTACTACTGCTATTGATAATCCTTGCCCACTGACCAGTTTCAATAGGTGGTGATGATTCCAATCTTCCCATTGCTCTTAGAAAAGAGGTTAAGACTAGTATTCAACACCCTGTATCTAAATTTGTTCCCTATGATTCATTGTCTCTTTCATATTGTGCCTTTGTTTTGTCCTTGTCCTATGTGTGTACACCGTAGGGTTAGAAGGGTGCTAATGATCAATGGAAAGAGGCTATGATAGAAGAAGTAAAAGCTTTGAGCAAGAATGATACGTGGAAGTTGGTTTTGTTGGGGAATTGGGGAGCCCATGAATGCGCAACAATACAAGCCCAATCTGTCTGGGAGAAACTCCAGAGTCTACACTCGCAACACTAGGGCCCAACATACATTGTTCAGAACTCATACTCACTTTGTAAGTAGATAACCCATCCAATGAATATTAAGACCCACCGCTTTTTACTCTTTATCTGATGTGAGACTACTTTTACACATGCTCCAACAATCTCCCTTTGATCTTTAAAAAATTCATTGAATACAAAAAAATACAAAAAATTCAATATATTTTCGTATTCTGTTGTATACACTGATTTTTTTTTTTTTTTATACTTTTTAAATGTATTTAGATTAAGTGGATCTAATAAATAAAATAAAATAAAATAAAAAAAAGATTGATTAAAATGTTAAAAAAAAATCTCTAAAAATAAAAAATACAGATTGAAAATTCAGAAAACTATTTTTGAAAACTCCAAACCAAACATAATGCCAAAATCCGGAACCTCAGGAGATGTCCCTCCAATTTTCTTAAAATACTAATTATAGGAAGAATGAGCTCTTGATGGAACTCACAAGGCTACCAAATCCAATGTAGATAGGCGCTCTACCATTTTCCAGCCATTGCACAAGTGAATCTGGAGGTACATAATTTGAGGCAAGGTCCAAGAAACAAAACCCAACCACATCAATCTTAGGTCCCCAATCTGCAGGCCGAGAAAAAAATATACATTAAAATGCAATTCTTACAGCAAAGTTTAGTAGTTTATCAAAGTTTAGTAGTTTCTTTTCCTAGTTTTAGTTAGTGTAGGATATCTCCAAGTTCTATAAAAATCAGTCTAATGCCTCTAATTCAATATTGATGCAGAGTATAAGAAGCGCGAGGAAGGCTAAATTCAAAGAAGTGATGATATTTGGACATTGGCATGATTTCAAAGAGAAATACATAAGAATCTTATAAAATTATGTTTCTAGTGTTATTAGAATATTATTTTATGATTATTTTTATGTTTTATGGGTTAGGAGTATTTTGGTAATTTGCAAAATTTCTGAATATGACTTGTATTGATTGCCCATGGGTCGTCTTGTGAGTCAAGTTATTTAATTAGTCTTTGTTTTGTTTCTTATTTGGTTTTAAATTAGTTTTGGAAGTCAAAGATATTGTAGTAGTTTCTTTTTTTGGTTATATAGTTGGTTTAAAAAATCTCCTAGTTTTATATAAAGCCATGTAATACTTATAATTTGATAGAGTAAATTTTTAGAGAATTTCAAGAGCTTTTGAAACTTCTTTATGGATTGTATGATGCAATCAAACCCTAGGTGTGATACCTAAGTAATTTTAGGAATGATTCTTAGACCTATCTTCTTTCTTTTTCTTTGTTTCAATTTACTATTCTCGGATTATGATTCACAGTCCTCTAAAAGTAAACTTTTCAACCTCAAAACCCTATCCAATCACCCCCAAACCAACCCTTCCCCTACCTATTAGCCTTCAATTTAACCCTTAAAACTCTAAATTACTCACTGTTTTGGCTGTCAAATAACCTCTGCTTTCAAAATCCAGCTCTGTCCTACATCAGATATATTCTGAAGAATTTTGTGAAGCTTCTGAAGCTTTTCTATGGATTGTGTGTTGCAACCCTAACCTCACGTGTAAATGCCTATGGGATTCTAGGAGTAGTTCCTAGTTTCTTCTTCTTCCTCTTCTTTTCTTTTGAATTTTGTTCACTTAATCTTCAATCAGCTGATCCATTCAAGCTTTTTTTTTGTTTGTAATAAACCCTATTCAGCAAGGTCAGTCCTCTCCCTCTAGATAATTTAAAGCCTAGCCCCTTTGAAACCCTGAAATATCAATATACTGTCCGCAAGTTACTGCTCAATGCCCCTGAACAGCCTTAATTTTTCCATCAAAATCTTTTTTTCTTCAGTCCAAACCTTCAGTAACCAACCCCTAAAACAACCCTAGGCCATGTTTCTCACTAAATCAAACCATAACAGCTAAATTAACTCAAATTACATTTATAGGTGCTGCATCATGGAGCTGATTACAAAGTTATGTTTCAACATCTTATATGTGGTCAATATTACTTTCCTGCCAAAGTTTCTAATTTCCTTATTTGGTTTCTTATTTTTAGTAGGAGAATCGCAAAAACTTGTACGTATGAATGTATATGAGAACTTGAAACTGTGTTTGTGTCATTTCGCTCAACCCTTGTGAGGGTGAGCCCTTTTTTCTACTTTGATGGTTTAAAAAAAGAAAAAAGAAAAAAAGTGAACTTAATAATTCCCCTGTTACTATTCAACACCCTCAAAGAGACCCTATTTCAGCCCAAAAATCCCAGTTTATCAAATATTCAATGGTCCTAACTCCTGCCCTTACCTTTTGACTTTCAAATCCATCTCAAAAATCAATTATAAATGCTCTCCAAAATTTCCAACAACTTGCCACTTTAAAAATCCGATCTAATTTCAGCCCCACTTCATCTACTAACCTCAAAACTTTCCACAACCTATTATAGGACTCTATCTACACGCTTTCCTTTTCCCAACCCAACCATAAAGCTAATCATAAGCAGCTTTTTGTTCAGTTCTTTTTACCAATGAAGCTTGATCTATCAATATGTAACATGTTCTCACATAACAACATTAATAAATGTAGAATGAAACATTTTACATTCAGAACTGGTTGAATATGAGGTTACAAACTTACAAAGGTAGTAGTAGTGGTAGCAACAGCAGTAGTAGAAGAAGAAGAAGAAGAAGAAGAAGCAACAAACATGGAAGATATATTTAATTAAAATTTAAAAAGAAAAAAAGAAAAATGAAAAAGAAAAAGAACAAGAATAATATGAGCTAAAAGATAGTATACCAAAGTATCTCTAGCATCAAATGTAACAAAAACAACTCCAGAAATTTGCCACCGGACAGAAACTAATAAATAACTCCAAATACATGTGCAGACTTGACGCTACATTACTCGTTCAATAAGCAGCAATATAATGGATAACAGGGAAATGACCTTTCGGTTTGGGAACAAGATGAGGACTCCAAAGATATCCATAAGGCACATCTGGAGAACTATAAGAACCACTTAAATATGTCACAGGTCTCAGCTTCAATTTTTTCTTCCTAAACTCATTTATAATGTCCCATATTCCAAGCCAAATTAGTGCATCAACAATTTGATATGATAGCTGCAAAAAACATTAATCTTCATTTAGAAATGGAAACAAATAATAGAAGCATTCTTTTGAAATTAATTGAGACCCAACAGATTATTAAGACATAAATGCAACAAAAAAAAAAAAAAAAAAATGTAGAAGAACAGGCTTACTCTATATCCAACTTGTTGTTTGACACGAGAAAAAGGATGCGAAACTTCGCTGGTAGGCCTGGAAAAAAAAAAATTAAATAAACACGCCTACTTAACTCAGTAGTGCACAGAATGTACGCCTAAAATTATATAGAGATTAATCTACGACGCTGGAATAAGTAGGAAACTTAAAACAACAGTACAGATTTGTCAAATTAACATTTTAAGCATTTAACCAACTCCCCCTCCCCACCCCAAAAAAAAAAAAAAAAGTAAAAAGCTTACGTCCATGGCATTGTGAAAAATATATGGAGTGGTACTTTTAATGCCTCTGCAACATGCGTTTGTCCTGAAGAAGTATTTTTTCACATGAGGAATCAGTTGAAATAAATTTTGTCAACACTTCGGATTATGAAAATCGACAGATTATTCAGCACAAGAAAAACAAAAAACAAAAACTATAACAAGAAATAACAGCTTATAGATGTTATAAGTCTACATTAAAAAGGAATTTAGGATTGTGAACTTATATGTCTATCATTGAAGGAATTACAGCTTATAGATGCTATATGTCTATCAGTGCCTTTACCAACACTGTTCTCGGGTTAAGATCTGGCTGCCCACAGGTTAAAACAACAAAGAAAAGTTCAAGTCCAAGTTTAGAAAAGAAATCAAACCCTACGAATTCCTAGTCTTCAGCTTCACCTTCAAAAGGGTTATGCTTGGACACACAATCTCAAATTCTCCAAAGGTAGATTACAAAAGGTATTTATAGGCCATTGAACTTTTCCTACAACTACCAAGACTTGAAACTTCAAATTAAAGAACTACAACTTTTGACTGCGGAAAGACTTTTCTAGGCCTAAGACGATTTTTTATAAAGATTCAATAACAGAACTTGCTCAAGAAAAGACCAATAAACTGTGTCTGCACCCCTTTCTAACAAATCTACTAGTTACCAGAAAACCCTCAACTTTTAAAACCTAGTAAAACATAAACAAAATTTAACTCCATGAGGTCTGACATGGGCCGTGTATTTGCATCAAAATCTCATGGTTCATTAAGTTGACAACACTAAGTTCCGTCAAAGGTTTTCGTACTTGAAATGTACCTACCTCTTACTCCAAAGGTTTCAGTTGTATACAAGATTGGCTAGTAGCATCCATATTTTTCGACATTCACATATATGCTATATAAGCTCCCTTCCACTTTCTTATTATTTCCAAAAACTATATAACATAAAAGAATCGATAATATGATATTCAAACTCAAACTCAAACCTTAAAAAAAAAATCTTAAATATTAAATATTTTTCATATCAGACACCCTGCCCATTTGTCCTGTACTATTACATCCTGCTCGTATGTTAATATAGTTTAAGTAGGCACATAAACAACAAAAAGGTTCAAATTGACATTATAGTGACATGACAGTAACACAAAAATGAAACAAGTAATTAGAGGTTACCATATGCGGGGGGATTGGCAATTATTGCATCCACTTTAAATGGAACTCTAGTATCCGGATCAGGATATGTGCATGCAGGAAGTAAGGAGAATATGATTTCCTTTATTTGATTTCGCTGAATGGGTATTTCTGAAGGTCCAGATGGCAAGAACCCTTTATTTTTTACCATGTCTGCACAAAGAATACAGATTAAAGAAATAAATGACTGAAGGGGCACTTGGAGTTGCAGTACCAGATGATTTCATGTCTAGTTATCTGTTGTTACATCTTCCTTTCAACTTTTACTCAAAATGCAATCTACGTCAACATTTACCTTCTTAAAAAAGCTTCCACTTTTTAAATGGTCATTAGTTACTCAAGGAGATGGAAGTAGTCCTGCTGCAGGGACCCACCCTCTAATACCTCTAGACAAGGTTTTCTATTCAATAATGTTTCTCTTATCGACAAGTATAATGGAGAAGATTCATTCATTTCAAAAAGCTCATAAATTTAAGCAGGGCATTGCAAGCAAAATTTAAGAACTATAAATTCCATACAAAAAACTAAAACTAAAAACTCCATATCTAATAAATCAAGTTCTGAACTGGTTAATTTTATAAGCCAATCTCTCAGGACAAGGAGATCAAGAATGCAACCTTGATCACGTGGAAACAGTTCAAAGGGCATGAACAAGCAAAAAGAAAAACAACAAAAATTTAAGACAAAAGGCTTAGTTTGGTTTAGTTTGATAATAAAAATTTTAAATATATATATTGCTTATATCATGGGCATGCCAATAAAAGAATAACAAAATAAAAAATAATATGAAAAACTTTCTTGAAGCAAAAGATTATAAGCACAGGTATCAGGTATCAGGCTTGGACTTAACATTCCGCAGCAATTAATTCAATAGCAGATGTAGACCAATCACTGGTCTTCAAATTGTACAATGTGATTGCAGTGTATACATAGAGGAGTAGGTTCATGGTAAAAACTTCCTACACCATAACCTCGTGTAAGTAATTTTGACATAACTATATTCTTGCCACAGCTGGTTACAATTTACTTATTATTGTACTTTCTCTATTGTCAATTTTGTGTATGCCATGCAGTAAAAATGATCAGAACCATGTCATCTGTCTTCATTCAATACAGCAATGCATGTTTGCATTAAGTATTGAACAATGTAATATCACAATTTGGCAAGTGTAATTAAAAAAAAAAAACTTGAGGTTGAAATATTATTTTTTGTAACATCAATATTTAGAGGCAAAATCTTTAGACCACAAGCTTAAAGCATATACAGAAAAAAAATGGAGACAACCCTTCTGACTTCACGCTTCACTATTTATACATCATATTTGTATTCATATTGTGAAAAAGAAAATATAGGCAAAATGCATTGGTATTTTGATAGAAAGTATCTCCAAAATGATACAGCAATCAAAACAAACTTTGTTACAAAATTTATGAGGAGTAAATTATTCCCTTTCATTCTTGAGATGCCAAACGTAGCAAAATTTCTGAGAGCTTCCACAGACATTACATCTGGAGTCCATTTATTTCAAAGACCAAAAAATTTAAGTTGTACACATCCTTTCCTAACAATTTAAAGGATCTCACCCCTTCTTTGGAGCTCCATAAATGAAAAGGGTTGGGTTGCTCCTAGATAACTGTGCAAAGAATATACTTTTTCAGGCTAATATAAAATGGAATCACCAGATAACAGGCTCTTGTTATCAAGGCTTTAAGAACGATGTTGAGAGTATGAAATTAGATCTCCTCAGATTACTTACGACCAACAAGAACTTTTGGATCTCCACCAAGAGGAAAAAATTCCAATCCAGCAGCCAACACAAACTCCTTGAAATTAGAGTGAGTCGCTAGTCGCACCCTATGACCAAATTCCTGCAAGAAATATCCATTTCTAATATCTCATATTGCTGAAAAAATATGGTTTTGAATTGTGCAACCATGAATGACATATGGTTAATCTGCATGCATTTAACACAATGAACCATCCTTGAGATTCAATGAATTTACATCAACATTTGACAAAATCTGTAGCAACAAAGTGATTACAGATATACAAGTACTAGTTTTCCAATTCACACTTGGAATTGAAATGCCATCTTGAAGCATCCAACATTGATTATGCTATAATGGCCCTTGAAAAAAAATGACAAAGTGCTACAGTAATTTCTTTAAATATACTTTATAGAAGATGCAAACCCAATGACAACAATGTGCAAAAATAAATGTGTGAGCTGGACTACACCAACAACCCCTGTATTATGCCCAAAACTTTGCTCTATCTTGTTGGAGATAAGATTATATTGTCAAAGATATCAGAATATATAGAAGATATTAGAATATGTAGAGATTCCATGGTTTGTGCTTATTATGATTTTTTGTATCTTTGATTTATTTCAATTCCTAAACTAAAGGGATTTGATTGTATCTTATCTCCTACTCTATATATATGGTACATCATGTAAACAAGAGTATAAAGTTAAGTGAATGAAAGATGTAGCCCCCTAGGGTTTTGTGTGTGTGGATGTAGGCCAATATTGGCCGAACCACATTAAACCTTTGTGTTGTTTCTTTTCTCTTTCCTTTCTCTATTTCTCTCCATATTCAGCCTTACTGCCTTAATTACAAAATTCAACTTAGATAACCCTAGTAAACCACAACAGATTTCGAAGATGGAGTACTTATAATACTCTTAGAAATTATGTTGATAATACCTTGTTTAACTTCTCTATACTATCTGCTAGAGATTATGCCATGCTGAGCTTACAGCATTGCCGATGGGTCTTGGAAAAGGCCATGTAAGAAGATGGAATAACATTGATTCAGAAAGAGACACTTGGGTTTCATCTGGGTCGAGTGGAAAAGAAGTCCATAGGCTTCTGAAGTAGTTGCATAGGGTTTCTGAGAAAGTATGAACATTGATAAGTGATAGTTTCTTCCATTTATTATATCTACGGGTTTGCTAATGAATGTTATGACTTCCAGTCTTCCAGAGTGTGTGCTGCCACATCTATAGAAGAGCCATTTATCCTCTTTAATCTTGAGATGGCCAAGTCATCATTTCAATGTTCTATCTCTTCTAAAGAGGACTCCATGTCCTTCCCCACGTTTCTCTTTAAATGGCTCAATGAATTTCTGTTTTCCGTTTTGTTCTTCTTCAAAAAGAGGTGTTTCCAACATCCATGTGTGTATGAACAAACCCAAATATCAATGAAGTAAAAAATCAAGGAACAACAGGAATGAAGATATCCTTTTAAATACAGTGATGTGATCATCTTCCATCACATAAACAACCTATACTGATTCTCAAAGTGAAACATTCTAAAGAAATAAATAGAAAAATAAAATATATACATATATAACCATGCTTCTCCAAACAGTAAAACATGTTCAACCTGTAAACGTTTGCCAATGGCAACAAATGGCTGTACATCCCCCCGTGTTCCAACAATAAGCATAACAATTTGCAGTGGAGGTAGATCTGGAATGACTACTGCATCAACAGGTTCATCACCAGTAGTTCCAGTATAAATGACTCCAGCTCCAAAATCAAGGCTTTTGGGTTTAATATCTCCTGGAACTTCAAACTGCACAGTTCCATCATTTTTAACTGTAGCAAGTCGATTCACCCACTTGAGCTGCATGTTTGATGGCTAATTATAAATCTGAGACAAGTGATTAAAAGAAAACATGAACTAATAGACTATAAATTTCTATAAGATATTAGGTCAACTCACGAAAACGATCAAAACAACCAAAGTAAAATTATCACCAACACGTAAACTCCCTGAAAATAAAAACACGAAAACAGTTGAACTGGAAAGTACAAAAAATTAGGAACACAATTAGATGAGAAAGAGAGAAAAAAAAAAAAAAAAAAAAAAAAAAAAAAAAAAAGAGAAGAGAAGTGAAGAAAATTAGACAAATAGGTTTTGGGTGTCTAACAAACCCTCCATCTTAGCAGATATTTATATTAAAATTAAAACAATAGAATATGACAATATGAAAAAAGTACCCTCAATATAACATAATCAAAATATAACATAAAATACTCTATTATTTGAACACTCCCCCTCAACCTCGAGCATACAGATCAAAAATACCCAGCTTCGGAAACAAACGTTGAAAAGATGACCAAGTTAATGGTTTTGCGAGAATGTCACCTAACTGATCATCAAAACAAACATAAGCCGTCACAAGCTATTTCCGTAATAATAAAACCCGAAAAAATGACAATTAATCTCAATATGTTTGGTTAGCTCATTAAAAACAAGATTATTAGCAATAAAAATAGTAGCTTGATAGTCACAACACATGCACAAGGAGTTGGAACATCAATACCAAACTATGTAGAAGAAAGTGAACCAATAACATCTCTGAAACAATATAAGCCATAGCTCTATTACTGACAATTTTGTGTGTCCTGGAAGTGTGGCTCTCTCTCTCTCTCTCATGAGCCAGAAGTACACCCCAAGGAACCTCTAAGGACACTCGCCTGATGTTGATTCAATGATTCTTATTGCCTCAAAATGGCGAAACAAAATACCTGCTCAGAAGTGGCTCTAATTAGCCTACCTCTCATTTGCCATCCATCCCTAACTTACATTCCTCTATGTTTTGAGGGGTGACTAGTGCCCCTTCTTAAGGTCATCCCTCTACAAAACGTCGTAGGAAGATAGGCGAGTAATTTTTTCTATTACGCAGAGGTCATACTTGGCCTTGGCCTTGGCCCTCAACACTAAAACAAGAAGACAACATTCTATTTTTTATTGTGCCAAGTAACAAAGTTACCTCTGACAAAGGTACAATAGCCAGAAATAGAACATCAATTAGTAGGAACTTCCAGACCATTCATTATCTACTCTAGTGGGAGGGAGTGAACGGACCGACTGCCTTCCTCTTATATGTCTCTTTTCCTTTCTATTTCGAGTAGATTTTATGATCACTAAATCCAGTCACAGACAAGGAAGTCGAAGGTTGATACAGCAGTCCCAACCAGGTGCATTCTTATGGTAAAGCAAGATACAACAAACAGCTTCAAAATGAGGACAACAAGGAGTGTACATATGTTGGATGACCACACAAACAACATAAGTAATGTTTGAACGAGTGACAGTGAGATAAATCAACTTCCTAACCAAATAGCAGTAATGACCTACACCAGAGAATAATTCCCCTTGATCACCCGTCAAGCTCAATAATTGAATCCACAAGACCGAGCATCCAAGAGACCATCCTCACAAAGGAGATCAAGCACATATTTCCTTTGTGATAAAGAGATGCCCTATGAAAAACGAGCAACCTCAATGCACTTTTTATATCAAGCTGGTATAAGGGCCAAGAATGAATAATACAACAAAAAATAGAATACAAACAGAGTTAAGACCGTCCACAAAGGAGAATGTATCCAAATAATCAACACCATATGTCTATGTACTCTTAGCAAGCAGTGGTGCCTTAAGAGGCTTAACAAAACCATCAGGAAAATACTTAATAGTATAACCCCAACAACATCCCACAATTTGTTTGCCATGAGGAAGAGGACCCAAATCTGATTGTTGAGAAAGGCACTCATTACCTCATCCATAGCATGTTCCCATCCAAGCACAGAAATTTACTGCTTATAAAATGAGGTAATAGAAATAGAGAACAAGTTTTGAACAAAGGAATGTAAGCAAAGTGAAGCACAAGTATAAGGGAAAAAATGGGCAACAGGATGTTGAGTGAAAGTACATTTATCTCGCCGCAAAGCAAGAGGAAAATCAGCAAAATCCAAAATGGAAGAGGAAGGAGCAAAACCTCTTATAGAGATGGTACATCCAGAACATAAGAAACAACACGCCGATCTTGAGAGTGCTGATAAACCTGCAAAGGAGGTGGAGACAAAGCCAAAGATAGCACAAGAGTGGAAGAGAAATACCGGAGTGATGCAAAATGCACCAAAATAGTGGGAGAGGGGAAAAGAAGGCTCCTCATGACAAAAAATGAGATCAGAAAACGATTGTTGCCCAGGTGAAGAAAAAAAGGATGTGGACTCAAAAAATGTAACATCAACACTGACAAGGTAACAATGAGACTCGAGAAGATAAATCGATAACCTATCTATGTACACGAGTACCCTAAAAAGAAACACTTGCAAGCCCAGGGAGAAAACTCATTCTGACCACAAGCATGGATATGGAAAAAAGCCACACAACAGAAAATATGAGGGAGTGGAAATGGAGAATGGTCAAGATATAAAGAGAAAAAATAGATTATTCAAAACAATCGATGGCATATGATTAATCAAATAACAGGCAATGAGCACAACATAATATCACCCCTGAAATGTTTGGATACCTCACTACATCCTTATCTGAAATCCTTGACCAAAAAAGTAAATAAAATAAAATGCTTGAACTCTCTTTATACTTATATATTTTTTTTTTCCCATAAAAATCACAACCAAAAACTCAATATAGGAGTATTTCATAATTTTTTATTTTAAAAAAGAAAAACAAGATAAAAAATAAAAAATAAAAAGAACAATTTGAAACATGCTCAAGTAACCAGAAATTCATGGTAATCAAAACAAGCACAATGCTGTTGGATGGCAGATTATGGCAAAGCAGGATGTATCTTTACTCAGATGAAGCACATATAATGTATTCAATATTCACAGACTTACAAGCCTATAAAATGTAAGTAAAAGAATGTTAGTAGCAAATTTTGTAGGCTTAAAGGATCTAAAATTGAAGAAAAATTACATATTATTGCAGATTGCAAGCTCCTATATAAAATAAAATTGCACTTACGGTTTTTTACTTCATATTGTCAATGCTTATTACTTAAAAATATGTTGATGCACATGCACAAGCACACGCACATCACCCATAATTGTTTATTTCAAAACAGTAGCCAGTTAACTACTTTCCAATTTGAAATGCCAAAACTAGTCATCCTACAATAGTGGTATGTATTATAGACCCAAAAACAAACCCTAGTATGGGTGGCCTCTGGCAAATCTTCAATCATAGATATTTCCATGTATATCAAACAACAAGGGGCTGGGTCAACTATTCAATCAAATGATATTGATCATGTTTCCCATCTCTTCTTAAGAAACAAGTGGGCTATTTCTTTACAAAATTGTGCTCAATTTCATATGTGGCACATATGTTTATGACAATTATACACAAAGGAAGAACAAAACACTACAACCATACAAGTTTGTCATACTCCCACAACTAACATTGAAATGTTCACCTTACACATTGCAATCAGATCATCAAGTGTTTCATTGATCAGCTTGAGTGCAGCAGTGACCTTTTTTTGCTGTGGTGATATGTCTTTGAATATGGGAATATCCCAGTATGGAAGTGGTGCAACACTTAGATCTTCTGCTTCTCGCAAGACAGTGTATACAGCCTGGCCAAACCAAAATATAAAACATAAATGCATGGTTTGTTAGCTTTAACTGAAAAAACATTAGCTGAACATCAGAAAATAACTGACACTTCAAAAACAAGAAGGAAGTTCAATAAAATAAAGAAAATATACACGTAAAAGACAATACCTCAACTATCCCAGTATCATTTGTTAACGAATCAAAATCATAATTAAATAATGCTTTTCCGATAATATCCAATGTCAAACGAGCGAAAAGAGATTCCATCTCTACATCTTCCCCGTTGGATGCGGCAGCATCAAGATTTTGGCCCAGTCTATCTGTAGCTTTTCCAAATAAGCTAATCATTGCTGCAACATACTAGAATTGGAAATTGCAAAAGGATAAGAACAGTACAAAATGACAAGATTTTATCTTTGGATAGAAGCTAGGACAATCAAACAGGTCAAACTCAAGGAATTTATACCAAGAACAAAACAAAAGGGAACCACAACAAACCTATGAAGCTATCGTGATACCTTTTGATGCAATGCTGGGACTATAGCACGTTGTCTAACACGCCATATCTCCCCAGCAGCTGGGAGAAGACCCTTTCCCATCACAAATTCTAAAATTTCTGCCAGAATACCCTGAAGACCGAGGAGATAGAAAGACAATTCAAAAATTGACAGCAGATTCCTGATTTTTAAATACATAAAGATTTGGCAACCCTGTTGCTTTACCTTTGAATAAGCCTTTAAGTTGTCCCTTAATATATGTTTCGCGATGGAAGGATCAGAAACTATCAAAAAGGACTGCAGCAAACGTTTAAAAATGACTAATCAAACACTTGTATCAGGCAGACACTTTTGCTCCTAAAGTTTCATAAGATTTAATTATTCTCATTGCAAAATGGGAAAGGACACAAACAAATAAGAAAATCACACCTTGGGCCCAAATGTCAACCTGAAGATTCCACCATAGGTGAGGAAAAGCTCATAAAGGGCAACAAAGAAGGCCTCACTCCGAATGGCACTAATTGCACCCTTTGCCTCAGGAATCTTAGGATAGTCTTTGGGAGCATCAATCCATTTAAATAGGAACTCAAGCATGCCACTAGAAATGCCCAGCTTTGACAAACCGCACTTTATAAGAGATGGAAAACTTACTCCAAAGCAAAACACAAATGAAACGAGAAACTCAATAAGAAACTAAGAACCAAGTACAAACGTTTTCACAAAATATAAAAAATAAGAAAGGGCATCAGAAGATTTTAAAAAATAAAAAATTGTACACACTTGAAAAAATAAATTTTAAAATACCCTGGTGATCCTTTACATAGACAAACCAAAGAACAACAATGGCCTCCTTTAATTGTGCCGTTTAACACCAAAATTTAACTATACCTAGATGATTCTTTTACTTCAATCAGTGAAAGACAAACCAATCATCCAGAGAAGCATGACCTGCTGGACAATTTTCAAAAATATTCAAGGTTTTCAAATGGGTTTTGTTGAAAGCGAATGAAAGGATGTTCATTTGTCCCACATTGGACATAAAGGAAACCAACTATGGGTATATATAACTACAAGAAAAGGGGAAGAAAAAAAAAAAAAAGAGTGGTATCTTAATAAATCAAATGTGTTTGATTCGGTACATTATGGTGGTGCAAGGCACCACCTGTGCACATGCAACAGGGTGAGGGCATCGTGTGATTCAGGGAACTTTGAAACGCACTTTGCACATATGCATTGTCGCTAGCAGTGTAGGAGCCTTTAGTTTTGGCTACGTAAAAAGATCAGACGATTGAAACTTGGTCAGAATGATAAAACCTGAACGATGTAATCTGGCCTGTTAGATCCGCTCGCAAAAGTTGGTAAGGGTCATGCCTTATTGCTTGCGATAGGGTGTGAAATCTGGATTGTAGAATTTGAACATTATAAATGGGACGCGATCCAATGGCTACTGAAGCATGACTCAACAAAAGCATCTGTTCATGAGCATTCATGAATTTGTCTAGAAATCGAGTTACAGAACTCTATTTTGAATATCAAATTTTTTTGTGCTTTCTATCACCAAATTTCCCAAACAGCTTAAGCTATTAAAAAATGAGCCCAACAATGTATATCATGCTATCCAACTCCCTCTCTCTCACGTGGAACTCCATCTCGCACGTGGCGAGACAAAAGAAAGAAATAACCAAATAGTGAAGAAGAAACCAAATGGGGGACAAAACACCAAAAAGCCAACGGAGAGAACCCAAGATCTCTCTCAACATAAGCCTTTGACATCATGTAAGTCACCGATTTTTTCAAAAGCTTAAGCTATTAAAAAAAAAACCCAATAAAGTATACCAAGCTATCCACCACTTTCATCATATTCTTCTTTGTCAGTTGGCATTATCAGTTTATACAACAAGAGAGTTCTAGGTTTGATCAGAGCATACATATTCTGAATCGAACTCCATCGATAAAATTGCATTGTTTCCGGAAGGCATAGTTTTCACAACTTGGTTGAGTACTCGTTGTTCAGTACCAAAGGGGGAAAATATTGCCTACAACACAGCACCTTATACTTTCTAGTTTGTCCGTTCTTCCTTCTTTATAATTTAAATTCCCACATGACCTGTTATAATTGTACACAAGCTAAGGCTAAATATATATATATAGCTTCTTTAACTTTCAAGGTAACCATTGTCAACAATGTCAATTACATAGCAACGCAGGAAAAAAAAAAAGTGCCATATTTTTCCCCTTTCTATTTAATTAATTAAAATATACTTTCACCTTGGATTCTCATATAGAAAAAAGAATAAACCCAACACCAATATAATAGTCTGAAATGGGAATTTCCTAGACATCTCTCTATGCTAATATAAGCATGAAAATAATAAGGGTATTTTCTTTTTTCTTTTTTCCCCTCCGTTTCCTTTTATGCGGGTACAAGTTGTTTGGTGCAAACTCATGGAGTTGCTTATAATTTTTTCCAATAATGTTTTAGAGCTCTAAATTGGGAGCAGTGGTGTGATGTTTTGACTTGAGTTTGTTTTTTTTTTTTTTTTTTTAGTTCATTAGTACTGGTGATTGGAAAAAAAAAAAAAAAAAAAAAAAAAGAAAAGGTGACCAATGAGAGAGAGAGAGAGAGGGGTCAAAGGGGTCCTAAAAAGTGGGAATGAATCATTGTTATTAGTGCTATTAGTGGTCTAAAAATTAGTGGGATGAATAAGATATTCAATTCGGGCAACTCGCACGGAGCAAAATTTGGAGGATCAAACATTATTCTAATTTTTTTTGCTTTTTTATTTTTTTTTTGAAATCCGCATTAGAGTGTTCAGTGCAGCTTACGGAAAGCAAGGAAAAGGCAACATACCCAGATTGCTCCACAGTGAATTCTCCAGAAGCGATGCGAGCGGACAACTCAGCAGGGCGCTTCTCTTCGAGTACGCGGTCAACAGTCTTGACGCCCTTATCGATTGAGGAGGAGGAGGAGGAGGAGGGTTCACTCCCATTTGAAGAAGACGACGACGAGCATTTTATGACAGAGCATCGAGAAGTTCCTGCAACCAATTTCAATGTAATGCAGTGAAATTGAAGAGAATTGTTCAAAATAATAATAATCAAATTAATGCATACACACACAAACACATATATGCAAAAAATCAAAAGAAAGACAAACCGAGGATGGCTTTGAATTTGAGCCTGCTGGTTTGGATGGATGAGGGGACTTGAAAGAGAGGAACAAAGGCAGCCATTTTCAGAGAGAGAGAGAGAGAGAGATGATAATGGAGTGAGAAAGGGCTGTTAACATATTTGGGGTTGCGTTGGTGAAAGAAAGGGTTACGTCAAAAAGGGCTGTCAACAAATGATAATATTTGGGAGGCTTTTTCCCAGCCTATTTTTGTATCTTAATTCTCAAATTATGTTTAGTTCGGATAAAATTTTTAAATTATGCTAAAGCACTATTTCAAATAGCGCTTTTACTGTTTGGAATCAAAAATATGATGAATAGTAAAAGTACTATTGCAAGTCACGCTTTTAATTAAGAAAGCGTGATTGCAAATCACGCTTTTAACATAAAAAAAACTTCTATGCATCTCGTTTAATTCGTTTTCTGAAGAAAGCGTAGTTTGGAACTACGCTTTCACTGTGCATATAATTTTTTTTTCCCCTGAAGAAAACGTGATTGTGAATAACGCTTTCACTGCTCATATAATTTTGTTAAGAAAACGTGATTCACAATCACGCTTTTACTATTCATTAATGAAAGCGTGGATTGGAACCACACTTTTACAACTTATATAAAAGATGGAAAAGCCCTCATTTGCAATCACGTTTTTACACTTATTTCGTTCTCCTTCCTCTCAAACGACAACTCTGCTTGCTCAAGCTCTCCCTCTGCTCTTTGATTCGTACTCTTGCTCTCCCTCTCGCTCTCGCTCTCCCTCTCCCTCTGCTCTTAGACTCTCACTCTCTGTCTATGCTCTCTCTCTGTCCGTGGTATGGCATCTATCTCTCTGTGTCTCATTTCAATCTTATGTGTTTATTGTGTTTGTGAATGTCTGGTTTTGAATTAGAAATTAGAAATTAGGGTTATGAAATTATAAATGTGTTATGGTTTTGAATTATGAAATGTGTAGTTAAATGTGTTAAGATTTGGAATTATGAAATGTGTTAGGGTTTTAAATGTGTGGTTATGAAATCATGAAATCATAAAATGTTAGGGTTTTGAATTGTGAAATCAGAAATTATGATTAGGTTGGTTTATTGTTAATGTTTGGAACAAAATGAAATTATAAATGTGTTAGGGTTTTGAATTGTTAATCAGAATTGTTAATGTTTGGAATTAGGGTTTTAAATTGTAAAATGTTAGGGTTTATGATTATGCTCTATGGTTTTCAGGAATTTTTTTTAATTAAGAATAAAATTATGCGACTTGAAATTCATATAATTCAGAATTGTTAATGTTTGGAATTAGGGTTTTCGATTTGTTGAAATTAGGGTTTGGAATTAGGGTTTTCAATTTGTTGAAATTAGGGTTTTCAATTTGTTGAAATTATTGTATATTTTTTGAAATTAGGGTTTGGAATTTTGTATTGTGAATAAACCAACCTATATTTGTTGAATTGGAAATTTTATAAAATTGCTTGTTAATAAAAGGAATTTTTTTTAATTGAGAATAAAATTATGCGAATTGAAATTCATATAATTCAGAATTGTTAATATCATATTATGAAATTCATATAATTGAGAATTGAGAATTGAAATTCATATTATGAAATTCATGAATTGAGAATTAAGGTGGACTGGCAATTTCAATTCGAGGTCCACATGCTTACATATATATGATCATTTTGTTCCAGAAAATAAGACTGTAAACTGTATGATTGAATTCAAAATCTAAAAATTGAAATGAATATTCAAAATTCAAAATTTGAGAGTTTTGATAACAAAAAAAAAGATCATGTGCTCATAAAGTCAATTTTAAAAAAAGAAATTATGTTCTCTTAAAGTCAATTTTATTCAGTATTTTACATTTATTCAGTGTTTAGAAATTGGATTAAAATCAAGACTAAAATAGTCAATTTATTATTCTCAAACTAATTAAGGGATTAGTGTGAGTGATCTATTCCCTTTTGAATGAATTATTTTGCATTTGATTTTGGTCTAATCTATTTATAGATATTATCCGTTGCACTTAATTCATGCATTGTGTAAAATTAAAGGATAAAAGTTGATACAATTAGAGCTTCAAGAATCAAATTGATTTGAGACAAGAAGCAAACTGTACGACTAGGGATTCAATTTGCTTTTTATTACAAATGAAAATCATCTACATTTTTTTTAGGGGAAAGATCCGCATCAAACCCAAAAAATTTATACAAATTTTGTCAGTATACATCGCTGCTCTATTAATTTTTTGTTTTTAAATTTAATATTCAATATCAAATTTTCTTTTTGTTTTTCTTAAATTTTAAGGAAGAAGTCCTAATAATTTGGTTAATTACTTAAAAGTCCTATTGGGAATGTTCATGTTCCATTAAGTTCTCTTTCTTTTTTGTTAACCCATAAAATCTTATTTTAAAAATATTTATTTATATAAAACTTATCTCTTTATTAAAAGAAGAAGGAATTGTGTCAATTCCTTGAGTGTTAGTAGAAAATTATTAGGTGTTACAAGTGCACCACATGACAATGTTATCCACTAATCACCAAGCATTATACCTTATGCCTTAATACAAAATTGTAGGCCCCACCCTCCCCATCAATCATAAATATTTTGAAAATCACCTAACCATGCCTCAAAAGTACTAGATATTTTCTCTTATTCAAATAGTATTGTTGATGTTGAATTTTACTTTCTTTTTTTTTTTCAAAACTTACAAATTTCATAATTTTTATTATACACATTTATTTTTAATAAAATATATATTTTTGGAGTCTACACAATGAGATTTATCAAACATGACCAATATTGAATATAAAATTTCATAAAAATAAAATATTATTTTTTTAGTTATACAAAACTAACAATTTCTAAGTTTGCGAAATTATCTAATAAAACTGAGAAAATTATCTAATTATGTAATAGAAAACCCAAAATATGAGACATAAACGTCCAGAGAAGACTTCTCTTCATAATAGTACTAGATATATATACACATTTATTCAGTATTTCACTTGGTAATATCAAGGTGGGGTTGTATACTTGAATCTGCCATCTATTATTTGACTATACTATTTTACCCTGTAGGTGTATTTATTCAATTCAAGACATTGTGCATATTTAATAAAGGGCAAATTTCACTTCAATGTGCATGTGCAAACTACCCATGTAATTTGGAAATAACTATAATGTTCTTCTGGTTTGTGGACTAAATGAAGTATACCATCAGACGTTCAATCCAAGTTCACATCAAGCGTGAAATATGTGCTAGGTCATAAGGGGGTTATGTTCTTATTTTCAAATATCAAAGGTAAGTCACACATGGAGTAAAGCAAAGGGGGTTAAAGTCAATTTTATCTTTCAAAAAAATGACAAATATGAATTTCATAATATGAATTTCAATTAAAAATACTAAGTGTATGGAAAGATTAACGTTTTTTTTTTAAGTTAAATTTCATGAAAATACAGTGCAACAGCTGCTCCAGACACATCAGTCCCGTCCACGTCAGTGCCTTCCAGTTCAGCGCCAGCCACAGCAGGTCCTTGGACTTCAGTCACCCCACCGCATGGTACCCCATACATTTCTCCAGATTCCCCACACGTACATCCTACCCAACATGCTTACCCTGATTGGACACCACCCCGATATATGCATGACGTTGTTACCCTATCGACCCAATTACCACCTGCTTTTCTGGGGACTAGTTCGACCGCGACCATAAGTGCACATGATGCAGTTCTCACCGACATCTCCCACGTTGAGGATGAGGCCCATATTGAGCCCCCCCCCAAAAGTGCGAGGGAGAGGCCGAGGTTATAGTCGTAGCGGACGTCGCGGCCGAGGTCGGGGTGCGGGCAGAGGCAGAGGTCGAGGTCCAGCTGCAGATTGTGATACAGTTGCACTAGATAAGGGTGTTTCACAGCTCACAACAGTATCCGATCTTCAAGCAGAGACAGGATCAGGGGCAGCACATGCAGGAGAGGGGGGGTCACACTCACAGGCTCCACAGGCAGTCAGTGGAGGGCCACATGCAGGGGAAGAAGTGCCAGATATTCAGAGAGTCTATCACAGGAGACTGATGAGGGAGGTCCACGGTCGGGGTTGTGGGACTAGGGGCAAATTAGGACATTAGCGAGTGTGATATGGAGTGTATATATATTTTTTATTTGTAGTAATTGTTATAGTTTTTGTAAATCAAACTTGTACAGATGATGTAAATGTGTCATATTTATTTATTCGAATTATAATTTCACAATTTTTTATTCTTACTTATTTTGATGAATCACACAAATCTCTTTCACATCTCTACCTCTCTCTCATTCTCCGTAGTCTCTGCATTATTTATAGTAATTTACGTTTTTTCCTCAAATTTACAAATTCAGACAACCATTTATAAACCAAAAAAATTATCGAACAAGTTTTCATGATAGTTTTTAAAATTTGGTAAAAAAGTGTTCAAATTAACAAATAATTAAATAAGTTACCAATGTAAGAAATGACTTCTCAAATGATTTTTAGGCTATGTATGGTTTGATTTTTAGAATTTTATTCAAAAATTTAAAAATTAATTTCGTTCAGAAATTAAAAATAAAAAATCATTATAATTTAAGGGTAAAAAATAATTATCATTTTAACTCTTGGGCAGGTTATATATATACGTATGGTTGTTTCAATTTAATTTGTAAAAAAATATTTCTAACCACTCGAAAAATGTGAGTATGGTGGGTGTGCGTATATGTGTCAGAGAGAGAGAGAGAGTGAGTGTGTGTGTGTGTGTGTGAGTGTCAGTGTGAGAATTAAAAGCGCGGTTCGTAATCACGTTTTGTGGAGAAAAAAAATTTATAAAATTTATTTTATAGGGTTTAGGATTTATTTTCTTATAAAATTGAAGTTAAATTTTTTTTTAAGAATTAAACTATAAATCCTAAACCCTAAAATAAAAATAAATAAGGTAGCATTTGGTAACGTTTACATTTTTTGTTTATGTTTACAAAAAATTTAAAAACCGGTTTTTGTTTATTTTTAGAAAAACATAAATTACAAACGCGTTTGGTTTGAACAAAATGTTTAAAAACTCATAAAGTTGATTATTATAAAAAATATGTTTGTTCAGGCCTATTTATATTTATATTTATTTTTATTATTTATAATAATGGGATCACACATATTATAATTGAAAAAAAAAATAATTGAAAAAAATTTAATTGAATTTTTTTTAATTGAATTAAAAGATTAATTGAAAAAAAAAATAGACAAAAAAATGAATTGAAAAAAAAATTATTTGAAAATATTGATCTTAATTTCATATAGTTTATTATTATTTGCTATTATAAATTTTATTATATATATATATATTTAATATTGGTCCTCATTTTATAAAATAAAATTTATATATATTAAAAATTATATTGGTTTGGTGTGTGTGTGGGGGATGAGTGTTTGTGTGTCAAAGACAGAGAGAGAGAGAGAAAGAGAGAAGAGAAGAGTGAGTGCGTAGAGTGAGTGCCTGGAATGGCTAGTATTGAAAGCGTTCTTCAAAATAACAATAACGGAGAAAAAGCAAATGTATTTGTTATTTGTAGAATTACAAGAACTCTTCAAAAACAATTGAAATATCTCCTTTCATTGATAAGTCGTGGATAAGCATTACAAATCCATTACAACATAAATGGTTTGGTCATTTATCCAAACAATTTCATTCACTATCATCATCATCTGACATCTCAATATCAAATTCATACATAACATTCATACTCCACGCGAAGTACTGGTATGCATCATCCATTAACCCATCTTCGACACGCTCATTTGCGGTCTTCATTAGTGAGGACCTTTGCAAACGTTCAGTCATGCGATTAACTTCATCGCAGATACGATGCAATACCCTTTGCAAGAACTGTGGAGTGTCAGTTGGCATACGCATGCCTAACCGGCGAGGAAATTTAATATTAACTTCACGATATAACTCAACGAGAACGTTTGCTCGAGTTATGCGAAATTCTCACTCAACTCTCATGGTATTGACAATGCCACGTGAGTAACGCAAATTTGGATTTAATGGATATTGAAATTCATCTTTATCTGCAACCCAATAACGACCCATTGCTGAATATAGATTAACCACCGTATATCTCATGATGATATCGCTCGAAATAGCTGTGAAACTTTTATTGTGGTATGATGCGATATTTATACCATATATACACATGGTAGCTGTATGTATGAAATTATTGTAAACAACTATGCATCAGAGTTGTCACGTCAACTTTTATGACCTGAACGACTATGCATCAACTTGATAGGAGTTGTCACTTCGACTTTTATTTACTACTCAGTGCATATCTGAATGTTTTAAGCAAAGTTCAAATCCGCTTGAAAATTTAATTTAATTTTTCCGCTTACAAATATAATTCAATTTATTTTGCCTTGACAACATATTTAATTTTATTTTTTACCTTACATATTTCATTTAATTTAATTGGAGAAATTTGACCAAATTGCATAATTCACATGGGCACAGTAGGCATGGTACGATAATAAATTGTAGCTCGGCGCAGTGATATGTCCAACATTTCTCAGTGATGCTCGCCAGTGACTTGAACAGACGTAATAATTTGTATGCTTTGTTTTTTCCTCAGATACTATGTCACTTTGTGCAGCGATGCAGTGATGCATGTGACTTTGTGCAGTGATACAGTGATGCATATGACTTTGTGCAGTGATGCAGTGATGCATGTCACTTTATGTAGTGATGCAGTAATGCATGTGACTTTCTGACTTTGCCATGCTTGTATACTTTGTGACTTTTTTACTAGATATTACGTGATGCATGTGACTTTGTGCAGCGCAACTTACATGCTTTGTTTTTTCCTCACATTTCAGAATTCATCTAAGTCACATTAATACAACCACATGGCAATAGTGTTGATGAACAATTATGTGATGGACTGAAGGAGTGAAGTGTAATTTACCGAATATAAAAAGAAGCAGAAAATGCAAAGAGGAGAAAATGGGATGACTGTGAAGTTCATTAAGTGAAAATAAGATAAAATACAGGCTGCAAAGTTCCAATCGTGTTTACATATCAGGTGACCATTTTATTATTTTGGTGAAAAAAACAACAATAGTTTTGTAGGTCGAAGTGAGTTGGACGGTTGTGTATTTACTTGCACTCTGTTTCATAGTTGTTTATGAATAATATTACTTTAAAACAAAGAAAATTAAAGTCGTTGTTTCATTTTATGATTTCATTTATAATTTTTTTAAAACACCTATTTGTATTGAAATCGTCAATTCCAAGTGACTACTTACTGTATTACAAAAGTAAGCATGAAAAAATAATTTCATGTGGCGATGTGACAACTCACTGCATTTTGTTTTATTTGACAACTCACTGCTCGAATATGAAGGGATTGCATTGTGATCCTCTGGCCTACAATTATGATTTTATTTGACAACCACATCCGTGACTACATCACAGGTACACAAAGTCACGGGTACTCAAAATTGCATGAAATGAATAACATAAAATAATATCACGGGTATCACTTCTTCCATAGTGCCCCAGCATGCATTATCGTCACCAGATCATCTCTAGTTAACCCCCACTATGATGTCTATAAATAACGATACCCCCAGTATGATGTTTGTTGAAGTCATAACAATAGTAATATATCTACAATTACTATTATTATTAATTTTTTTATTTATGAACAATGTCTTCAAGAGGTGTAGGAAGTTCACGCCGGCACAGAAATTCGAAAGTGTGGCTGCTACTTCCATTTACCTATGACTACAAGAGCGAAAAGTACTTGAGTTCGAAGGATTATTATGCTGCTATCCGAGCAGAATGGGCGATTAGGGTAACGGAGCAAGAAGAATTGTTTAATGATGTACGTAACTTTGGAGCACCGGTACCTCATCGTCGTTCATTGACCATGGCTAGACGAAATATGAGTGACTATGAAAAAACAGTTAGTAGAATTAAGAAGGAGAACAACAGAATGTTGATGCGGAGATGTCAAGATTTCATGCTTCAACTAGCCACCGAAATGGCAGAAGCAAGCAACAGAGATTTGACAGTGATTGAGCGAAATAATGTCTTAAACAATGAAAAATATCTCTCTGACTATTACATATCAGATAAGGAATGATAAATCAAACACCGTTATCTTTCATATATGTTTGTATGTTGTGTCGTATCTTCGTTACTGGAGTGTAAGACAATGTTGTTGTTCATCTAACGTACGGATGTATTTCAAGTATTTGTTTTATGAACCTGAAGTTTATGAAATAACTACATAGTTATTAGTTCATGACTTTTTTTATTGAATTGTAATGAGTTAATGAATGTTCTGGATTAATGAATGGATTAATGTATGTTAAATTATGTAAATACTTAAAACACATAAAAGAGAACAGGTAGCTCGGTGAAAAGCTTCCCTTAATTGGGGCTCGTGAAATAGGGATCCTCTACGTAAAGAATTTCAATCTCCATCAGGAAAGAAGAAAGAGTCACCTTTCAATTCCTGGAAGTCCAGTAAAAATGATGACTCTGGTAAGGAATGAGGGGTTAACAGAGAACTAAACTCAGTGAAACGAACTACCGCCTTCAATAACACATAAAACAGAACAGGTAGCTCGGTGAAAAGCTTCCCTTAACTAGGACTCGTCAAATAGGGATCCTCTACGTAAAGAATTTCAATCTCCATTAGGAAAGAAGAAAGAGTCGTCTTCCAATTCTTGGAAGTCCAGTAAAAATGATGACTCTGGTAAGGAATGGGGGGTTGACAGAAAACTAAACTTCGGGAGTTGGACAAACAAGCTCAAAGCCAAGTGGTTGGTCCAGTTGGGGGACTAATAAAGTTCAGACAAATGAACTACCGCCTTCAATAACACATAAAACAGAACAGCTAGCTCGGTGAAAAGCTTCCCTTAACTGGGGCTCGTCAAATAGGGATCCTCTACGTAAAGAATTTTAATCTCCATCAGGAAAGAAGAAAGAGTCACCTTCAAATTCCTGTATGTCCAGTACAAATGATGACTCTAGTAAGGAATGGGAGGTTAACAGAAAACTAAACTTCGGAGGCTGGACAAACAAGCTCAAAGCCAAGTGGTTGGTCTAGTTAGGGGACTAATAAAGTTCAGACAAACGAACTATCGCCTTCAATAACACATAAAACAGAACAGTTAGCTCAGTGAAAAGCTTTCTTTAACTGGGCCTCGTCAAATAGGGATCCTCTACGTAAAAAATTTCAATCTTCATCAGGAAAGAAGAAATAGTCACCTTCAAATTCCTGTAAGTTCAGTACAAATGATGACTCTGGTAAGGAATGGGGGGTTGACAGAAAACTAAACTTCGGGGGCTGGACAAACAAGCTCAAAGCCAAGTGGTTGGTCCAGTTGGGGGACTAAGTTTAAAACCCAATTGGTTTTACTTGATTTGCTTGTGAAAATCACTATTTACAATTAATTATACCCAAATAGATTGTTTGCTGCACCTTTTTAAAGAAATTGACGATTCTCTTAGTATAGAATAACAATCAACGCAAGGCCAAAAATGTAAGAAACTAGACTTGTAACCAATTCTAATGACGCTGATTTGTTATTTTTCGGATTTATATCCAAAGAGAACAACACTTCCGAAATTACTGTGTAACACCAGTTTTCTAGACAAATTTGAATGCACTAGTTTTCTGGATAGATTTGAATGCACTATGATATTTACAAACATTGGTGGCCAAGTACTCCTACCTAACCCACGTTTTATTCACAAGATCCACCATTATTTTAAAGTTGATTTCAAAAGTTGAGATTGTAAATGTTTCCCAAAATATTACAAATTGAATATTCAAAAGTTGATTTTAAAATAATTCCAAATGACAACAAAAATTCAAATAGTTATACTTTTCAATGAAATACAAATAGTAGGTCGTAACAACGAATGATGCATAGCTAAGTGAAACACAACATTGCCTACATAAGCTTCATTTTTTCACACATTGAGTAGTCAAATCGTGGAGAGACTTGTTAGTATATGCAGATGCATTGTGAAGTTATGTGACCTGGTGCACAGGCTTTGGTTTTCTCGATTTTTTGCTCGATTTTTTTATTACAGTGACAACTCATCTCTTATTGATATATGTGGGATTCTCAATTCAGAAAGTCACATGGCAACAGTGAATTCACTGATTTACCTTACAGTGAGCATGCCCTTATTTTGTCCGTATATGCAGATGGATTGTCAAGTCATGTGACTTGGTGCACAGGCTTTGGTTTTCTCGATTTTTTGCTCAATTTTATTTTTACAGTGACAACTCATCTGTTATTGATATATGTGGGATTCTCAATTCAAAAAGTCACATGGCAACAGTGAATTCACTGATTTACCTTACAGTCAGCATGCCCTTATTTTGTCTGTATATGCAGATGGATTGTCAAGTCATGTGACTTGGTGCACAGGCTTTGGTTTTCTCGATTTTTTGCTCGATTTTTTTTATTACAGTGACAACTCATCTCTTATTGATATATATGACATTCTTAATTCAGAAAGTCACATGGCAATAGTGAATTCACTGATTTACCTTACATTGAGCATGCCCTTATTTTGTCGGTATATGTAGATGGATTATCAAGTCACGTGACTTGGTACACATTATTTGCTTTTCTTTATTTTTTCATTCTAGTGACAACTCATACCTTATTCGTATATGTGGGATTGTCACGCAGAGGCATCTTCCTAAAGCCATTCATAACCAACTATATAAACGACTAAAGGTAAAGACACAACCTTACAACTCATTTCGCCCTACGAAATTATCATTCATTTGTTTTAAAAAATTAGCATGGCTACACGATTCATGGGAGGGAGTGGGAATCGCAAAGGTGGTAGGAACTTGCAATGGGGTGACAGTTCACGACGAGGAGGAGGAGGGGGAAGGGGACGTGGTGATGCTAAAGACGATTCATGGGAGAGAGTGGGAATACTTGTTTTAGATTATGCTTGTGGTTATCGTGATAGGTTTGGGAAGCGACATTTTTTTATGCCCAAGTATTATCCAGTTCAAGGAGGTTCATGTATGGAGCCATCTGACAATTAGACATGATATGGTTTATCCGACGTTGCTCGTCTCAAGTGGCACACACTATTTATAGAGCGAGTACAGCTGGAAACCTTAAGTCGGGAAAATCAACTTAAGGTGCCAAAAGCACGCTCTGTTGAGATCCAAAAGGAAGATTCTGATAATGTTGATCGACTATGTGAAAGACTACAACGTGAGATTTCTCAAACGCGCCGTAGGTTAGCCCGCGATATCCAACTATACATAGTTAAGAAGGATGCCCAGAAGAACAAAACAGAACCAAATGTTGCGGCTATCAAGGGTATCATGGAGGATCCTGAACTTGTCTCTGATGCTGAGCTTTCGGATTATTCAGACTCTGAGCCACCTGCCGATTTAAGCGCGAATTAGGTGTTAATGTCTACACTTCGGCAATATTAGGTCATGCATTAATATGTAATGTCTGTGTTAGACTAAGTGTTTCCGTAATGAGTTTGTCAGATTGTCTACCTAATAATTGTCTGTCTAACTGTTATATTTATGTATTGTGTGTTCAGTTCAGGGTGTCCAGGATATATGTAATGTGTGTTCAGTTCATGGTGTCTAGAATGTATTTTTGTGAGAGACTTATGTCTGTACTACCTATGTAAC
Source organism: Camellia lanceoleosa (assembly GCA_025200525.1). NCBI lineage: Eukaryota > Viridiplantae > Streptophyta > Magnoliopsida > Ericales > Theaceae > Camellia > Camellia lanceoleosa. The sequence continues at coordinate 109,639,965 of CM045764.1, read as the reverse complement.
TGAAAACTGTTACATTTGCAACTTTAGTTATGTTGTTTTCATGCCTGTATGAGTATTTAGTAAATTAGTGACTTCATATATTATGTATTAAGTTTTATTACAAAAATATTGACAAAATTTATTTTAGGAGCTCTCGCGGTGGCCTTCGTCTTCTTGGCCTACTCCGCGGTGCTCTTCGCGTCTCACCCTTCGTCATTGCTCGTCGAACTACACAGTGTGTGGGTGTGCTTCGGACTGTAGAGCATGCATATCACCTTCTAACCCAAAACAAAGATGAAAGAAAATTTTTATTTTTTTTAATGAAAACGGGTACAAAACGGTTTTACTAAACTGGTTTTCTGAATTAAATTCTCACCTTCTAACCCAAAACAAAGACAAAAGAATAAATATATATATTTAAATGAAAACGGCTTTAGTAAAGCCAAAATAATTTTCTGAATAACACCTTCTAACCCAAAACAAAGAGAAAAGAAAAGAAAAGAAAATAATTATTAATAACATTATCACATTCTAACCCAAAACAAAGACAAAACAATAAACAAAAAAAAAATTACATGAAAACGGCTTTAGTAAAGACAATTTTTTTTTGAATTACACCTTCTAAACCAAAACAAAGACAAAAGAAAAAAAAATTTAACATGAGAACGGATTTAGTAAAGCCAAAAAAAATTTATGAATTACATTATCACCAAAACAATGACAACAGAAAAAAAAAATTTAAAAAAAATAAAATAAAATTTAAATGAATAGTGATAGCGTGGTTTCAATCCATGCTTACTGTAGTGAACAGTAAAAGCATGAATTTTGTAAATGAATATGATTGGCTTAATAATATCTAAATGAATATGATTTTAAAATTATATATATGAAAAATATTATGTAAAATTAATATATGAAAAGAGGTTTTTCCCTTAAAAATTTAAATGATATATAAATTGGCTTAATTCCCAAATACTTGGTAATTAGTTAAAAATATTATGTAAAATTAATATATAAAGAAGAGACTTTTCTCATATTATGCAACACAAATTAATATATGAAAAGAAGATGTTTTTCCCATATTGTGTAAAATTTTTGAATTACACATTCTAAACCAAAATAAAGACAAAAGAAAAAAAAAATTAATATGAGAACGGCTTTAGTAAAGCCAAAAAAAATTTATGAATTACATTATCACCAAAACAATGAGAACAGGAAAAAAAAATATTAAAATAAATAAATAAATAAATAAATGAACAGTGAAAGCATGGTTTCAATCCACGCTTACTGTAGTGAACAGTGAAAGCATGATTACAATCCACACTTCTTTAACTGAACAGTGAAAGTGTGATTCACAATCATGTTTTCTTTAGAAAAAAAATAAAATTTATATGCACAGTGAAAGCATGGTTACAAACCACGCTTTCTTCAGAAAACGAATTAAACGAGATGCACAGTGAAAGTGTGGTTCAGAAAAAAAATTTATGTTAAAAGCGTGATTTGCAACCACGCTTTTTTAATTAAAAGCGTGGTTTGCAATAACGCTTTCACTATTCATCATATTTTGGGCTCCAAACAGTGAAAGCGCGATTTATAATAGCGCTTTAGCCTAGTTTGGGAATTCCGTCCAAACTAGTGCCTAGTTTGGAAATTAAGATACAAAATAGGCTTAATATGGGAGAAGCCTCAATATTTGGTGGTTACACTTCAAAACCGCTAAACTTGGAATCATTTCTTTCCCACTCCATCCTCCTACTCTCTAGTCGACGGCATCTTCAATCTTTCGTTAGTTAGGTGCCGTTTGGTAACATTTGCGTTTTTAGTTTTCAATTTATATTTATAAAAATTAAAAAAATTTAAATAAAAACTTATTTGATAAATTTTTAATTCATAAATTAATGGTCTCAGTTTATAAATTTGGGCAAAAAATGTAAACTTAAAAAATGAGTTTACGTTTTAAGTTTTCAAAATTTTTTTTTACCACCCAACACTAGTTACCACCTGTCACTATTTTCTACCACCGTCTTCCGCCACCGCCACTCACCACCACCACCACCACCACCACTACCACCACCACCACCCACCACCCATTTGCCACCCACTAGCCACCACCCACTTGCCACCACCACCACCACCACCACCACCACCACCCGCTACCTACCCGCCACCACCACTCACCACCTACCTGCCACCACCATTCACCACCCGCCACTACCACCACCACCACCGCCACCACCATAAACCACCGCCACCCACCCACCACACAACCATCAATCACACACCACCACCACCACCCATCACCCACCCACCACCACCACCACCACCACCACCACCACCCACCCACCCACCCGCAATTGTCACCCACCACCACCACCACCCGCTACCTACCCGCCACCACCAACCACCTGCCACCACCCACCACCACTCGTCATCCACTACCCATCTGCCACCGCCACCCGCCACCGTCACTCACCCATCCGTCACCACCCGCCACCTACCTACCACTACCACCCACCTGCCACTACTACCACCCACTCGCTACCACCTACCACTCGCCACCGTCACCCACCTATCACCTACCATTACCCACCACCATCTGCCATCCACCACCCACCTGCCACCACCATCCACCCACTCGTCACCACTTTCCACTACCATCTTTCGTCGCCGCCGCCCGCCACTTGCCACTACTTTCCACCATCGTCTTCCGCCATCACCACCCACCCACCTGCCACTTGCCACCACTTTCCACCATCGTCTTCTGCCACCATCACCCACCACCTGCCACCATTTTCCACCACCGTCTTCCGCTACCACCACCCGCCATCATTTTCCACTACCGTCTTCTGCCGCCACCACTCGTCTCCACCCACCACCCGCCACCACTTGCCATTTCTCACTCTTTTTTATATTTTTAAATTTTTTAAAATATTTTGTCTAAACTAAACGCGTTTGTAGTTTATGTTTTTCTAAAAATAAACAAAAACCAGTTTATAAAATTTTTGTAAATATAAACTGAAAACGTAAAAGTTACCAAACAGGCCCTTAACAACTATCAATTATTTTATTATACAACAAAAATACTACATACCTCCAAATATATATATATATATATATAATTTTTATAATTTTTACTCACCTATGATTAGTTTAAAAAGAAAAAAAAAATACATAATTGATTCACATCATTTTATGGTTATAAAATCCATAATTTTGAAGGTGTTAAACATTTTTGTTTATCATATTCTTAATAATAATAATAAGTGAATTACACTAATCATTCTTATAATTTGATATTTATGTCACTTTGATCTTTAAAATTTTAATGATAATATATTTTGTTACACTTATTTATTTTGATGATTTATTTAATTATATTTGAATTTATTTGAAAGAGAAAAATAGAATCCAAAATTTATTTTGATGATTTATTTAATTATATTTGAATTTATTTGAAAGAGAAAAATAGAATCAAAATTTATTTTGATGATTTATTTAATTATATTTTAATTTATTTGAAAAAGAAAAATAGAATCAAAATTTATTTTGATGATTTATTTGAAAAATAAAAATAGAATTAAAATTTATTTTGCTGATTTATTTGAAAGAGAAAAATAGAATCAAAATTTATTTTGTCCCATTATTTCTCACATAAACCTTTATCCTACATGTTGTTAAAATGTATTTAATATTTGATTAAATCAGGACTTCAAACAGCTCAGCATAGCAGCAGTTCAACAGGTTCAAATGGTTCAAGTGGAAGATATTCAAATTAGTAATGATGGAGTGAAAGATATTCAAATGAATACAATGGCTATAAACGGTTATAAGTTTCATTATATATACCAAAGCCTCTAATGTAAACAAGTTACAAAAAAAATCAGAAAATATTCTTTGATCTAAAATCACTCTCATCTATTCTTTGAAAAATTTTATGAGAAGTGTTCTTCAATTTTTGTTTACATCCTCTCTCAGAAATTATACATTAAGTCTTATAGCATTAAGCCATCTTTCCTGTGTGAGGTTTACAGAAAAACTAGAGTTTCATTTTTATATCTATCTTTGAGAGATAATTCTTATAACTTTCTGTGAAAGCAAAAATACATTCTTTTTAATCTTGTAAGAGTGTAGTACACTCAGTATTCTTGACTTAGAAAGTCTGTGTAAAATCTGTGGAAGATTGCTCCGTTTGTGAAAAGGTTGCTAGCACCATGTGAAGCTAGAGTATAGTGGAAAATCTCAAGTAAAGCTTGAGGAGTGGACGTAGGCCGAGTTGAAACCGAACCACTATAAATTTGTTTGTCTCTCTCTCTCCCTTATCTCTTTATTTTATTTAAATTGCCATAACTATATTTCACATTTTCACTGTGCTAAAATCATTAACTGACATAGTTGTTAGAATACTTGTTTTAATTATTTTATTTCATTAACTATATTTATATATTGTGCTAGTCATAATTTTTATTAGGGTATTATTACTTTTATTTGTAAAAACATTATTCACCCTCCTCTTAGGTTGTCTTTTGGGTAACATATTTGATTTTAAATTTTGAATCTTATTTTAAATAAAGACAATTAAAAATGTTTTATTTGCAAACAACGGTTCATTTGAAGAATAAAGTCGTCATACAACTTATTTTATGTTTATTAACTTGTATGCTATTTGAAATGTAAAAAGTTTTTTTTAAATGAATAATGTTGAAACTTTCTTTGTTATTTAGTTTGGTTTTCGGAATCTATTTTCAAATTTTTTTTCTAAGAAACTAAAAATTAAATTGTTAAAAAAATTTAAACGCATCATTTTTATATAATTTTATCTTTTGGGAGAGTACAAATAATTTTTTTAAATATATTTTTTTAATATTTATTTTAGTTAAATTAGTTTTTACTTTTTCAAAAGTCAAACATGACAACAATTTTTATGTCATTATCAAACCAATCCATTAAATCAAAAAATCCAAAACTAAAAACATTTAATATATTAAACATATCGATTGCACACCTAATAACCATGTATTACATGATAACTATCAAAAAATATCTGTTAACAACATATACAACTATCTATTACATGATAACCATCTAAAACTATTAACAAAAATAACCACCTGTAGACACCCCATTTTTGACCGTCCTCAAGACTTGGACGTCACCGCTTGAACACTCGGTGATTATCCATGTTTGTGTTCGTTTGGAGTTCCCGGAGTTCTCGGCTACGCGCATTGCCTCAGGATCTCCGAACTTCATTTGTGTCCGGTTTTGCACCAAACACTTGTGTTTTGCCTTGAAGGGCAGAGAATGGCTTATTAGCCATCCCCACACACCACCAAGACTAGCTAGAGGTCGTTAGTTTTTCTTGCCACCGGCAATGTACATTGCCGGTCGGCACTCTTTGTTGCCGGCCGGCAGTCATTTTTGTCAAAATGACATTTTTGCCCAGCCGACTACTGTTCAGCTGCTTTTGGAGATATTTTCAGACAGCTGTATGGCTTTGACTTCCCCTCCATACACGTGTATGGAGGGATGCACTTCTTGGTTGCTTAACTTGTAAGCATTACAAGATTGCCTCCTCTATAAGAGGAGGCCTTCCCCCTTGGCTTTAGGGTTGGCTTTTTAGTGAGAAAACAACTCAGAGCAAGCTTTGGTTTTACGGTTTGAGTGCCATTCATATCCTATCTCTATATCTCCCTTGTGTGTGTTGTAGGTGCTTTGTGTCTTACTATTGCACACAAACACCTAGTCTTTCACTTTTTTTTGGTTTCTTCAAGGACCAGAGCTTGTTCTTGAGGTTTTTGACTGGATTTGAGCCCAAGGAAGCAACAAGATCAACATTTGTAAAGAAGTTCTTCAAGGGTAAGAAACTAATCCTTTTTACCCCATTTTTGCTTTGTATTTTTGTCTATCTTAGAATTGTTTTTAAGCTTAGTGTTTAATATAAAAAAGTTCTATTTTTAAGCCCTCTTAATTGTTTGTTAAGGGTGTTTTGTGCTTTGGGGAAGTTTGACCCCTCTTAGGCCTTGTAAGGCCTCATTTTGTGCCATTTTGTGCAAGTTTCGAGACTTTGGTGTTTGGGCCTCTTCACCATTGAAATCTTTAGGGATTTCAGTGGTGGAGATGGTGCCTTGAAGTCTCCAAAAGGGGAGGGCCACCCCCTCTCCTTGTTGTCCTTGAAAGGGACCATTTTTGGTCTCTTAAGGAAGCCTTTGTTCAAGTGTGTGTTGATCATGTCTAGGCTGCATTTCATGCCTATTATGCCATAATATAATCATTTTGTGTGTTGGTTTTGGTGCTCCATTCATGTTTAGTGTAGTTGCTATGTAATGCCTTGTAATTCCCTTAACATGTCTTAAGTTGTTAGCCTTTGTTCGAGCATGATTTAGGCTTAGACTTATGAATGTTTTGTGCTTATTTTGCCATGCTTTAGGTCTGTCCATAGTCTTTTGGATCGATTTTGGCATGATTAGTATAGCTCCTTTGCATTTGTGGCTTGTTGGGCTTGTTGGCCTCAAGTGTGTGAATGTATGGCATGTGTTGATTGCATCATTTTGGTGGTTTGGAACCATCCAACATGTAATTTCAGTCCCTTTGGCATGCCCATATACTTGCCTTAGTTGCTTCTTTGTCGCTTTGAAAGCGTGTGTTGTATGCCCTATGTTTTGACCATTGTGCATACCTTTGAATTTGAGCCACTTAGATGCCATCTAAGAAGTCCCTTGGCCTTGCTTTAACATGCTAAAAATCTATTTTTAGTTGTTTAGTGCATACCATGTTTGTTGTGTTAAGTGCGCTTCATGACTTGCCTCAAGTACTTGGACTATGCTTGCATGCTTATGTTTGCTTCATTTGGCTTGGTTTGGCACCACATTCTAGCATGAATTTCAGAGCTTCTATTGCATGCTAGTTGTCCATGATATCCCCTTTCAAATGTGTTTGAAAGTTGCTAGTTTAAGGCTTAAAGTGTTGGTCCAACTTACTTGCATGTGTACATGTGTGTTTAGGCCTCATTTTTGGGCATCTTGGCCACTGATTTTAGGCTTAATTAGAGTTGCCTAAGTCATGTTTAAGACCATCATTTGCTTGCTTGCATGCTTACCTCATGTTTGCTTGTATGCTTGCATTGTTTGTTCACATGCTCATATTGCATCCCTAGCTAACATGATTAGGTTGCAATGCATCTTGCATGCATGCCTTGCCCCCTTGATTTGGTGATGGGGATTGGGCTCTTTAATTGTCTAGTTTGCATTTCATTTGACATGAAAATTGCACAATTGTTTCTTTGGGCCATCATGCATGGAAATGCGTGATTGGTGGCCCGAGAATCGAGACACATCTTCCTTTGAGTCACAAACATGATAAGGAATGTGTTTGGTGCATACATTGCTTGAATTGAGCTGCCATGCAAGATTCTCGCCTCTCATCTTTGTGAGTTGCGTGTTCTGCAGAATTCATTGCCTAAGCAATGTTTAGTGCCGAAGCAATAAATTATCACCGATGGATGAATTATTGTGCCGATGGTACATATAGCACCGGTGGCTATTCATTTAGCGGTGGTGATCCCCGATATCCAAAGAAGTAGTTCTGAGACTTTGGCGTTTTGAGGAACAAAGTAGGGAAAACAGAGGTAGTCTAGGCATGGCAAAGGCAATTCCGAGCAAGACCCGAGCACACGTCTTGCATTTGGCTCTCCCGAGGCGGTTTACTGTTTTTCTTAGTTTAGTTAGTTTGTCAACTAATTAGGCAATTTGTAATATTTAATTAGCTTGCGTAGTTAATTATTTGTATTATTCTTTTGGTCCCTCTGAGCGAGGGCAAATCTGTAATAAGTATGGGTGAGTGGTGTGTATGTCTTCCAACCCCCATTTCTTTTTCCCTTTTATTTACCTGCTTTTGATGGTAGATTAGGGCACGTTTATTTTAGCATACCTTATGCTATGCATGCGTGCATCCATACATTTGTCTTGCATGCACCGGGCTCGGTACATCATACAAACCGCATTGTATCTTCAATTTCCAACTCGAATACGTGCACCAAATGATTGCATTTCACATGCCATTTTAGGGTTAGCCGAGCCTATCCTAATTACATTCTGTATGCGATGCATTAGTCATTTGAACATGAACTAGGTCATGCATGTTTGCTAACTAGTTTATTGTTTTGGCACGAAGTACGATGTAAGTATTTATGCTTCAGCATATCGCATACGTGTGAATGTTAACATAACGGCATGATTACCATGTGGCTAAATGCTTATATGAGATAAATTGATTGAATGCCTATGGGTGGAGGTTGGATTGCTTGAGTTGGAAAACTCGTTGAAATCCGTGTTTTAGCCTACTCGTGAGTAGCAAATTCCGAAACGCTTTCAAAACGAACGGATATGCAATATTTATTTCCAAATTAGGCAATCTAGTCTATAACTTGTTTGCTGCGCGCATAACATAGTAATTCTAGGCTAATAACCGGACTAAGAACATATAAAGTTTTCAAAATCGGATATCATGGTTAGTAGAGGCCGGTCTTCGGACCGGGTGAAAGGGGGTGCTCATAGCTGACCTTCCCCAATCGTACCCAAGCTCCCGAGCCAAGACAACTTTGGTAATGACGGACACGTGGCCTTCGGCACCGAGTCAGGGTTTCCTAAATTTCCCATTTTAAAAATATTTAGGTGGCGACTCTGTATCTGGCAAAGCAGTCCATGTTTGGCACTACTTTTTCAAAAAAAAATCTATTTTCTCAAACGATTTGCCAGAGTTGGACTCTTTGGTTCAGATTACGAACCGCAACAAACAAAACAGGGGAGTCCGAACTGTAGAGTGAAGGCCCAAAGGGCGCGTCTACACCACCCATTACATGATCATCGTTCAAACACATGCTAAAAATCAATTTGGTAAAATATAAAAAAAGTAAAAGATTTATTATTTTTATATAATTTTATCTTTGTTGAGTAAAAATTTAAAAATATTTTTTTGACATTTATTTTATCAAACTATTTATATGTTATCAAAATGACGAATTTGTTCTTAAAATGGAGCAACAATGTTTTTAATTGTTCTTATTTGGAATGAGATTCAAAATTCAGGATTAAATGTATCACAATTAAAAGATCATGAATCAAAGTGATATAAGTCCCAAACTAGATAGACCATTAATGTAATTCGCCCTAAATAATGATAAAATTTTACGTTTTATTTATGTTGCTTCAACGGTGATTTTACTAAAACATAATTTTTCTCCATTTATTCTCTCTTTCAACTACTATTTCAAAATAAAAAATGATGTATAAGTTTCTAGACACAATAATGTATAATAGAGATGATTGACTAATAATTAGAGCAGATATGAGAAAGAAAAAGTTATCTTAGATATTATAATATACTACCACACCATTAGATTTGAAAAGTAAGTCTAACTTTTTTGTTAGAGTAACACTACCCTTCATTATTATAAGAGTATGTGTCAAACTGTTAGATATAATTTATGCTTATAACTTATTATATAAAAATAATTTAAATAAATTGAAAAAAAAATAATTTATGCAAATTGAGCGATTGATACTTTTAACTTTTACTTTTAGTTAACTTGTAATAAACTGTAATTAAAGATTTTTAGCAAAATTTAAATTATATACTAAAAATATAAAATAATGTAAGGAATAATCATGGAGATGGAGCAAGATGAATATAATAATCCAAGCTACTAGTTATACCAAGTTTTTTGTATTTAATCGTTCATTTTTTAAAGAAAAAATGGGTGATAAATTTAATTTAGAAGGGGTTTAAGGCATTAGGTTTAGTGTATTTTTTTTTATTGGTGAGAGATTCACAATTTATGAAATAGTTTGGTGATTTTCAACAAGTATATAATATTCGACGAGTTTTACACATTGAATGGTTCGAATTATCGAAACGAGACTCGTAGTGGGGCCTCACGAGCCCAACAGTACCCTCTTGGACTAGAGGAAAGGCTAGCCCATTCTATTTTCATATACTATTTTCTCTCAATATACACACTTAATGAATACTTTCTCAATACACATATTATAAAAATATAAATTCTCAACACACATCTCTATATTTCAATATTACCTTCATTTTCAATTTTAAAACCATAAGGTTATTTTTGGTTTCAATTTTTGAATCAATTTTTTGAAATTTTTATGAGAAAAATATAAATTAATTTGACAAAAATAAATACCAAAAAATATTTTTAAATTTTTTTGCCCTAAAAAGATGAAACCATACTGAAATAATAATAATTTTTTTTTGAAAACATATTTTAAAATTATACTAAATAGAGTCTAATTTTTTTTCTCATTCATCCATTCATCTTTTATTGTCATTGCCGCCACTTTCAACCCTCCATCGCCGATACCATCATCGCCACTTCTAGTACATCTCCCTCCATTCTAGACCTCCATAGTCAACACTAAGTGATTCGTGGTGAGAGACTTGTGGATGTGTATGGCTCATGATAGAAAGTGATCACAAGTGGATAAGAAAAGAGACAACGAAATGGGACAACGGATGAGAGAGGTGGTGCTGGTGATAGAGGATGGTTGTGACGTTTTAGAAATAGGGTTTGAGTAGAAGAAGATGAGGGCGTTCTAATATTTTTATTCTAGGAGAAAATTGTATTAATCAAAATTTTCATGAAGTGTGAGAACTGTGTGGAATTAGTGTGTAGAAATATAATTACCCCTATTTGAGCGTCTGAACTTTTAACCAAACAAAATTAAGATTTTGATTTATGGACCAAATGCCCTTTTTTTAAATGATTTTTGTGCTTACATTTTTGGAAAATTTTTCTTAAGGTACTTGATATTAAGCTTTTATAAGATAAAAAACATATAATATTTTTATAGTAGTTAAGGTTTCTCAACATTTCTATAGAGAAAATTCGACTCAGAGAAATTTTACTCGACTCAGAGAAATTTCAATTTTCACAGAGAATTTTCTCTGTGATCATACCAGAGAAATTTCAAAATTTCTCTGAGTCGAGTGAAATTTCTCTAAGTCAAGCAAAATTTCTCTAAGTCAAATTTTCTTTGTGAAAATGCTGAGGGACTTTAGTTAATAAAAAAAAAAATCTTTGACCTCTCCTATTACACAAAGTTGGAGAGGGATGTTTCACTAATTTTCTTTACATTTTTTATACATGAAATTTTGGAATTTTTGTTTCAAAGTTGCTACAGGGCCCGAAATTCTCAAGCTCAAATTTGCCCTGAATCCAAATGACGTCATTTTGGAATTTTATTTTTTTTTCTTTTATTTTTTCTTTCGTTTTGGAATTTTTTCTTTTGAAGATGAAAAGAGAACACAGAAGCAGAAAGAAGAAAAAGAAGAAGAAGAAGAAGAGGAACATCTTCAGATCATCAACAGCCAACATCTTCATCAACATCTTCAACATCTTCACCAAGATCCAGTAGAAAAAAAATAAATAAAAATTCATCAACAACATCTTTATTATCATCATAAAAAAAATAATAAAAAAAGATTCAGATTATCAGCCCAAAAAAAAAAAAAGAATCGAATCTGAATCAGATCTGATTCAGATTCAACTCCAGCTCCGATCACCGCCATCACCGTCTCCTTCTCTTCCTCCTCCTTCTCCTCCTTCTTCTCTCTTCCTCTTCTCTTCTCTTCTCTCCTTGCTCTCTCTCGTCTCTCGTCTTCTTCTCGCCTCTGTCTGTGTTCAAAGGAAGAAAAAGAAAAGAAAAGGAAGAAAAAGAAGGAGAAGAAAAAAAAAAAAAAAAAACCCAAAACGACATCGTTTTGGGTTTCGAGCCAATTCGGGCAAACCGATTTTGAGCCCTCAAACAATTTTCTTTTTGTTTTTATGCTTGATTTCTTGTGTCATTTTATTTTACAAATATCAATCTTATTTTTTTTTATTTATGAAAATGCTATAAAATTTTAAATGTTTATTATGAAATTTAATTATTTTGTGCTTATATATATATATATATATTTCTAGAGGTAAACGAATTATTTGTTGATTTTTGGAATTCATTTGAAATATTTTATGTTAATTTTTGATATTTTTGTTGAGGGGAGATGAAAATAATGGTCCAATAAACTTATCATTACTTCACATCAAAAAAAAATAAAAAATTGAATTCATTGTGTTTGTTTGTCTTTGCAAACATCACGAGTTCTCTTGACAAAATTTAACTAGTGTTATATATGTCCACACCTATTTTACAAAGTCGATGTGAGACAGGTAGTTGTTATTAAAATGAGGCTTATAATTGACTCCCTAGATCGAAACTAAAATTGTCCGATTAAAATTTTTTAATTAGGGTTTTAGGGTTATTTATTTATTTATTTATTATTATTATTATAAAGAATTGTTTTGTTTTCTAAAACATGGTTTAGATTTTTTTGCATCTTTGATGGTGCCCAATGATGGAATTCATTCTGTTGAGATATTGCTTATATTTTTGTAACAAGAAGATATATATTATATACATAACTCAGCAAAGTTTGTCTTTTTCAACATCGTCTTTGTTTTTAATTTATTTGTGTACACAGGATCATGAAGCCTGTCCAAAGATGCTTTTACTACGGTAAAAATCCATACGCATTTGTGTTTTTTTTAAATAAAAAAATAAAGATATTAAGGATTTGAGATGTGGGTTGGTTTTTTTGATTTTTTAATTTTTTTAGCTATTTTAGTCTGAGCTAAAAAGTTTCTTTTGGGATAGACTTTTTAATTTTTTTGACTTTTGTGAGAGAAAAAAAAAATATAATAATTATGAGTTAGATGTGATGTTTTGTCTTATTAAGTTAAAAAGCCTATTTTATTTTTTTATGACTACAATAATCAAAAAGCCCCGAGTTTTTTTCTTTCCAAACGAACCATAAGGCCAACTTTAAATGGTTATGCTGTGGGAATCAAATGATGATTAAACATAAGAGTTTATTATGAGACAAATTTTAAGTGATTTATATTTGACATGCACAAATTGTAACGCTCCGAAAATTGGGGAGGATATATCTATTTATGCAACAAAACTCATCTTATAGACAAACACATATATATAACTAACTATTCCATACATTCATTTCCATTAAATCCCAAATGCCAAATACATGTTGTTCACATCTCAATGCCTCAGTTCTAATCGCAAGCATGCATTTTACAACAAGTATGAAATGAAAGCCAAATAGATAATAAGTGCCCTATAGGCTTACAAATTTATCCAAGAACATTCTTGGTTACACAAAATGGAGTTTCAACTCAACGCAAATACAGCCCTGGGCTTACATTCAACAAATAACAATAAAACAAAAATGAATCCTCAGCTTCGAGTCCTCCCAAGTCAACACCTTGGTGGAGGTATAACACCTGTACCTGAAATGGTTTCCCTTGTAGGGTGAGCCACAGCCCAGTAGAGATATGCTACACAACATATGAACCATGACAAGATTAAAGAGGAGTATGCTCATGTCATGCTCATGATAAAACAATTTATCTCTCTTTTTATAAAGCATGCAATGCTGAGATGAAACAACAGATATAAAGCCATTTCCATTTTAAACCATATATGTTACATGAATACAGGCTTTGTGAATCTCTAGATGAGTGTCTGCAAGTAGGCCCTAATGCAGTACCATTGTCATTTTTAACAGTAAACTGGAAGGCTCGACACCTAACTGCGCGGCTCTACACCCTCTACCCAGATTTACCAAGTATTTATCTTTTCGTAAACATACATTTATAAACATTTCTCAAAAACAGATACATTTCCAATGAAATGAATGTAATGCAATGCCCAATGCAACAAATGAGAAATGTGATTCAATTCCTAAGTCTCATGCCTTTCTACAACAATCATGGCTATCCTCCACCGATAGTCCAAACAGATATTTCTAAACAGATATTTAAACAATTAAATTCCAAAAATTCTAATAAATACAATCTATTTCACATCTCATTAAATATGAACAACTACACTAGTTTTCATATCACAATCACGTCCAGTAACCTCTCAAGGTCCATTTCTAACCGTGTCGGTTTTATTTCAACAGATACATTAAGTAAAATAATATCATTAATGCCCAATAAAACATCATTTTCTTTCCAAACTCATTCTCCAAGAACTATTCAACTATGACATCTTATTTTGATCAAAAGCCCCAAAAGTTAAACGTAATTCCTTTATTTTCTTTAAAAATGCTCTTTTGGTCACAAACCGGTAAAAATTTCAAAACCAATTGAGTCGAAGTTCGTTTTTGTTCAAATTTAAAACATAGCTCTTTCATAACCTTATAAACATATTCTAAGTTTATACTTTTGCAATTTGGGTATCAACTCTTTATTTTTCTCAAAATTTCCCTTTTAAGCAAATAAATCACAATTTTTTTAAAAATTCTAATTAAATTATATACAATTCTAAGTTCCATATAATCAAGTAAAAATACATAAAGAAGTGTAAGAAAAATCGCTACCTTAAGCCAAGAGGTTTTCAAATTTTTTGGCAATAGAAATTAAATTTACTCAAAGCCAAACGGCGCCTTTTCCGCCCTCTATGTTTTGATCCAAAGCTCTAGGAGTCAAAAATGACTTACACTAGATCAAACCCATGAAAAACCAACATTGGAACCCTTTCTCTTTTCTTTCTCACGGCAAGAACTCCAAGAACTCTCAAAAGTTGAATAAAAAATCATTTTGGTTACTTTTATAGATATTTCCTAAACAAATATCTAATTAAACAAATATCTAACTATATATGTATACACCTATATATATATATATGTATATAAATTTAAAAATACATTTCAACATTTTTAATGACAAAAGTGAATATAATATTTTCTCACCACAAAATATATTTCGATTAATGGTGCATACCATAAATATTCACAACTTTTTTATGGTAATTAAATAATAATAATAATAATAATAATAATAATAATAATAATAATAATAATAAAACCATAACAATATTACATGGTTACTAACGGATCACAATTCAATCAATTTGGTCCAAATGAATGGAGTTTAATAATTTAAAATAAATCCACAACTGAGATTAAAGTATAAATTCAATTTGATTCAACTCGTTACAACCTTCCCTCCTTAAGGAATTTCATCTCCAAAATTTAAATTAGAAAACCTCATTGAATCAAAATCAATTACAACCGTAGAAATGCAATCATGGCATGATAACACAACCTCCCAATTAAACATAAGAAATTCACCCTATTCCATAACACATACAATGTACATGCTAATATCAAAATAACATTTCTATTACAACTCTCAAACATCAATAAAAAGGTTTGAATACTTCTCGCGGACTTCAATCTCACGTTACCAAGTCGCCTCCTCAACCCCGTGGTGTCTCCACAACATTTTCACCAAGGGACAAATACAAACAAAAGATACATAGACACATATTGACAAATACGGAGAAAATACACAGATACGTATATATACACAGACACATTTGGGGAATATGTTGTTACTGACAAGGAATATTCTGTCTATGGACGTCAACGAGCATATGCCGTTACTACAACGGAATATTTTGTTAGCTTATGCCATCGCGCGTAAGCAAAACACGCAAAAGGAAAAGAAACACGAATGCAGGGATACGGGGTTTTGAACCCCCGACCTTGGGCTCAACCTCTCCATTCTTAGACGTCAAACCAAACCACTTAACCAAGTCACTCTTGTGACAAAAATAGTCAAATAAATGTATATAATACATAAATATACAATATATATACATATATGTATACAACTTTCCCGCTTCTCTTTCTCCCTTCGAAAATTGCATCTGACACGCGGCCTTACTTTTGCGTCAGCTAGCCGACAAAAGCAAACCTCCTCGATTTGTAAACTTGTCTCGGCTCTTTCTTTCTCTTTGTCTTCTTCTCTTTCGTCTTTTTTTTCGTCAGCTGGTCGACAAAAACTACCCTCCTCGATTCTCTTCCATCTCTTTTTTCTATTTTTTTTGCCTCGACTCTCTCTCCTCTTTGTCTTCTTCTCTTCCTTCTTCTTCTTCTTCATCACTCTCTTTCGTCTACTTAATTACTCTCTTCTCCTTCTTCTTCCTCATTCCCCTTGAGAGAGACAGAACATCGAGACTGAGCAGAGGAGAAAAGCTGCCCCAAAACTCAGTCTGTTCTCTGTTATTTCTCTGTGACTCTTTTCTTTCTTTTTACACTTCTCACCACACATGGCCTCATCTTGTCCCTTCACTCTCTTTCAGGACCTCAATGATCCAAGCTCTCCTGGACCGAGTGCCCTTGCTCCTATTCTTTCTAACCTTCCTGGACCGAGTGCCCCTGCTCTTACTCTTCTTAACCTTCCTGGACAGAGTACCCCTGCTCTTACTCTTCTTAACCTTCCTGAACAGAGTACCCCTGCTCCTACTCTTCTTAACTTTCCCATGATGTCAGTTAAGCAAATCATGGCCGCTCAATCTGACATTGAGGCCAACCACTTTACACTGAGAACCTGTATGGAGACAATGACTGCGGTTACCAAATTGTCTCACCGGCTGCAGAATAGGACCGGTAAGGTACATCAGTTAAATGCTTAACTTTCCTTGCTCCAGCGCATGTACAAAGATGTGCGAGCAGAGATTTGCGCACTGAAGGTGGAGAATAAAGAGCTGAAACGGAAGACTACTGTCATGGCTCGATTCGGAACACCTTCTTATTTTGCCTTTGATAGCCAGTAGGGAGTCCACTCTCTTGGCGGTCCTGTACGCACTGAGACAGGGCCTTCAAGGGTTACCCAAGATGACAAAAAAATAAAGAGCTCGACGGGAGAGTAAAGTAAATGAAGTCGGCGTATGGCCGTTACCAAAAACAAGATCCCTCTTCTTTTTTTCTTTTTTTTTTTTTATATCACTGCAATCGAGGATGTCATCTTCTGACTTCAATAAAATCAGTTTTTTTTTTTTTTTTTCATCATAATCTACTGCAATAATTTACTTAATATCCATCCAAAGTGATTATCTCAAGACTCTTAACCAACAAGAACACCCTCCCTTTAAAGACACAATTCAATGATATATTTTGTAATTGCAACCATCACATGACAACTAACTCATCTCAATATTAAAATGAATTCATACTTAGTTACCCAATTGAATAAAACTAACACAAACAATGACTCCAAATATTTTATCCCATGAGAACCTTTATTCGTCCCCTAGTACAATCATATTCTTCCATGAATTATTTCAAAAACAAAATTCACAGATCACCTTAGCCTCAACAATTTCACTTGAACAAGAAGAAACACCAACCCTTACGAAACATAATGCAATCATGCCAAACATACTTCTCAAAAATTCTCAGCCACAACTTTAGTTGCCCAACCAAATAATTTCAGTATTATTTTTACCTATTTACTCTATTTCTTTCACTCGACGAACCGACTAACAGTTTACGCAAACTTGTCTACATCCACCTACACAATTTCACTCCAACATAGAATTTACCCAAACGCTCACACAATGCACTTTGAGTCCACATAGAATTCATCAATACTAGATTCACATTCTAACAATACTAAGGTACTCCCAACAAATATTCATAGTTGTAGTGATTTTGAAATCTCCTTTGAAGTCTCTAGTCAGCTTGCTTCTACCCAAATTCTAAAATATATAACCACAAGCTATGATGCCACTCATTTACTCTAAAAAAAAAATTCTATGTTAACAATAGTCATTCCATAACAATTTCCAAGACTAAGAAAGCAACGAAAGTACTTCATACCAATTTATTCCCCTATGAGGGGTCTACCCAATAACTTCTTCTAAGGTAATATCACCACAAAACACGATAAAACAAAATTAAAATAATGAATCATCATCTATTAGGCAAAACTAAATATATTTTAATTAAGAAAACGCTTACCACTTAAGGTTAAATACACTCATCAAATTGAACTCAATGGTAATATTAGACCAACATACCAACAACATGAATTTTTACCACACTTATAGCAAAACGAAGGATCAATATAAAGGATTCATAACTCTTACTCCAAGGATACAAAACAATCTTGTAGCTAAAAGACAAATGATACAAAATAATCTCCATTTCCATTACATGAACCACACCATCACGACACACACCAAATTTAACTCAAAACATTATCATATACCTTCCATCTTCACAATTTCTAACTTATACATAAAAGTAACTATAAAATTAATATCAATCACTCTCGATGGGTCAAGAATAAATTCTCGTGGAAATGCTCAAATTACCACCATACTAATTATCCTAAAGCACCTAATTTAGAATTATAATATCCTCACAAAGTAAGCTTAAAAATTTTCTCTAAAAACATTGGTTGCTAACACAATTCCACAACATCCATCACATCATGTCCCTCAACACTCATTTATTGCACTCAAGAATATCAACAACTAATTCTAAGACAATGGACTCCACCAATCTTGAAGGCACTCGGAACTCGCCTACATGTTCTAAAATATCGACTCACGAGTCCATGTTGTTACTACTAAAAATCCCATCAAATGGCGTAACCTAAATCAAATTTAATCTCATTCTAATCTATCTCAAAATTATTTATCTCATTTGCCCTTTTAGGATTTGCAGCAAAATTATGAATAAAACAAACTCTCTAAGAAACACATCTCTTACTACACGATATAATTTTTATCACGCTAAGACTACGTTTATTCCCAAACACATACAAAATAATTGGCCTAGGGCCCATTACTAACCTCACAAGTAGTCTATCAAGTAAGTGAAACAATCCAACTATAACTAACTTCGTTTATCCCAAGAAAATTTAGAACTAGTTTTACGTGTTCTAATGTCAACAATCCAAAGAATATTATCTTAGATTGCTTTAATCATAGAGCTGTAAACACAACAATAACTCCTCAATGATGGTACTACTATTTTTTAGATTTTTTTTTTTTCATCTAGTCCACTTCTACAAGCTTGATATAAAATTGAAAAATAATTAACTTCTCATAACAACAAACCAGTCATTACACAACACAAACTCTACTATTTAAGGTCACATTTACACCCACAATCATATAAATCGGTTAACCTATGCTTCAATACTAATTCCATAATATCTTGACCAATCATCCCGGCCATATTACTTTAGCTTACACCTTCTTCTTGGGTAAAAGGTATCCTCCTACATGAGAACATTCCAGGCACTCCAAGTGCCTCTATTACAGTCTCTCCCACTTTATGACATCTTATATAAGAGACAGAATTTAGCTCAGAAGTAAGTACTCCACACTAGTTCTAACATGCTGCATGCGGATTAAACATAAACCTACACATGTATCTACATTACATAAGGCAAACCATATAAGCACATAGTTACATAGAGCACATACAAGTTACCCCTCCAAGATATTGACTCGTTCCACAAACATTCAAAGACTTTCAAATAGAAATAGCATTGATTAGGTGCTTTTCTAAAAGGACCTCAAAGAATTTCATAGACGCAAATCATATCTCAGAAGTTTAACTCTATACCCACTAAGTTACCTAAACATGTTATCACATAGCACATAAGATATGCAACATTTCTCACTAGCGAAATGAACCCACTATGGTAAAAACCACTTCTCACGAGCCCCAAGTATTCAAACCCAGTAGCTCTGATACCAAGTTGTAATGCCCCGAAAATTAGGCAGGGTATATCTATTTATACAACAAAACCCACCTGATAGACAAACACATATATATAGCTAACTATTTCATACATCCATTTCCATTAAATCCCAAATGCCAAATACATACTGTTCACATCTCAATGCCCCAGTTCTAATCCCAAACATGCATTTTACAACAAGTATGAAATGGAAGCCAAACAGATAATAAGTGCCCTATCGGCTTACAAATTTATCCAAGAACATTCTTGGTTACACAAAATGGAGTTTCAACTCAATGCAAATACAGCCCTGGGCTTACATTCAACAAATAACAATAAAATAAAAATGAAGCCTTAGCTCTAAGTCCTCCCAAGTCAATACCTTGGCGGAGGCAAAACATCTATACCTGAAATGGTTTCTCTTATAAGGTGAGCCACAGCCTAATAGAGATATGCTACACAACATATGAACCATGACAAGACTAAAGAGGAGTATGCTTATGCTATGCTCATGATAAAACAGTTTATCTCTCTTTTTATAAAACATGCAATGTTGAGATGCAACAACAAATATAAAGCCATTTCCATTTTGAACCATATTTGTTACATGAATATAGGCTCTGTGAATCTCTAGATGAGTGTCTGCAAGTAGGCCTTAATGCACTACCACTGTCATTTTTACTAGTAAACTGGAAGGCTCGACACCTAACTGCGTGGTTCCATACCCCCTACCTAGATTCACCAAGTATTCATCTTTTCACAAACAGATACATTTATAAACATTTCTAAAAAACAGATACATTTCCAATGAAATGAATGTAATGCAATACCCAATGCAACAAATAAGAAATGTGGTTCGATTTCCCTAAGTCTCATGCCTTTCTACAACAATCATGGCTATCCTCCACCGATAGCTCAAACAGATATTTCTAAACAGATATTTAAACAATTAAATTCCAAAACTTCTAATAAATACAATCTATTTCACATCTCATTAAATATGAACAACTACACGAGTTTTCATATCACAATTATGTCCAGTAACCTCTCAAGGTCCATTTCTAACCGTGTCAGTTTTATTCCAACAGATGCATTAAGCAAAATAATATCATTAATGCCCAATAAAACATCATTTTCTTTCCAAACTCATTCTCCAAGAATTATTCAACTATAACATCTTATTTTGATCAAAAGTCCCAAAAGTTAAACGTAATTTCTTTTGTTTTCTTTAAAAATGCTCTTTTGGTCACAAACTAGTAAAAATTTCAAAACCAATCAAGTCGAAGTCCGTTTTTGTTCAAATTTAAAACATAACTCTTTCATAACCTTACAAACATATTCTAAGTTTATACTTTCACAGTTTGGGCATCAACTCTTTATTTTTCTCAAAATTTTCCTTTTAAGTAAATAACTCACAAATTTTTCAAAAATTCTAATTAAATTATATACAATTCTAAACTCCATATAATCAAGTAAAAGTACATAAATAAGTGTAGGAAAAATCCCTACCTCAAGCCAAGAAGCTTTCAAATTTTTTGGCAACATAAATTAAATCTGCTCGGAGCCAAACGATGCCTTTTCCGCCTTCTACGTTTTGATCCAAAGCCCTAGGGGTAAAAAATGACTTACACTAGATCAAACTCATAAAAAAAAAACATTGGAACCCTTTCTCTTTTCTTTCTTACGACAAGAACTCCAAGAACTCTCAAAAGTTAAATAAAAAATCATTTTGGTTACTTTTATAGATATTTCCTAAGCAAATATATAATTAAACAAATATTTAACTATATATATACACCTATATATATATATGTATATAAATTAAAAAATACATTTCAACATCTTTAATGACAAAAGTGAATATAATATTTTCTCACCACAAAATATATTTCATTTAATGGTACACATCATAAATATTCACAACTTTTTTATGGTAATTAAATAATAATAATAAAATCATAACAATATTACATGGTTACTAACGGGTCACAATTCAATCAATTTGGTCAAAATGAATGGAGTTTAATAATTTAAAATAAATCCCCCACTGAGATTAAAGTATAAATTCAATTTAATTCAACTCGTTACACAAATCACTTTGATTTAGGCTTAATCGTTATATAGATAATTGCACAGAGTTTATATTATTATAATGCTTGAAAGAGTGTTTTTTTCAACACGTTTTTTTTCTTCTAACTAGAGTTTATATTATATGATGTTTTGAGAAATTAGTAAAAAGTTAATTTTTTAGTTTTTTAAGTTTATTTTGTCTTTTTGTGAGTAAAAAATATGAGAGTTGATGTGATCCAAAGTAGATAAAAACCTAAAAACTGACTTTTTTTTAACTTCCCAAAAGACCCCTATTTATTTTAATATTTTTTTTTAATCTAACCATCATTAAATAGTTGATACAAACACTAAAATTTAGGGCTGAGTAAGGAATTCGTAAAATCCGTAATCAAATCCAGTCTAGTCTAATCTGGTAAGTTTGGATTAGTTTTTTGAATCCGTGGTTCGGTTCTGGATTGAAGAATTAAAAATTCGTAGCCCACGGATTGGTTTTGGATTGAACCCCACGGTTCCAGATTAGAACTGATCTGAACCGTATATAAATAGTCTATATTTTTATTATAAATCCTCCCGCATAGTCTCTTCTCTTATTCCATATAAAACCTAAGCACAAATCTAAACTCGCATAGTATCTTCTTTAATTACTTTTGTTTGTTAGTTTTTAGTTTTGATTTGTAATGATCTAAATACTTATGGTGGAACTAGTTTTCCTATGGTTATTTACATTCTAGAACAGTATATCGCTATTATAGAAAGATGTGTTACTATTGTGGAATTAATATAGTGCTATGTGTATATTTTTATGAAATTAAAGTGTTATATATATATATATTTATTATTTAATTATGTGAATCCGTGGTCCTAAACAGATCCAATCCTTATTTAAATGGATTGGTTCCACGATTTAAACGGATTGGATTAGTTCTAATTTTTCAGAAACTGTAAATAACGGATTGGTCCTGATTTTATCCCCATCCGGTCAAATCTAGACCATGTTCACCCCTGCTACAATTAATGATAATTAGGATCCATTATGCTTTGGGGCGTTTTGGAAACTTACTTAAAAAGCAAGTTTTTTGGCTTTTTTTTAGTTTTTTTTACACACAAAGTTATTGAAAAATCACAAAAAAATTAACCTTTTTAGTCAAAAAAAAAAAAAAAGCCATTAAAAAAATTTAAAAGTCAATTTTTTTATTTTTATTTTTTATTTTTTATCAATTTTCCAAAACATCACTTTGTATTAGATGATAGAGTTAGGCCTACTGAAGTTCCCAAAAAATAAAATAAAACAAAATCTGATTGATAGACTTTCATTTTCTTTGACTATATGATGTAAGCACAACCTGATTACACCTATAGTGTTGTGATTATTATACTAAAAAACATATATATACAAATATATAAGTAAAATATATATATATATATATATATAATGCTTCAATGTATGTACATATATATGTTGCATATACGTATTTAAGCAATATGCAATTTATTCTATTTCTATATACCTTTTATTTCTGTGCAAATTATAGCTCAATTTACACACTTAATAAATTTGAAAAAAAATATTTTATTCAATACACAACCCTTTATACTAGAAATACTCTCTTCTTCATCCTTCCACAAATATTTTATTCAATACACAACCCTTTATACTAGAAATACTCTCTTCTTCATCCTTCCACTACTAACCTTAATCTCTAACCCTAACTAGTCACTGTCGCCATCTTCACTATAACCGCCATCGTAGCCCATCCCAAAATACTACGACGCACTTTTTTCAAACTTTCTATTGCCTATACAACTAGAGAGTTCACACTTGTATTGCACCCTAATTGATAAAATTTATTCTGAAAGACCGAACCGTCTCTAGATAAGTTTTTTAAATGGCTTCTAACCATTGATTACACTTGCTCATTTTCTACATTAAAGTGGTTTACCTCTCTATATTTATATGGAAACATGCTATCATCAGCAATGCTTGACCTGCTACCACACTGATAGAGTTGTTGCTTGTAACCCAATCTTGAATTCATACCCTTACTGAAGCGATCAAGGAAGGAGGCTAGCAGTGCTGCAGCAACTGGTTAGAGTTAGAAATTTTGAGGTGGCTTGGAAATTAGGATTTTGGATGTGAAAAATAAAAGGATGTTTTGATATTTTTATTTTAGGATAAAAATGTAATTAATTTTTTTTCCATTAAGTGTATGGAGTGAGGAAACTTTATGTGTGAAAATAGAATTACCCAACAATAACTCACCCATCACTGGCCATTTAGGGTTGATTTCCGGGTAATTCTATTTACACACCACTAAACCTCTTAGTTGACACTATATTCTCCTATTTACTCAATTCACACCACACTTAAATTGAAAAGTTTGATTTTATCTTACTACACACCCTTATTTTTTAAATAATACCAAACTACCCTCCCAAACCCTAACCATAACCCTAATCACTAGCACCATTGGTAGCTGCCGCCGCCACAGTAGTCACAACTTCTCGCCTTCGACCGTCATCCCTCCACCACTCTTCATTCTCTCACTCTCTCGTTGTTACCCGCTTTCCCATCTCTGCCATCAGCCCCATTTCACCTCTCACACCCTAACATTAGATCTCTCTCTCGTTGCACGGTGGTGGGTCACAACTATGTGGGTTGCATAGCAGTGGTTGCAAAGGCGATGGGTGGTAGAGCAATAGAATTGAAAGGTTACGATAGGGGCTGCGATGGTGGCTAGAGAGGGAAGTCGTCATCATGGTTGCTCAAGGACAACAGATGGAGGTCAAAAGTCAGTCGCATCAACCATCGCATCTGCCATAGCTAGCCTTCTCTCTTATCCTTTTCTTCTTCTTCAAACCTTAGATCTGTGTTTTCCAGATCTCTCAATTGGTTATGGCAGTGGGGATTGTTGGCAATGGTGATGGCCGGCGATGGAGATTGGGCTGCGATGGTAGTGGAAAAAGGGAGTCATGGTGGTGGTGGTTAAGGACGACAACCGAAGATGGCGGAGACTAGTGATGATGATGGTATGTGTTAAGAGATTAGGGTTTAGAAATTTGTCCAAAAAGGTAATTTTATCATGGGACAAAATTGTAATATAAAAACAGAGAGTAAGGTGATTCTACTTACACCATTCTTTTACCGCCTTACACCCTCCATATGAGGTTGTTTTTTTCTTCCAAATTTATCCATATGTGAAATTACTTAAAAGGACAAAACATTAAAATTAAATATATTTGATTATCTCCTTACACGCCTTGAACTTCAGTCCCTACTTTTTCTTTCTCAACTTTTCTTTTCTCTTACACATCTCTTTTGAAAAAGTAATAATTATAGTGTTTTGATCATCAAAAAAAGCAATGGATGAAGAAACGGTAGTGAAAAACCATCAAAAAAATGAAATTGTGAGTTTTTTTATTAGTTTGGTAGGTTTTTGTTTCGATTTTCTGGGTTGGTCTACGACTTTTGTTCGGTGTTTTGAAATCGAACAAAATAACATAGTCCGGCATCACAGTGCCGAATAAAAAATATAAGTCTGGTATCAAATTGCCGAATAAAATTTCCATTTCTGGTAAATTACCGAACAAAAAATATAAGTCTGATATCAAATTGCTGAACAAAAAATATAAGTTCGGTATCAAATTACTGAACAAGCCCAAATTATCATTTGGAACAAAGTGGCTCTATAAATGTATAGTAACGGAATGCTAGACAAATCTATTTTTTCCAGCAACATAACATTGGAGTAATTAAAATTCACTAGCATTTTATTATCGAACAGGCCCAGCACAAATTATTACTACATTATTTGGAAGGAAGTGGCTCTGTAAATGTATAGCAACAAAAGGCTGGAACAAACAATTTATTCCAGCGTTATAGCACCGAATTTTTGTAAATTGTTTCGCATTGGGTGACCAAACAGGCACTTCAATGTGGACTCTACTGGTTTTGTTGGGAAGCGAACTAAAATTATCCAATTAAATGGTAACATAATTTTGGGAAATAAAATTTTATTCAATAACATGGAACTAGAGTAATTTAAATTGTTTAGCATTGTATTATCGAACAGGCCCAGCACAAAGTATGGGTGTAAAGAGATGGGTTTTGAAGAGTTTTTTATCATAGGGTTTGTTTTGGTAATATATTAGGTGTAATGAGAATTTAATTTTTTTTTTTGTGGTGTAATGAGATAGAGGGTATAAGGAGGTAAAAGAGTAGTGTAAGTAAAATCGCCCCAGAGAGTAATAGTGTATACTAAGAGTATTGAAAGTGTGGAAATAAAATTTCCCTTGATTTTCCTTTCTTTTTGTTAATGTTTAAAATTACAAAAATAGCTATTATATACATAACAAAGAGTCATTCAGATTAATTAGGGTTTACTTCATTTTCCCCCTTATTCCTTCCTTCCCACGGATCCTAAATGTACAAACTACCAAATTTTCTTATACATTTCATGAAATTAAATTCCTAAACCTAAACTTAGATCCTAATGTTGAAGAGCTGAACAAACTATCACACTTGTTTTTTTTAATAATACTGTTTTCCTTGTTCTCCGAAAGGAAGAAAAAGTAAAATAAAATAAAATAAACAAACTATCACACTTAGTTTTCTTAATTTCTTATACATTTCATGAAATTAAACTTTTACTAGTAATAGTATGTTTAACTTCATACTTCTCCAGGTTCAAGCCAGCCATTGACGAAACAATGATGCAAAGAGGGTAATATATCTTAAAATCTTATATTTGTCATTACAAAAACAAAAACAAAACATACTCACACAACCACCAACGAACTCAGAGGACAAGCCAAGAGAGAACAAAAAAATAATTTTTTTTTTTTTTTCAGGCAGCAGACTTCACCTTTTACTACAAAAAGCAAAATACAGATGAATACATATATTCAAGAAAGACAGCACTACTTTTTCTTTTCTTTCCCCCCCTCCCTTTTTTCACAAACATATGCAGAAATTGGATCTTTAAAATTGAGAGCAACCAAAACACCGCCTTATAGAAAAAGCACTAGATCGAGGACGTGATGGAGGATCAGGCTTAGGCTCAAGGCATTCACGAGGAAAATGTTTATAGAAGGCATTTACTGCACCTGATGCCCCATCCTCATTTTCCATGGCCTTTGCCAATTCGACAGCACGTTGTTTCACCTGCACACACAACATAAGCAACCTTTATCAACTTTTCCATTAACAAATATGTTATGAGCAACCAAAACTATGACACTTGAAATCCTGACCACCATACAACATGAAAATGTGTAACAAACCTGCACATGCTCATCACTCCTTAAATTAAAAAATTTCAAAAAAGTCTGTGTCTCCTGAACTTTTGTCACCCCCTCACAATACAAAAGGGTTTTCGAGTAATTAAGTGATATTCCTTGTTTTGTGACATCCAAAAACACTTACATTATTGTAAATTAGTTTCACTTTTTATTTTTTTACGTCTTGAGAATAATATCACAGCATTGGAATTTTCCAATTATCAACTTCAATTTCTCCAGGGGCCAAGTACTTAGTTTCGTATTTATGGATAGCTAGCTACACAATATCAGTGTTCAAAAAGGGCACAAGCTGCATACCATTAACATATAACAATAATAACAGCAAGAAAAATGCTAGTGAGAATGATTACCACAGGATCCTGCATGAAATGTATTGCATTAACTAACTTTTCAAGTGAGAACTCCTCAATAGGGATGGGTGGAGGACCTATTCCCCTGGCATGAACCCGCTCTCCCCAAAATGGTTGGTCCCCAAAGAAAGGAACAACAGTTGTTGGGCACTGAATTCAAATGAAAAGATGCACACACAAGATGAGCAAGGGAAATAATCAAAAGACAATAACGGTTCGTTTAGACAGATGTGGATTTCAAATCAAGGGATGAGGTTAAAAATATTGAAGAGTTAGCTATTATTAGTGAACAGAAAAATTATAGAAGATAGATTGAGATAGACGACATGTATTTTAGTAGGATCTTTGTACCTAGACGAGAATCCTTAGCATGCTTTCAAATAACTACTTTTATATAGTTATTTCAAATCCATCATGATAAAAGCTATTTAATTCAATCTTGAAATTCATAAGTAAACCATCAAATCTAAATTTGAATTCTTATCCTCGAATGATTAATGTCAAATCCATACACTTCAAATCCACATCCATCCAAACACCCTAAGTCCCACAGAAGGAACAGTTAGTTACCGCAGCTTTAAGACCAGCAGCGGTTGTTCCTGCCCCCCCATGATGCACCTGGAAAAAGCTCAACAGAATGTCATGCTGCATTTGATAGTGGGAGCAAAGGCAACAAAATTTCAGAGAAAAAAAAGAAAAAAAAGAAGAGTAATTGAAGTACTGAACCACAGTAATAAATGAAATTTGTTCTACAATATCCCTTTCTATCAAGTACTAACGTAAATGCTTCTCTTTACAGCTTACAATGATGTGATTTTAATTCCTGCTTCAATAAGATCTTTTTTTCTTTCTTTTTTTTCACAAGTTGTTCAGCATGTGTCTTGTCTTTCGCATATATAGGTTCTCACAGAAAAAACTGAGTAAGTCAAAAGTAAACAGCATCAACAATGTAAACCAATGCGTGAATCCAAGATGTATAGTTTCCTCAACAATTTGTTAACAACACTAGTTTAGATTTGTGTATTAAATAATTTACTTAAAATTCAATTGAATGCATTAATGTATCACAACGATAAGCATTAGGGAAATGGTCTACAACTTGGTGAACAACAATGCAACTGCTAAACATGTTCAGATATTCAAGTTTGATCATGAACAAAACATTATGTTGGACTGGACTTCATCAGAAAGGAGCTAAACTTCACCCCCAAAAAAATAGAGGAAAAAGGAAAAGATATATACTGCTGTGATGCCAAGCATGGGCTTCACCACATGCCATTTCATTCCTTTGGTTACAATAAATTCTCTCTACATTATTACCTAATATCTTTGCTTGATTGCCTTTATCAATTGATGGAAATTTATTTAATTTTGAGAATAGATTATTAGTCAACATAGTTTAGTAAGACTTTTAATTTTGTTTTT
This sequence comes from Camellia lanceoleosa, assembly GCA_025200525.1. Lineage (NCBI taxonomy): Eukaryota > Viridiplantae > Streptophyta > Magnoliopsida > Ericales > Theaceae > Camellia > Camellia lanceoleosa. The sequence continues at coordinate 109,611,225 of CM045764.1, read as the reverse complement.
TTAATTCCATGTTCGATCACAAATTAGAATGCCACATTGCAACTACCATCACTACTAACTACAACTTCAAAATTTATCACCATCTATGTTACATGGACTCAGGTGCAGGTGTCAAGTACGGGTATGTCTGTGTCCATATGTGTCCAATGCATCTAATTTCCATGTCCAAGGACATGGGAATTCTTTTATTTGCAAGGATAAAAGGATGATCACAAGGTGTCATGGATCATGTCATATATAATAATGAGTTTTTATACATTGTTTTATGGTAAACTTGAATTAATAAATTTTCTTGCTAGGTGAATGTCCTTCTAAACATGTTGGACACATATCTCTTACCTTTAGCCAAGTGTAGATTGCCTGACAGAGGTAGAACAGTCAATGCAACATTGATCACCATACTACTAAGATGCATTACACATCTCATCTCCTAATGCAGATTAAATGCTTCAAAAAATTCTTGGTTAACTCCAAATAAATAATCCATTTATAATTACCCAAATTATGTAATAGTAATTAACATTGACAACATAAAACAAGGGGAAGGAGTCTCAAATTATTGAGTTTGGCTCATCTAAACAAAATACCTCTGATATCAATGAAGCAAGGTGAAAAATCTCTCAAATCCAACTCGTCTAAACATAATACCTTCCAAGTATTTTAAAATTATCAATGAAAATTTTCAATTTCAACAGTAGAAAATTTAATTACATAATTAGATTCTCTTTTCACCGACAAAAACAAAAAATAATCATCCCTCACAAATGACGGTGGATACTCTTTCTAATATTGTTTTAGTGAGTAGGACCCTAACACGTAGGTGGGGCCTTTCATGGTATGCAGGCATGAAAAACTTATGATGACTCCTAGAAAGGAGCCAGATCCCAAGATGTTGAAGCTTGAGTAACCAGCTTAGGGTATGATATAAAATCATTCCTTATTTATAGATGAAATTAGGGTTTACAAGAGAGACAAGATAGGCCCTGAGAGCATAGAATAATACAACCCCCTAATATAATGCAACTTTCGGTGAATAAAAAATGCAACACTTTCAGCTAATATATTATATACTAACACTCCCCCTCAAGCTGGTGCGAAGATATCTCTCATGCCCAGCTTGCCTAATATATCATGAAATCGTTTATTCCCAACCCCCTAGGTGAGAATGTCAGCAAGTTGTTCACCAGATTGAACAAAAGGACTACAAATGGTACCACTAGTGAGTTTCTCCTTAATGACGTGGCGATCAATCTCAACATGTTTTGTCTTGTCATGTTGAACTGGATTGTGAGCGATGTTGATGGCGGCCTTATTATCACAGTATAACCGCATGGAGTCCTTCTGATCAATACCTAGATCACTCAACAATAACTTGATTCATAAAAGTTCACACACACCTTGTGCCATAGCTTTAAACTCAGTTTCTGCGCTTGACCTGGCAACCATATTCTGTTTCTTACTCCTCCAAGTAACTAGGTTGCCTCCAACAAATGTGCAATACCCTGAAGTCGATCTCCTATCAGTTACTGATCCAGCCCAGTCAGCGTCTGTATAGGCTTCCACACGAAGATGATCATACTTTGAAAAATAAAGACCCTTACCAGGGGCAGACTTCAAGTAACTCAAGATTCTCATGACAGCCTCAAGGTGAATCTGATGAGGAGCATGCATAAACTGACTAACCACACCGACAAAGAATAAAGAATATCAGGACGGGAGTGAGATAGGTAAATGAGTTTACCCACTAATCGCTGATAGCTCCCCCTATCAACAACTTCTCCTCTTTCATCATCCTCCAATTTCTGATTAGGTTCCAGTGGAGTGGCACATGCCTTGCAGCCAAGCATCTCAGTTTCCTTCAACAGGTCAAGCACATATTTTCTCTGTGAGATAAATATCTCATCCTTAGAGCGAGCAACTTCAATTCCCAGAAAATACTTCAAGCTTCCCAAGTCTTTCATTTCAAACTCATTAGCTAAATATTTCTTCAACAGAGGTATTTCCTCACTATCATTGCCTGTAAGAACTATGTCATCTACATAAACAATAAGTGCTGTAGTCTTACCACGTGAGGAATGTTTCACAAACAATGTGTGATCTACCTGACTTTGTTTGAAGCCATATTTAAATATAGCCTGAGTGAATCTCTCAAACCAAGCCCTTGAGACCGCTTGAGACCATATAATGACTTCGAAGCTTGCATACTTTGCCTTCATTCGATGATCCTCAAAACCAGGAGGAATGTCCATATATACCTCTTCTTCGAGGTCACCATGGAGAAAGGTATTCTTGACATCAACCGATAAAGCGCCAATCAAGATTAGGCGCTAGAGAGAGAAGTACTGATCAATTCATCTTAGCCACAAGCGAAGGTCTCGATAATCAATGCCATATGTCCGAGTAAACCCTTTTGCCACAAGTCTTGCCTTGTAACGCTCAATAGACCCATCTGCTTTGTGTTTCACAAGATATACCCATTTACATCCCACGTGTCGTTTGCGTAGGTAACTCAGTCAATTCCCAAGTGCCATTCTTCCTAAGTGCTTTCATTTCCTCAATCATGGCTAGTTTCCACTCAGAGGTAGCAAGAGCATCCTGAAAATGGTTAGGAATGCTAACAGAGGAAATATTTGACACAAATGCTCTATATGAGGATGACAAATGAGAGTATGACACAAACTGTGAGATAGGATGTTGAGTACAAGATCTCACACCCTTCCTCTTGGCAATAGGAACATCAAGATCAATGGATTCAATAGATTCAAAGTTACCTAGACTCTTATCAGAAGCAGGAGATGGCAGCGGAGTAGCAGAAGTGGTCCCTTGTATCCAGTTAACTTGTTATCTGTCTATGTCCCGGACATAAACATGCCTGACCTTATCCTTGGTGACAGTGGGTTCTATAGTCCCAGTAGAAGAGGGTAGTGCAAGAACAACTGGTTCCACCATAGGAAGCACAGGACTCACTTCCACCATAGGCTCCCCCGGAAATGAGGACAGTGACACCGGAGAGGACAAGAAATAGGATTGGGACTCAAAGAAAGTAACATCCATGGATACAAATCACTTACGAGAAGAAGGGTGGTAACATTTATACCCCTTTTGCGTAGGAGAGTAACCAAGGAAAACACACTTGAGGGAGCGAGGGTCCAACTTACCACGAGAGGAAGAGTGATTATGAACAAAACAGACACATCCAAAAATTTTGGAGGGAATAGAAAACAAGGACTGAGAACCTAGGAGGACGTGAAGAGGAGCCTGTTTTTGCAAGACCTGGGTAGGGAGACGATTAATAAGATGGGCAGCGGTGAGAACAGCGTTGCCCCAATAGGGCCGAGGCACATTCATAGAAAAACACATGCACCGAGCCATGTCAAGAAGATGCCGATTCTTGCGTTCTGCCACCCCATTTTGTTGAGGGGTATTGGTGCAAGAGGTCTGATGGATAATGCCATGAGTAGAGAAATATTGTCCTAACCCAGAATCTATGTATTCCCCGCCATTATCAGAACGAAAGAGTTTGACAGTGGCCCCAAACTGAGTACAAATCATCTTATGAAAAGTGCGAAACACAGAGAAAACCTCACTCTTATCTTTCATGAGACACACCCAAGTAGTACGAGAAAAATCATCAATAAATGTAACAAACCATCGATGACCTTTCACAGACATGACACGAGAAGGACCCCAAATATCAGAATGTATTAAGAAAAAAGAAACTAAACTTTTATTCAAACTGGGAGCCAAAGAAGCTCTGTGCTATTTTCCGAGTTGACAAGACTCACAAAGAAAGTCAGACACATGATGATTGGCGAAACCAGAAGGAAATAAATGCTTAAGTAAATGAAATGAAGGATGCCCAAGACGCCGATACTACAGCCATAAATCAGTGGGGTTAGTAAAAGATGTGGTGGAAGAATAAGCAAGTTTGTCCGGTTGATCTAGGAAGTAGAGATCATTTTCTGCACTACCACTGCCAATCGTCCTCCTCGTGACAAGGTCCTGAAAAAGTCAATGATCAGGAAAAAACGTCACACTACAATTCAAATCCTGGGTGAGACGACTTAAGGATAACAGATTAACAGAAAAATTGGGAACATGGAGAACAGAAGACAGATGTATGGTAGGAGTGACGTGGACTAAACCTTTTCCAGAAATGGAAGAAACAGTACCATCGGCAATCCTAACTTTGTCCTGACCTGAAGAGGGCTTATAGACAGAGAAAAGATCAGAGGAGCCAAACATATGATCTGAGGCACCAGAATCAATGATCCAAGGCAAAGACTTATGACACAGGAAAGCACAAGGAGAAGAGGCTAAGTTACCTGAGCAGGCAAAGGATGAGGAAGCTGTACTGAGAGCAGGAGAAGACTGGCGGTCCAACAATTGGCGCAAAGCATCTTCCAGCTCAGTATCAGAAGTTTGGCCAACAGAAGCAGAATTAGAATCAAGTGGATCAACGGCACTAGTCTGATGCGCCCGGGAATAGGAACCACGTCCTCTAGATTAGCCTGACCGACCGCCTCGAGAACCAAACCAATCACCTCGACCCTCGGATGGAGTCCCATGAAGCTTCCAACACGCTTCTTGCAAGAATCACGTATCACGCACTCCTTAGCGCAGACGGAGGGATGGGAGTCGCCGAGGCTATCTCGAGAGTAGGAATGCCGGCGGTCAAGAGAGACAGGGGACATCATAGCAGACCGGCGACTCTCCTCATTCTGTACATAGGCAAATGCCTCCTGAAGTGAAGGAAGAGTGTCCATACCCAGAACTTGACCCCAAACTGGATCATACTCCACATTTAGGCCGGCTAGAAATTTAAAGACCCGTTCCCGTGCGAGGAACTTCTTGTACCCGGCAGAATCAGCAGGGCAAACGGGCTTCTAGTCTTCCAGGTGGTCAAGGCGTTTCCATCCGTTGGTGAGGTAGGTGAAATATTGCAGGACAGTCTACTCTCCCTGAATTAAGCTCTCAATAGAGCGGCACAACTCAAATGCCTGTGAAAAATTCCCTTTGTGAGAATAGGTGACAGCCACAGCATCCCAAACTTCCTGGGCAGTCTCCATAGACAAGTAGCCCTCACCAAGTTCTGGAACCATCGAATGGATAAGCCAACTCATAATCAAAGAGTTGTTAATCTCCCATTGGTCATAACCTGAGTCAGTGGTACTAGGTGCCTGTATCCTGCCATCAACATACCCCATCTTCCCTCTGCTCTTCAAAAACATAGTCAAACTTTGAGACTATGTTAGGTAGTTCTGACCATTAAATAGAGAGGTGGTGATTTTCATACTAGGGTTGGGGTTCTCAGTTATGGTAGTAGGTATAATGGGACTCTTACTCCTTGGTGTTTGAGAAGAAGGGGACACACTGGAGGAATCTGTCATGGATACAATACTACCAAACCCGCAACAAAACTAGTGGCAATCACAAATCCGGAAGATGGTGGTGAAAGAACAGGCACAATGACCACTTATAAGAGCATAACAAATTTAAGAAATCATATATATATATATATTTTAAATTTATTTATTTATTTATTTATATTATTTTTTATTATTTTTGTTTTGTTTTTTTTTTTTGTTTTTTGTTTTTTATTTATTTATATATATATTTACTGATTGATTTATATATATAGAGAAATGTTTACTGATTTACATATATATATAGTTATACATGTATTAGGACGGTGGTATACAAAACAGAGGGTATATCATACATATACAGAGACGAGCGACTGATGAAGACGAAGACGACTAAGACGAAGCCGACGACGACTGATGAAGACGAAGACGAAGACGAAGGCTGCTAGAGGAGATCGATGATCGGAGGAGCTGAGGAAGACGGCGAGCGACGACTGCTGGAGGAGATCGATGGCGACTGATGAACTGAGGGACTGAGGAATTGAGGAACTGAGCGACGACTGCTTACGAACTGGAGAACAACCCAGCAGAGGACCAACCTAGGTAAGATCGAACCCTAGAGCTGACGCTCTGATACCATGAAGCTTGAGTAAGATATAAAATCATCCCTTATTTATAGATGAAATTAGGGTTTACAAGAGAGACAAGATAGGCCCTGAAAGCATAGAATAATACAACCCCCTAATATAATGCAACTTTCGGTGAATAAAAAATGCAACACTTTCGGCTAATATATTATATGCTAACAGATGTCTCACCCAAAAAAGTGATGTCTGGTATATCCAAGTCCATAAGTAGTGACTGACCTGTAGTATACAGAGATAATCCTCTAACAAAAGAGTTCAAGAGATTTCGAGGGGTTACAGGGGCAATGGAGATAACTTATGGCCTGTTGGTCTAGGTGTTAGAAGTGGACTAGGTACAGAGCTAAACCTCCTTTTTTCTCAGACAAAATGGTTGCCTCAAAAACACCTTTGCAAACTTGACAGCAAGCTTTTACTGCTTTACCAAGCAATCGCCCCTAAAAGGACTGAGTTTATGATATAAAATGAAATCTATATCTGAATATCAATCAAAAAATTGTGTCTGAATGCACAACAGAAATATGAAATTAAACACCAACTTTCTCTTAGCCTGAGAAACCACTAGGCAATATTTGATCTTCTCATAACGCACTTCAAGTTTTGTAGCAGTCTAAGTATACTCGCTGCTAAGAAGCACGGACACGGACACGGACACGGACACGGACACAGACGTGGATACGAACACAGAACACAAAACACGGTGATTTAAAAAAATGGGGACACGGACACGCCGGGAAGCCGACAATCCAATATTTTTTCATATATTTTTATTTGTTATGTAGATTAATATTTACATCCACAAACAATCAAAATTAACAAAAAATAACACTAATTTTATATTTATTTTTATAAAAAAACTTTTAAATTAACACTAATTGTTTATATATTTTTATGAATGAAGTATTTAAATTTAAGAAAAAAGTAATAAACTTTCAACATCCAACATTCATTAAAATGGTGGAAACAAGGTGGCATGTCCCCGGAGTGTCCCCGGTGTCCCTTGAAAATAAATTAATTAAACAAGAGGGACACGCAACCCAGTGTGTCCCATACATGTCCTTGCTGTGTCAGTGTGTTCTCGTCGTGTCCATGTGTCCGACACGGCTATGGCACTTGTTTTGAATTGTTAGTGCTTCATAGCTCTCTATGAATCTGATTTGTCAGTCTTTCCATAGCAAAAAGCCAGAATGTAACAGGTTGCGGGAAGAAAAGTAGCAAACAAAGGACCAATTTTTGCTATTCTCTAAGGCTTACAAATCATCAAAGGCACACATGAAACATCCTCTTTGTTAATGCCTTAGGTGATAGGAGAATAGTTGCACTAAAGAAGACCTTTGAGCAAAGTTTATAAAAGCAAATGCGTAACTTGAGGCATTTTACCCCTCATGAGGCGAGGCGTAATCCTTAGGGTGTCGAGGCATAAGCATTTCAAATTTTAAATTTTGATATTTAGTGAATAAATTAAATATTTTAAAATAGTAAAAATAAACAAATAATTAAATATAAAGGTGTAGATATTTTTCTCTGCAAGACATTAAACATTTCGCTACAAAAAATGAAGTTTGGCTTCACTGAAAGTGAAATTGATATCCTTAGTTTTAGTGATTGAACTTCTCACTTGAGAATTAATTGTGTTTTTTCTTGATTAGCCATTTACTTCTTTTTTTTTCTTCAGACTATAGTCGCAAAATGGGGTTCTTTTTTATTTTTTATATTTAAACAATCTACTAGACTAAGTTCAACAAAAGCCCAAGGCAACCTCTTCATATGCATATTTCTCATATGCTTATGTCCAGAAGGCATACAAGGCGCACCTAGGACTATCATGTATAAACTTTTGGGGAGTAAAGCCTAAAACTCAAAGCATTGATGCGTTTTACCTTAGCCTCAAGGTGAGGCGAGCATCGAGCCAAGTCCCTAGCGTGTCCCCAAAGTGTCCCCCACGTGTCCCCAGTGTCCTTTGAAAATAGATTAATTAAATAAGAGGGACATGCAACCCAGTGTGTCCCATACATGTCCCTACTGTGTCAGCGTGTTCTTGTTGTGTCCACGTGTCTGACACGACTACAGCACTTGCTTTGAATTGTCAGTGCTTCAGAGCTCGCTATGAATCTAATTTGTCAGTCTTCCCATAGCAAAAAAGCCAAAATGAAATAGGTTGTGGGAAGAAAAGTAGCAAACAAAGGACCAACTTTTGCTATGCTCTAAGGCTTATAAATCATCAAAGGTACACATGAAACATCCTCTTTGTTAATGCCTTAGGTGATAAGAGAATAGTTGCACCAAAGAAGACCTTTGAGCCATATCAAAGCACTCATAATTCCAGCATGGAAAAAGAAAAACCATGCACTGGAAGCATGATTTTTCTGTATTCATTTTCTGAACTGTTTGTTTATTACCCAAAGTTGACAAACAGAATAGGAACTTAAAGACTGGGCGGCGGAGGCCAGCAACTGTGCTGATGATGGCAATGAGTCAAAAGCATTCATGTCCTCCCCTCATCAGAACAACCAGTATTGTTTTCTAAAATATTCAACCCTTTTGAGAAAAGGGGGGGAAAAAAAATTGTACCATCACCTTAATATTACTGTTGATTGTCTATGCTGTATTCATGTAATCTAAGCAACCACATGAAATCAGGAAGACACTAATACTGTATCATTTTAACTTGACATAAATCAATGAGAAAACTATTGAAGTCTTACCACAGCAGCACATTGTAAGAATAACCAGTCATGAGGGCAATTGTCCAATAAGTACACAAAGTCCTTTGGTTCTGCCACTGATAAAAGAAAATTAAATACATACCATCTATTCATGTAACTTTAACAGCTACATATGCAAAATTCTAGGAAGCAGATAACTTGGTGACATAAAACTACATAGTAAACGAACGCAAGGAACCCAAACTTACAGTTCCCTAGGCCACCCCAGCCTTTGTTAATGATGCCTCTTTGACCAGTCAATTGAAGAGCTTTAACAATTATGTTGGTCATTTCCTCTGGTTCTTGAACAGGCTGTAACAAGTTAAAAAAGTAGACATAAATACAGATAACAAAAATATATATCTACTACTGCTGCTGTTGATAATCCTTGCCCACCAACTAGTTTCAATAGGTGGTGATGATTCCAATCTTCCCATTGCTCTTAGAAAAGAGGTTAAGACTAGTATTCAACACCCTGTATCTAAATTTGTTCCCTATGATTCATTGTCTCCTTCATATTGTGCCTTTGTTTTGTCCTTGTCCTATGTGTGTACTCTGTAGGGTTAGAAGGGAGCTAATGATCAATGGAAATAGGCTATGGTAGAAGAAGTAAAAGCTTTGAGCAAGAATGATATGTGGAAGTTGGTTTTGTTGGAGAATTAGGGAGTCCACGAACGCACAACAATACAAGCCCAATCTGTTTGGGAGAAACTTCAGAGTCTATACTCGCAACACTAGGGCCCAACATACATTATTTGGAACTCATACTCACTTAAAAACTTAAGCTTGTAAGTAGAGAGCCCATCCAATGAATATTAAGACCCACTGCCTTTTACTCTTTATCTTATATGAGACTCTACTTTCACATATGCTCCAACAATCTCCCTTTGAACTTTAAAAAATTCATTGAATACAAAAAAATACAAAAAATACAAAAAATTCAGTCCATTCTTGTATTTTGTTGTATACAATGATTTTTTAAATTTTTTAAAAAAATTTCGAGTGTATCTAGATTAAGTGGATCTAAAAAGTAAGGAAAAAAAAAAATGATTAAAATGTTAAAAAAATTCTCTAAAAATAAAAAATACGGATTGAAAATTCAAAAAAACTATTTTTGAAAACTCCAAATCAAACATAATGCTAAAATCCGGAACCTCAAGAGAGGTCCCTCCAATTTTCTTAAAATACTAATTATAGGAAGAATGAGCTCTGGATGAAACTCACAAGGCTACCGAATCCAATGTAGATGGGCGCTCTACCATTTTCCAACCATTGCACAAGTGAATCTGGAGGTACATAATTTGAGGCAAGGTCTAGGAAACAAAACCCAACCACATCAATCTTAGGTCCCCAATCTGCAGGCCGAGGAAAAAACTATACATTAAAATGCAATTCTTACAACAAAGTTTAGTAGTTTATCAAATTTTAGTAGTTTCTTTTCCAAGCTTCAGTTAGTGTAGGATATCTCCAAGTTCTGTATAAATCATTCTAATGCCTCTAATTCAATATTGATGCAGAGTATAAGAAGCTCGAGGAAGGCTAAATTCAAAGAAGTAATAATATTTGGACATTGGCATGATTTTAAAGAGAATATAGGAATCTTATATAATTATGTTTCTAGTGTCATTAGAATCTTATTTTATGATTATTTTTATATTTTATGGGCTAGGAGTATTTTGGTAATTTGCAGAATTTCTGAATATGAGTTGTATTTGTTGCCTATGGGTCGTCTTGTGGGACAAGTTATTTAATTAGTCTTTGTTTTGTTTCTTATTTGGTTTTAGATTAGTTTTGGAAGTCAAAGATATTGTAGTAGTTTCTTTTTTTGGTTATATAGTTGGTTTAGGAAATCTCCTAATTTTATATAAAGCCATGTAATACTTATAATTTGTGTTAATATTTTAGAGAGTTTCAAGAGCTTTTGAAACGTCTTTATGGATTGTGTGATGCAATCAAACCCTGGTGTGATACCTAAGTAATTCTAGGAGTGATTCTTAAACCTATCTTCTTTCTTTTTCTTTGTTTCAATTTACTATTCTCGGATTACAATTCACAGCCCTCTAAAAGTACACTTTTCAACCTCAAAACCCTATCCAATCACTCCCAGACCAACCCTAATCCCTTCCCCTACCTATTAGCCTTCAATTTAACCCTTAAAACCCTAAACTACTCACTGTGTTGGCCGTCAAATAACCTCTGCTTTCAAAATCCAGCTGTGTCCTACATCAGATATATTCTGAAGAATTTTGTGAAGCTTTTGAAGCTCTTCTATGGATTGTGTAATGCAACCCTAACCTTACGTGTAAATGGCTATGGGATTCTAGGAGTAATTCCTAGTTTCTTCTTCTTCATCTTCTTTTCTTTTGAAATTTGTTCACTTAATCTTCAATCAGCAGATCTGTTCAAGCTTTCTTTTGTTCGTAATAAACCCTATTCAGCAAGGTCAGTCCTCTCCCTCTGGATAATTTAAAGCCTAGCCCCTTTGAAACCCTGAAATATCAATATACTGTCCACAAGTTACTGGTCAATGCTCCTGAACAGCCTTAATTTTTCCATCAAAAACTTTCTCTTCAGTAACCAACCCCTAAAACAACCCTTGGGCACTTTTCTCACTAAATCAAACCATAACAGCTAAATAAACTTGAATTAAATTTATAGGTGCTGCATATGGAGCTGATTACGAAGTTACATTTTAACATCTTATATGTGGTCAATATTACTTTCCTGCCAAAGTTTCTTATTTCCTTATTTGATTTCTTATTTTCAGTAGGAGAATCGCAGAAACTTGTACGTATGAATGTATATGAGAACTTGAAAGTGTGTTTGTGTCATTTTGCTCAACCCTTGTGAGGGTGAGCCCTTTTTTCTACTTTGAGGGTTTAAAAAAAGTGAACTTAATAATTCCCCTATTACTATTCAACACCCTCAAAGAGACCCTATTTCAGCCCGAAAATCCCAGTTTATCAAATATTCAATGGTCCTAACTCCTTGCCTTACCTTTTGACTTTCAAATCCATCTCAAAAATCAATTATAAACGTTCTCCAAAATTTCCAACAACTTGCCACTTCAAAAATCTGATCTAATTTCAGCCCCACTTCATCTACTAACCTCAAAACCTTTCCACTACCTATTATAGAACTCTATCTACACGCTTTCCTTTTCCCAACCAAACCATAAAGCTAATCATAAGCAGCTTTTTGTTCAGTTCTTTTTACCAATGAAGCTTGATCTATCAATATGTAACATGTTCTCACATAACAACATTAATAAATGTAGAATGAAACATTTTGCATTCAGAACTGGTTGAGTATGAGGTTACAAACTTACAAAGGTAGTAGTAGTGGTAGTAACAGCAGTAGTAGAAGAAGAAGAAGCAACAAACATGGAAGATATATTTAATTAAATTTTTTTAGAAAAAAAGAAAGAAAAAAGAAAAAGAACAAAAATAATATGAGCTAAAAGAAAAAAAATAGCAACTATTAGTATACCAAAGTATCTCTAGCATCAAATGTAGCAAAAACGACTCCTGAAATTTGCCGACGGACAGAAACTAATAAATAAGTCCAAATACATGTGCAGACTTGACACTACATTACCTCTTAAATAAACAGCAATATAATGGATAACAGGGAAATGACCTTTCGGTTTCGGAACAAGATGAGGACACCAAAGATATCCATAAGGCACATCTGGAGAACTAGAAGAACCACTTAAATATGTCACAGGTCTTAGCTTCAATTTTTTCTTCCTAAACTCATTTATTAGGTCCCGTATTCCAAGCCAAATTAGTGCATCAACAATTTGATATGATAGCTGCAAAAAACATCAATCTTCATTTAGAAATGGAAACAAATAATAGAAGCATTCTTTTGAAATTAATTGAGACCCACATAAATGCAACAAAAAAAAAAAAAACAATTGTAGAAGAAAAGGCTTACTCTATATCCAACTTGTTGTTTAACACGAGAAAAAGGATGTGGAAACTCGCTGGTAGGCCTGGAAAAAAAAAATGTTAAGTGTAAGGGGGAAAATAATGAGTTACTAAATAAACACGCCTACTTAACTCAATAGTGCACAGGATGTATGCCTAAAATTATACAGAGATTAATTTACGACGCTGGAATAAGTAGGAAACTTAAAACAACAGTACAGATTTCTCAAATTAAGATTTTAAGCATTAAACCAACTCCCCCTCCCCACCCAAAAACAAAAAAAAAAAAAATGAAAAGTAAAAAGCTTACGTCCATGGCATTGTGAAAAAGATATGGAGTGGTACATTTAGTGCCTCTGCAACATGCGTATGTCCTGAAGAAGTGTTTTTTCACATGAGGAATCAGTTGAAATATTTTATCAACATTTCAGATAATGAAAATCTGACAGATTATTCAGCACAAGAAAAACAAAAAACAAAAACTATAACAAGAAATAACAGCTTATAGATGTTATAAGTCTACATTAAAAAGGAATTTAGGATTGTGAACTTATATTATCATTGTTAAGGAATAACAGCTTATAGATGTTATATGTCCATCAGTGCTTTTACCAACACTGTTCTCAGGGTTAAGATGTGGCTGCACGCAGGTTAAAACAACAAAGAAAAGTTCAAGTCCAAGTTTAGAAAAGAAATCAAACCCTATGAATTCCTAGTCTTCAGCTTCACCTTCAAAAGGGTTATGCTTGGACACAAAATCTCAAATTCTCCAAAACTCAACTCAATTGAATTATTAGATAGATTACATACGTAATTATAGGCCATTGAACTTTTCCTACAACTACCAAGACTTGAAACTTCAAATTAAAGAACTACAACTTTTAACTGCGGAAAGACTTTTCCAGGCCTAAGACCATTTTTTATAAAATTCAATAACAGAACTTGCCAAAGAAAAGACCAATGAACTGTGTCTGCACCCATGTCTAACAAATCTACTAGTTACCAGAAAACCCTCAACTTTTAAAACCTAGTAAAACATAAACAAAATTTAACTCCATGAGGTCTGACATGGGCTGTGTAAAATTTCCAATTCACCCTTGTTATTATTTGCATCAAAATCTCATGGTTCATTAAGTTGACAACACTAAGTTCCGTCAAAGGTTTTCGTACTTGAAATATACCTACCTCTCTTACTCCAAAGGTTTCAGTTGTATACAAGATTGGCTAGTAGCATCCATATTTTTCGACATTCACATTGATGCTATATAGGCTCCCTTCCCCTTTCTTATTATTTCCAAAAACTATATAACATAAAAGAATCAATAATATGATATTCAAACTCAAACTAAAACCTTAAAAAAAAAATCCCTCTTTTTTTTGTTGGTAATCTAAAATATTTTTCATATCAGACATCCTGCCCATTTGTCCTGGGTTATTACATCCTGATCATATGTTAATATAGTTTAAGTAGGCACATAAAAAGGTTCAAGTCGACATTATAGGGACATGACAGTAACACAAAAATGAAACAAGTAATTAGAGGTTACCATATGCAGGGGGATTGGCAATTATTGCATCCACTTTAAATGGAACTCCAGTATCCGGATCAGGATCTGTGCATGCAGGAAGTAAGGAGAATATGATTTCCTTTATTTGATTTCGCTGAATGGGTATTTCTGAAGGTCCAGATGGCAAGAACCCTTTATTTTTTACCATGTCTGCACAAAGAATACAGATTAAAGTAATAAATAACTGAAGGGGCACTTGGAGTTGCAGTACCAGATGATTTCATGTCTATTTTTCTGTTGTTACATCTTCCTTTCAACTTTTACTCAAAATGCAATCTACTTCAACTTTTACCTTCTTAAAAAAGCTTCCACTTTTTAATTGGTCATTAGTTACTCAAGGAGATGGAAGTAGTCCTGCTGGAGGGACCCACCCTCTAATACCTCTAGACAAGGTTTTCTATTCAATAATGTTTCTCTTATCGATAAGTATAACGGAGAAGATTCATTCATTTCGAAAAGCCCATAAATTTAAGCAGCTCATTGCAAGCAAAATATAAGAGCTATAAATTCCATACAAAAAGCTGAAACTAAAAACTCCATATCTAATAAATCAAGTTCTGAACTGATTATCTTTACAAGCCAATCTCTCAGGACAAGGAGATCAAGAATGTGTAGTTTTAGAGAAGACAAAGAGTTAGGAAATGAGTTAGATTTCATTCCCTTTTATATTGATAATTGAGCAATTACAAGCATGGTCTGAGTAATCAAAAAAGGAATGAATAAGAATACAACAAATTATTTCCTATTATAATATTTTCTATTCAATTTCCTGTTTTAACACTCTTCCTCAAGCTGGTGCGAAGATATCTCTCATGCCCAGCTTGTTGAGAATGCCATGAAAGGATTTGGTCCCTAGTCCCGTGGTGAGAACATCAGCTAGTTGGTTCCCAGTCTTCACAAATGGAATATATATGGTGCCACTAGTGAGTTTTTCCTTGATGAAGTGCCAATCAATCTCCACATGCTTAGTTCTATCATGCTAAACTGGATTATGAGCTATATTGATTGCGGCCTTGTTGTTACAGTATAGTTGCATGGAGTCAGTCTGATGGATTCCCAAGTCTCCCAACAATAGTTTAATACATAGTAACTCACATACACCCTGAGCCATAGCCCTAAATTCTACCTCAGCACTAGACCTAGCCACCACATTCTGTTTCTTACTTCGCCATGTGACTAGGTTGACACCCACAAATGTGCAGTATCTGGAAGTTGATTGTCTGTCAGTGACTGATCCAGCCTAATCTGCATCAGTAAATGCTTCCACACTAAGATGGCCATGTTTTGAGAGACCCTTTCTAGAAGAAGACTTCAGGTATCTCAGGATTCTCATAACAACCTCCAAGTGGGAAGTTCTAGGAGTATGCATAAACTGACTCACTATGCTCACGGCAATGGTAATGTCTGGACGTGAGTGGGATAAGTATATGAGCTTTCCCACTAGTCTCTGGTATCTCCCCCTGTCCACTGGATCTCCCTCTTGATCCTCACTCAGTTTCTGACCCGGTTCTAGAGGTGTATCACATGTTCTACCACCAAACATTCCAGTTTCCTTTGGCAAGTCAAGTACATACATCCTTTGGCATATGAAGATGCCATCCTTGGACCGAGCTACTTCAATGCCCAAAAAGTACTGCAAATAACCTAAGTCTTTCATTTCAAACTTTTTGGCTAAGTATTCTTTCAAATGAGGAATCTCCTAAACATCATCTCTTATCAGAACAATATTATCAACATAGACAATAAGAGCTATGGTCTTACCAGGTGAGGAGTGTTTCACAAACAAGGTGTGATTAGCTTGACTTTACTTGAATCCATATTTCAGCATAGCTTGAGTAAACCTTTCAAACCAAACCCTAGGAGACTGCTTTAGCTTGACTTTACTTAAATCCATATTCCAGCATAGCTTGAGTAAACCTTTCAAACCAAGCCCTAAGAGACTGCTTTAGCCCATAAAGTGACTTTTGGAGCCTGCATACTTTACCATTGGACCTAGCATCTGTAAAACCAGAAGGAATATCCATATAGACTTATTCTGCTAGATCTCCATGAAGAAAGGCATTCTTCACATCAAATTGATGAAGGGGCTAATCCAAATTTGCAGCAAGAGAGTAAAATTCTCACAAAATTCATCTTAGTAACCGATGCAAATGTCTCTTGGTAATTCACCCCATAAGTCTGAGTGAAGCCCTTAGCAACCAGTCTTACTTTGTATCGTTCTATGGAACCATCTGCTTTATGTTTTACCGTGTACACCCACTTACACCCAACTAGATTTTTGCCTCTAGGTAACTCCACTAACTCCCAAGTGCCACTCTTGCTGAAAGTTCTCATCTTTTCCATCATGGCATGTTTCCATTCAGGAATAGAAAGAGCATCTTGAAAATTAGTAGGTAGACTCATAGAAGACACTTTAGACAGAAAAACTTTATATGAGGAAGACAGATGAGAATAAAAGACATAATTACTAATAAGATGCTGAGTACATTACCTAGCCCCCTTCCTATTAGCAATGAGAACATCAAGATCTGAAAAAGCAGGAATAAAAGCACTAGAATTACCTAGACTCTTAGTAGAGGTGGGTGACTCTGGACACTCATCCGAAGAAGAAGTTGGCAGTAAAGGAAGAAAAGTAGTCTCTTGCATCCAGATGACTTCTTGTTTATCCTTGTCCATGATATAAACTTGGCCTGCTTCCATTTCCTTAACAACTGCTGGCTCATCATCCTCTATCTGTTTAACAGGAACATCAATCTGTTCACACCAAGGCTCCCCTTGAAGGGATGACTATGATACTGGGGGGATCGGAAAAGAGGGCTAAGACTCCAAGAAAGTGACATACATAGAGACAAACCATTTGCGAGTGGAAGGATGATAACACTTATAACCCTTTTTGGTGGCAGAATAACCCAAAAAAACACACTTAAGAGACTTGGGATCCAATTTACCACGAGTGGGTCAATGATTATGAACAAAGCAAACACAGCCAAAAGTCTTAGGAAGAATGGAGAACTCGGAAGGGGTAGACCCGAACAAAACTTGAAGAGGTGTTTGTTTTTGAAGAACTTGGATAGGAAGACGATTAATCAAATAAGCGGCAGTGAGAACCGCATCCCCCTAATAGGATCGAGGAACCCGCATCTCAAAGGATAGACAACAGGCGACATCAAGGAGATGGCGGTTTTGCGTTCCGCAACACCATTTTGTTGAGGGGTATTAGTGCATCAAGTCTGGTGAATAATGCCATGAGTGGCTAAGTGGCAAGACCAGAGTGAATATATTCCCCCTCATTATTAGAATGTAGAATTCTGACAACCGTCCCAAACTGAGTATAAACCATTTTATGGAAGTTTTGAAACACAGAAAAGACATCACTTTTATTTTTTATCAAATAGACCCAAGTGGCCCTGGAATAATCATTGATGAAGGTAACAAACCATTTTTTACTGGTCAAAGACACAAAACGGGATGAACTCCATACATCAGAATGAATTAAAAAAAATAGAACTAAACTTTTATTAATAAAATGAGCAAAAGAGGCTCTTTGTTGTTTTCCAAGTTGACAAGACTCACATTGAAACTCTGAAACATTATTTTTCTCAAAAAAAGAAGGAAATAAATGCTTAAGTAATAAAAAAAAGGAATGTCCTAAGTGACGGTGCCACAGCTAAATGTCTTCTTTGGTGGATGGTAACTGAATAGATGAGTGAGCCAGCTCATTGGTCTGATCCAGAATGTAGAGACCATGTTCCTCTCTACCACTGCCAATCCTCTTCCTCGTGATGAGGTCCTGAAAAAGACAATGATCAGGAAAAAACGTCACGCTACAATTTAAGTCACGGGTAATACGACTCAAAGATAAAAGATTAACACCAAAAGTTAGAATATAGAGGACAGAGAACAAAGGGAGGGAAGAGGTAGCATAAATTAAACCTTTCCCGGACACCGATGATATAGTACCATCAGCAATACGCACTTTTTCCTGACCTGATGAGGGGTTATACTCTGAAAATAAATTAGAGGAGCTAGACATATGGTTGGAAGCACTAGAATCAATAATCCATGGTACAGTCGTATGAGAGAGCAATACACACGGAGAAGAAGCCAAGTTACCTGAATTGGCAAAAGAAGAAGAGGGTGCACCTGTAGCAGAAGTAGAGGCTCGACGGTCCAGCAAGTGGAGAAGAGCAATCTCAAAATCTGAGGCAGATAACCCCAAAACATCAGTAGCAGGGGAGAAAAATGGAGAAGAAGAAAGTGGCTTAACAGTGTCTGAAAGATGTGCCCAAGCATTGGCCCCTCGGTCTCTAGACTAACCAGGCCTACCCCCTCGAGTACCAGGACGGTCTCTTCAGCCACTAGAAGAAGTCCCATGCAGCTTCCAACAGGTCTCTCGTGTGTGGCGAGGTCGACGGCAATAGTCACAAAAAAGATTATCCTTCTTAGAGGAAGAATGAGAACCACGAGTCACACGGTCTCTATCGCGAGGGGGTGCAAAAACCAAGACCGAGCGATCAGGAGTAGTAGAAGTAAGCATCGTAGAGTAGCGACTCTCCTCATTCTGCACAAAAGTAAAGGCTTCTTGGAGAGAAGGAAGCACATCCATGCCAAGTACTCTGCTTCAAACCGGATCATACTCCACATTAAGGCCTTCCAAGAACTTGAAGACCCTCTCTTGCGCCACAAATGTCCGGTAACCAGCAGAATCAATAGGACAGACAGGCTTGTAATCCTGAAGGTGATCAAGTTGCTTCCACTCATTGCTAAGGAAGATAAAATATTGGAGGATCGTCATATCACCTTGTATCGACCTTTCAACGGAGCGATGTAACTCGAAAGCCTGTGAGAAATTCCCTTTTCGGGAGTAAGTGGTAGTCACAGCCTCCCAAATATCCTGTGCAGTGTCCATAGAGAGATAGCCGTCTCCAATCTTCGGGCCCATAGAATGTATCAACCAACCCATAATAAGGGAGTTGGTGTCTCCCACTGATCATAACTCGGGTCTATGGTGAGGGGTGCCTGGATTCTGCCATCAACATACCCCATCTTTCCTCTACTCTTCAAGAAAATAGTCAGACTTTGCGACCATGCTAGATAGTTCTGACCATTGAATAGGGAAATGGTGATTTTAAAGCCAGGATTGAGATTATCAGTCATAGTAGAAGGGATAAGGGAACTCTCGCTCTTAGGTGGCTGAGAGGTTGTGGACTCACTAGTAAAATATGCCATGAATATTCTACTAAGTAACCCTCAAACTCAGTACCAATCACAAACTCGGAAGATGGTGGAGGAATAGTAAATACTATGACCACAAAGAGATCAGCAAAAGAATAATTTTTTTTTAAACATAGCATCATTTTTTTCTCTTTTTTTTTTTGTTTTTTTGTTTTTAACTAACTAACCATTATAACTTTATAAGAAAAGAGAGAGAGAGAGTAGAACACTGAGAGAGAGACAACAATCGGGAGAGACGACACTGCGAGAGAGAGTCTACAGTCGAGAGAGAGTCGACAGCAGCCTAGGAGATGCCGATAGATGCCAAGGAAGCCAGAGGGGCTGTCTATACGCCCTAAGGTGCCTTACGATGGCCTGCGTGAGGCCCTAGAGTGCCGATAGACCCCCTAGGAGACTAACGATGGCCTAGATGGACTGTGGGATGACAGATGATGGTCTGGGTGAGAGGCTACTATGGCCGACTAGGCTCTTGGGGAAGACAGAGCTGCCGGCAGACAAGAATAAGGTATGGGCTAGGGTTTAGGCTCTCTGATACCATGTAGTTTTAAAGAAGTGCAAGAGTTAGGAAATGAATTAGACTTCATTCCCTTTTATATTGATAATTGAGCAATTACAGGTATAGTTTGAGTAATCAAAAAAGGATCGAATAAGAATACAACAAATTATTTCCTATTCTAACAGAATGCGACCTTGATCACGTGGAAACAGTTCAAAGGGCATGAACAAGCAAAAAGAAAAACAACAAAAATTTAAGACAAAAGGCTTAGTTTGGTTTAGTTTGATAATAAAATTTTTAAATATATATATTGCTTATATCACGGGCATGCCAAGAAAAGAATAACAAAATTAAAAAAAATATGAAAAATTTTCTTGAAGCAAAAGATTATAAGCACAGGTATCAGGCTTGGACTTAACATTCCGCAGCAATTAATTGAATAGCAGCTGTAGACCAATCACTGGTCTTCAAATTGTACAATGTGATTGCAGTGTATATATAGAGGAGTAGGTTCATGGTAAAAACTTCCTACACCATAACCTCCCGTAAGTAATTTTGACATAACTGTAATCTTGCCACAGCTGGTTACAATTTACTTATTATTGTACTTTCTCTATTGTCAATTTTGTGTATGCCATGTAGTAAAAATGATCAGAACCATGTCATCTGTCTTCATTCAATACAGCAATGCATGTTTGCATTAAGTATTGAACAATGTAATATCACAATTTGGCAAGTGTAATTAAAAAAAAACTTGAGGTTGAAATATTATTTTTTGTAACATCAATATTTAGAGGCAAAATCTTAGACCACAAGCTTAAAGCATATACAGAAAAAAATGGAGACAACCCCTCTGACTTCACGCTTCACTATACATACATCATATTCGTATTCATATTGTGAAAAAGAAAATATAGGCAAAATGCATTAGTATTGTGATAGAAAGTATCTCCAAAATGATTCAGCGATCAAAACAAACTTTGTTACAAATTTATGAGTAGTAAATTATTCCCTTTCATTCTTGAGATGCAAAACGTAGCAAAATTTCTGAGAGCTTCCACAAACATTACATCTGGAGTCCATTTATTTCAAAGACCAAAAAATTTAAGTTGTACACATCCTTTCCTAACAATTTAAAGAATATCACCCCTTCTTTGGAGCTCAATAAATGATAAGAGTTTTGTTGTTCCTAGATAACCGTGCAAAGAAGTCTATAGTTTTTCAGGCTAATATAAAATGGAATGAGAAGATAACAGGCTCTTGTTATCAAGGCTTTAAGAACGATGTTGAGAGTATAAAATTAGATCTCCTCAGATTACTTACAACCAGCAAGAACTTTTGGATCTCCACCAAGAGGAAAAAATTCCAATCCAGCAGCCAACACAAACTCCTTGAAATTAGAGTGAGTTGCTAGTCGCACCCTATGACCTAATTCCTGCAAGAAATATCCATTTCTAATATCTCATATTGCTGAAAAAATATGGTTTTGAATTGTGCAACCATGAATGACATATGGTTAATCTGCATGCATTTAACACAATGAACCATCCTTGAGATTCAATGAATTTACATCAACATTTGACAAAATCTGTAGCAATAAAGAGATTACAGATATACAAGTACTAGTTTTCCAATTCACGCTGGGAATTGAAATGCCATCTTCAAGCATCCAACACTGATTATGCTATAATGGCTCTTGAAAAAAAATGACCAAGTGCTACAGTACATATCTTTAAATATACTTTATAGAAGATGTAAACCCAATGACAACAATGTGCAAAAATAAATGTGTGAGCTGGACTACACCAACAGCCCCTGTATTATGCCCAAAACTTTGCTCTATCTTATTGGAGATAAGATTATATTGTCAAAGATATCAGAATATATAGAAGATATTAGAATATATGAAGATTCCATGATTTGTGCTTATTATGATTTTTTTGTATCTTTGATTTATTTCAATTCCTAAACTAAAGGGATTTGATTGTATCTCCTACTTTATATATATGGTGTATCATGTAAACAAGAGTATAAAGTTAAGTGAATGAAAGATGTAGCCCCCTAGGGTTTTGTTTGTGTGTGGATGTAGGCCAATATTGGCCGAACCACATTAAACCTTTGTGTTGTTTCTTTTCTCTTTCCTTTCTCTATTTTCTCTCCATATTCAACCTTATTGCCTTAATTACAAAATTCAACTTATCTAACCCTAGTAAACCACAACAGATTTAGAAGATGAAGTACTTATACTACTCCTAGAAATTATGTTGATAATACCTTGTTTAACTTCTCTATACTATCTGCTAGAGATTATGCCACGCTGAGCTTACAGCATTGCTGATGGGTCTTGGAAAAGGCCATGTAAGAAGATGGAATAACATTGATTCAGGAAGAGACACTTGGGTTTCATCTGGGTCGAGTGAAAAAGAAGTCCATAGGCTTCTGGAAGTAGTTGCACAGGGTTTGTGAGAAAGTATGAACATTGATAAGTGATAGTTTCTTCCATTTATTATATCTACGGGTTTGCTAATGAATATTATGACTTCCAGTCTTCCAGAGTGTGTGCTGCCACATCTATAGAAGAGCCATTTATCCTCTTTAATCTTGAGATGGCCAGGTCATCATTTCAATGTTCTATCTCTTCTAAAGAGGACTCCATGTCCTTCCCCATGTTTCTCTTTAAATGGCTCAATGAATTTCTGTTTTCCATTTTTTTCTTCTTCAAAAAAAGGTGTTTCCAACATCCATGTGTGTATGCACAAACCCAAATATCAATGAAGTAAAAAATCAAGGAACAACAGGAATGAAGATATCCTTTTAAATACAGTGATGTGATCATCTTCCATCACATAAACAACCTATACTGATTCTCAAAGTGAAACATTCTAAGGAAACAAATAGAAAAATAAAATATATATGTATATGAACATATATAACCATGCTTCTCCAAACAGTAAAACATGTTTAACCTGTAAACGTTTGCCAATGGCAACAAATGGCTGTACATCTCCCCGTGTTCCAACAATAAGCATAACAATTTGCAGTGGAGGTAGATCTGGAATGACTATTGCATCAACAGGTTCATCACCAGTAGTTCCATTATAAACAACTCCAGTTCCAAAATCAAGGCTTTGGGGTTTAATATCTCCTGGAACTTCAAACTGCACAGTTCCATCATTTTTAACCGTAGCAAGTCGATTCACCCACTTGAGCTGCATGTTTTATGGCTAATTATAAATCTGAGACAACTGATTAAAAGAAAACATGAACTAATCGACTAGAAATTTCTATAAGATATTAGGTCAACCCACGAAAACAATCAAAACAACCAAAGTAAAATTATCACCAACACATAAAATCCCTGAAAATAAAAGCATGGAAACAGTTGAACTAGAAAGTTCAAAAAATTAGGGACACAATTAGACGAGAAGGAGAAAGAAAAAAAAAAGAAGCGAAGTGAAGAAAATTAGACAAATAGGTTTTGGGTGTATAACAAACCCTCCATCTTAGCAGATATTTATATTAAAATTAAAACAATAAAATAGGACAATATGACAAAAAGTACCCTCAATATAACATAATGAAAATATAACATAAAATACTCTATTATTCGAACACTCCCCCTCAAACTCAAGCATATAGATAAAAAATACGAAGCTTAGGAAACGAACATTGAAAAGATGACTGAGTTAACAGTTTTGTGAGAATATCACCTAACTGATCATCAGAACGAACATAAGCCGTCATAATCTATTTCCGTAATAGTAAAACCCGAAAAAAATGACAATTAATCTCAATATATTTGGTTAGCTCATGAAAAACAAGATTATTAGCAATCAAAATAGTAGCTTGATAGTCACAACACACGCACCAGGAGTTGGAACATCAATACCAAACTATATAGAAGAGAGTGAACCAATAACATCTCAGAAACAATATAAGCCATAGCTCTATTACCGACAATTTTGTGTGTCCTGGAAGTGTGTGTGTGTGTCTCTCTCTCTTATGAGCCAAAAGTACACCCTTAGGAACCCCTAAGGACACTCGCCTGTTGTTGATTCAATGATTCTTATTGCCTCAAAATGGCGCAACAAAATACCTGCTCAGAAGTGGCTCTAATTAGCCTACCTCTCATTTGCCATCCATCCCTAACTTACATTCCTCTATGTTTTGAGGGGGGACTAGTGTCCCTCCTTAAGGTCATCCCTCTACTAATAGTCGTAGGAAGATAGGGGGGTAATTTTTTCTATTACGTGGAGGTCATACTTGGCCTCGGTCCTCAGCACTAAAACAAGAAGACTTTTTATTGTGCCAAGTAACAAAGTTACCTCTGACAAAGGTACAATAGCCAGAAATAGAACATCAATTAGTAGGAACTTCCAGACCATTCATTGTCTACTCTAGTGGGAAGGAGTGAACAGACTGACTGTTTTCCTCTTATATGTCTCTTTTCCTTTCTATTTCGAGTAGATTTTATGATCACTAAATCCAGTCACAGACAAGGAAGTCGAAGGTTGATACAGTAGTCCCAACTAGGTGCATTCTTATGGTAAAGCAAGATACAACAAACAGCTTCAAAATGAGGACAACAAGGAGTGTACATATATTGGATGACCACACAAACAACATAAGTAATGTCTAAATGAGTGACAGTGAGATAAATCAACTTCCTAACCAAATAGCAGTAACGACCTACATTAGAAAATAATTCCCCTTGATCACCCGTCAAGCTTAATAATTGAATCCACGGGACCGAGCATCCAAGAGACCATTCTCACAAAGGAGATCAAGCACATATTTCCTTTGAGATAAAGAGATGCCCTGTGAAAAACGAGCAACCTCAATGCACTTTTTATATCAAGCTGGTATAAGGGTCAAGAACGAATAATACAACAAAAAATAGAATCCAAACAGAGTTAAGACCGTCCACAAAGGAGAATGTATTCAAATAATCAACACCATATGTCTATGTACCCTTAGCAAGCAGTCGTGCCTTAAGAGGCTTAACAAAACCATTAGGAAAATACTTAATAGTATAACCCCAACAATATCCCACGATTTGTTTGCCATGAGGAAGAGGACCCAAGTCTGATTCTTGAGAAAGGCACTCATTTCCTCATCCATAGCATGTTCCCATCCAAGCACAGAAATTTACTGCTTATAAAATGAGGGAATAGAAATAGAGAACAAGTTTTGAACAAAGGAATGTAAGCAAAGTGAAGCACGAGTATAAGGGGAAAAATGGGCGATAGGATGTTGAGTGCAAGTACATTTATCTCGCTGCAAAGCAATAGGCAAATCAACAGAATCCGAAATGGAAGAGGAAAGAGCAAAACCTCTTATAGAGATGGTACATCCAGACCATAAGAACCGACACGCCGATCTTGAGAGTGCTGATAAACCTGCAAAGGAGGTGGAGACAAAGCCAAAGATAGCACAAGAGTGGAAGAGAAATAACGGAGTGATGCAAAATGCACCAAAATAGTGGGAGAGGGAAAAGAAGACTCCTCATGACAAAAAATGAGATTAGAAACGATTATTGCCCAGGTGAAGAAAAAAAGGATGTGGACTCAAAAAAGGTAACATCAACACTAACAAGGTAACAACGAGACTCGAGAAGATAAATCGATAACCTATCTGTGTAAGTTAGTACTCTAAAAAGAAACACTTGCAAGCCCAGGGAGATAACACATTCTGACCAGGATCAAGGATATGAAAAAAAAAAACCACACAACTGAAAATATGAGGGAGTGGAAATGGTGAAAGGTCAAGATATAAAGAGAAAAAATAGATTATTCAAAACAATTGATGGCATATGATTAATCAAATAACAGGCAATGAGCACGACATATTATCACCCCCGAAATGTTTGGATACCTCACCACATCATTATCTGAAATCCTTGACCAAAAAAATAAATAAAATAAAATGCTCTCTCTCTCTCTCTCTCTCATACTTCGACCAAGAACACATGCCCAATCGTTCTTCTTTATTAGAACCGAAATAAACTTTCATATCTTAAATGCTTAAGCATTTAGCAAACTATATCAGTCACAGTTCAAGTTACCTTAAATGGCATAACTTGGTCCTTGTATGGTCAATGCCTAGTTGGTATTGCTCAATAAACCACTTATCTGGAAAGCAAGAAGAAGAAAAAAAGAAAACTCCAGAGATTTGCTCACAGTTCAAGGGCAAGGAAGACAAAAGGATGAATCAGTAGATCATCTTACATAGCATGCTACTCCTAATACCTGCCCTTGACGTGTTCTCTTCGAACTGCTGTATTTTTTGATCGAAAATTATGGTACAACTTTTAAAGACTTAATTGAAAAAGAGCACAATACTAAATTAAAGGTGATTGTCAAACCCACTCTCAATCGAACATTAATGTAAAATAACATGAGAAGCACATCCAAGAATCAAATATCAGCATTATACAATTAAAAAAAGTAAAAATCAATCCATATGAATAACAAGATGGGGGAAAAAAAATAAGAGATGGAGAGTTAAAAAAAAAAATGTAATTGTAATCTAAATTGAAGTGAATTTTTTTTTTAATAAGCATTACGGTAAAATTATCTGTGATATACTTGACCTTCTTTTTAAGAGGAATTTTGTCATCAAAAAGTTTAGCTGCCAATACACCAGAATTCTTGTCTTGTCGACGTCCCCTAGTTTTAGTAAGCTGACTGGAGGCCAACTCTGATTTATCTGCAGTTGATCTTTCCACATCCACAATGTTCGGTCTAGGCAAACTCCTGTCAAGTAATCCTGAGCAAAGCAGATTTGGAAATAGAATAGCAAATGAATACTGAAGAAGAAGAAGAAGGGAAACAAATTCTACTCTTAACTGCTAATGCAAATGAATAAATGCAAATTAAATACATTTGCTAATGATAGATGTGCAAGAAAATGAACTGAAAACTTCAATATAGGCTAGAATATGACCAACTCAATTCAATACAGACCTATAGAACATAATACTTACATTCATATCAACAGGCATAACATATCTCCCTAGTCCCAAGTTGAAAACTACAAGTTAACAGCAATAACACAGAACTAGCAAATAATTCAATCAAATTAGTATCACAGGATCATGAAGCTATTAGTTATGTTTGTAATGCACAAATTTACAATAGAAACAGGAGAAAGACAAGCAACCGTAGATTTTAAAGAACCAGTCTTCAAAGTGATCCAAAAAGGATGAAAAGAATGATTTGACTTACCAATGAATGAAGTAGAGGCCATGTATATATAATAAATTCATGATTCAATTTATGAAACAATATAAACAAGATACTAAATTAATGATTGACACAATCACAGATTATATACATAATATTAAAACTAATTCCTATATTCAACACTCCCCCTGAAGCTAATGCGAAGATATTCAACAACCGCAGCTTGCCAATTGATGACTAGAGCAATGTTAGTCCTACAAACTTTGTTAACATATCTGTTAACTGCTGAGAGGAAGAGACAAAGGATGGACTCACAATACTAGTCCGAACCTTTTCTTGAATGAAATAAATATCAACCTCTATATGCTTAATACACTCATGAATGACAGAATTAGAGGGCAGCATAATAGCAGACTTGTTGTCACAAAACAAATGAAGCCATAGAATCTCACATGTTCCTTGTGCCATAGTTCGATACTCAGCTTCGACAGAAGATCTAAAAACAACTATCTGCTTCTTATTCTTCCATGATATAAGATGGTCACCATAGAAAGTAAAAAGTTAGAAGTAGAACGCCAATCAGTTTCAGATCCTGCCTAGTTAGCATCAGTGAAACAAGAGAGCCTAGATTGAGGAGTGGCTGTAAAGAATAATCCCAAGCCAAGAGAGGTCTTCAAATTTCTCAAAATGTGATGAACTGCATCAAGATGTTCTGCACAAGGTGCATGCATGAATTGACTAACAAATGTCAAGTTAGGTCTAGTGTTGGTCAAATACATACCTGGGTCCTCTAGCAACTCACCAGACTCTGATGTAAGCTTGACATTGGGATCCATAGGAGTAGAAGTAGGTTTACACCCTAACATGCCAGTATCTTGAAGTAAGTAAGTGTACTTTCTCTGAGATAAGGAAATCCCCTACCGTGAGTGAGCCACCTCAATTCCAAGAAAATACTTGAGACTCCCCAAATCCTTAATATTAAAGGTGTGTCCCAAATCTCTTTTTACTAGATCAATACCTACAGAATCATCACCTGCGAGAATAATATCATCCACATAAACCAACAAGATTATACATTGACCGGCTGAATTACAACAGATGAACCAAGTATGGTCTGAGTAGCACTGAACAAACCCCATGGAGATGATGACAAAACTGAAATGACTAAACCAAGCTCGTGGAGACTGTTTCAAGCCATACAAAGACTTGCACAATCAACACACTGCCGGAGAGGCGGCAGGGGAGAGCTGAAAGCGAGGGCGATAAGAGTATACCTGCAATGGGGGAGAAAGGAGTTGAAAGTGGAGAATGAGAAGGGGGGACAACCTCATTTTTAACCTCGTCCAAAATAGGAATAGGGTGAACACTAGAAGTAACGGGAGTGGAAGCCTGCAAAGGAGGGTTAGTACCAAAAAATAGGAGATCTTCACAAAAAATAAAGGAGGGTTAGTACCAAAAAATAGGAGATCTTCACAAAAAATAACATCCAAAGCATGGTAGAAGTGATGAGACACAGGATCAAAACACCTATACCCTTTTGACATGAAAGAATACCCCAAAAAGACGTAACGAATAGACGTGTCATCTAACTTCGTACGAGCGGGACTCCAATCTTGAACAAAACAAGTACACCCAAAGACACGGGGTAGGAGAGAAAATAGAGTAGTGTGGGGCATAAGAATATGAAACGTGGTAAGACCTTGCAACACACACCCAGGGGTCCTATTAATAAGATAGACAGCAATGAAGACAGCCTTATACCAATAGGACTTAGGAACACTCATATCACGAAAGAGACACCTCACAACAACAGACATAGTATGACGGTTTTTACATTTAGCAACACTATTTTGCTTACGAGCCCGTGGACACGTAAGTTGTTGAAGAATACTAGTCTGATAAAGATGGCAACGAAAAGCATTGGAAATATATTCCCCACCATTATCAGAATGGATATTCCTAACAATTGTACGAAACTAAGTCTTAACCATTTGCAAAAACTGAACAAAAATGGAAAACACGTCAGACTTACAACGGAGCAAATACACCCAAGTGCATCTAGTGTGGTCATCAAAAAGGGTGACATAATATCTATGGCCAAAAAAAGCAATAAGAGGAGATGGATCCAAAACATCGGAATGTATAAGGTCAAAAGCACTAAGGGCACGAGCCAAATGAGGTATGTAACTGGTATGAATATGTTTAGATAATTTGTAAGCCACAATATGAAACTTAGAATCTTTACAAGTTTTATTTAATAAAGAAAAAAATTGACATAAATATTGAAAATTGACATGACCTATACGTGCATGTCACAATTCTAAAATTTGAACATTAAAAACACAAGATATAGAAGTAGGCAAAACAGATGCTTGAAAACTAATTGAAGTAGAAGGAGGTTGGGCCGATGGATCCCTAAAGTAGTAAAGTCCATCGTGCTCATATCTCCTATCAAAAACCCTCTTCGAACTTAAGTCATGTAATAGACACGAAGAAGGTAAGAAAATAGCAACACAATTGAAGGACTTGGCAAGCCGACTAACAGATAGTAGATTATGTGCAAAATTAGAAATATGCAAAACAGAGGATAGAGTAATATTAAGAGATAAAGATACTTGACCCTTATGACGAACTGAGAATAAAAACCCATCAGAAAGACAAACATATTTGTCTATAGTAGTAGGAACTGGAGATGAAAGATAGGAAAATTCACCCGTCATATGATTATTAGCCCCAGAATCCAAAACCCATGAGGGACTAGCAGACAGAACATGAAAAATAGTAGAAGTACCTATAGCAAGAGTAGTAGTAGTAGTGGAGGATGATAGGCCAAAATAACTAGTGGTCAAAGTCCCAAGCTGAGTCTGAAGCTAGCCAATCTGAATCTGTGACTGCTGTAAAATAAGAATACTTGAAGACCCAAAAGCATAAGAAGCCTTCACTAAAGCAGCAGTGCGAGGTGTGCCAGATCTATGAGGGCCAGAATATCGTTGCTTCAACTCAGGATGAAGTTTGAAGAAGCGAGCCTTGACATGACTAGGAGCCCCACAATGATGACAGATAATTGAACTAGTAGAACCCCGAGAACCAAAGTTTGCATTAAGAGCCATCTAGTCAAATAAGATAGGAGTCACTGGAGTAGTGGCAGGTAGGGATGGCAATTTGAACCCAACCCGACAGGGACCCACCCCTCCGAACCCAATTAGAACAGTTTTTCCCCAAAAAATATCCCTGACGGGCTAGGGATGGTATTCGAAAATGAATCCCTGACAATTTTCGGGTAGGGGACAGTGATAGGTTCCCCCGATCTGGCCTTGGCCTTGGCCCTAGCCCCGACTCCATCCCCGTCCCTGTCCCCGTTTCTGCCCTGCATTGAAATTACTATTATACCCCTCTCTCTCTATATATATATTTGTGTTTCTCTAATGATACTATTTTTTTTTTTGGGAGAGGGGGGGGGGGGTGTTAGACATTTGAGAATCGAGATATTATGTTGCATGGATTATTTTGAGAGAATGGACCTATGGAATATCTTTGAGAGATGTCTATTGATTTTAGAAGTTAACTTAGCTAATAATGTTGGTTGTGCATGCTACTTTGCAAAATTCATAAGTGGTGCTTTTTTTCTTTTTTTTTTTCAAAGCAAAAAAAGGGGTTGTTTGGATTTTTTAAAATTTTTTTTTTTTTTTATTGTTGTGGTGTCAGTGTTGTTTTGTATCTTGTTTGTCATGTTATTGTTATTTGGATATTTATGTTTGGACATTTCTGGATTATGCTTTTATATATATTATTTTTATTTGCCTCAAAAAAAAAAAAAATGAGATATGCAAAAAAAAATTTAAAAAAAAGGGTCGGGGATTTTTCGGGGTCGGGGAAACCTGATCCCTATTAGGGGGCGGGGGGGTGATGGGTTCCCCGCTGGGGATCGGGGGCGGGAGCGGGAAATTTTATACCTTCGAGGATCGGGGACAGGGAGTGTAATCCCAGCCCCAGCCCCAACCCCAACCCGAGCCCATTGCCATTCCTAGTGTTGGCTTGAACCAAACGCCAACAATGCTCATCACTATCAATGGTGGCTAGGTAGAGGACTAGGGTTTTTGTGCTTTGGCTCTAATACCAAAAGGTTGAAAAGAATGATTTGGCTTACCAATGAATGAGGTAGAGGTCATGTACATATAATAGATTCATGATACAATTTAGGAAACGATATAAACAAGGCACTAAATCAGTAATTGACACAGTCACAGATTATATACATAATACTAAAAATAAAAAGATTCTATATACTCTAATTACATATTCAACAATCCAAAGTAAAAAGCTAACCATCTTCAGTCAATGAACAATAGCTACTTGCAAAACTGAATGGATTCAGCAACTGGTAACTGGTAAATGATGTAAGACATCAGTTCAAAAAACTACAAATAACTCCTAAATTATGACTGCAATTTTAAAGGGTTGAAGAACTACTTTAGGCTTTGTACATGAAAAGTGGTTGTAATTTACTTAATTTTAAAAACGATTTGTTGCAAGAATTTCTCAACAGCAATTGACTTCAGATGTTGTGTTTGGGAAAGAGGCTTATTAGTTGGGTAAGGGAAGAAAAGATTGGTATCCAAAGGTAGGCTTCTAGGTTGAAAAGGCAAAAAAACTATGGCTTGCTTGTTGATACACCTACAAATCCACTTGTGGAGTATTAAAGAAAGAAGGAAAAGAACAAGAGAAGGAAGAATATCTAGAAATCATTCCTGGAAATCCTCGACCGAGGACTAGCTTTGCATCACATAATCCCTAAGTAAATCAATAGCTGCTCAAGAAAATCAGGGATCATCTTTATAGAGTTGAAAGAGAACAAACAGAAAGGTTATCGAAAATTCACTGCTCCTACCTATGGAAGAGTTTGGAACTTTGACCGGCAAAATGCTTTTAAACCTAGCAAAGGCCATATACATACAGCACTAATAACCAATACACCAACAATCAAAATCCACAGGCCAATAGAATGGGTGCAAACCCTTGATATATGGACTCCCAAGATTACCTACCTCAATCCATAACAAAAAAAATACAATAATTAATTAGTAAATAATCACGGTATATAGATAAAGGTAAACTACCAAGATACATACCTATAGAAAACATAAAAAATAGACTTAACTAAATATGAAACTTGACTTTGAAAAGTCATAATGGACACCACCAAAAAATCAATATTCTCTCTCCTCTTCACATTTTGCATTGGTTCAGCACCATATGGCTAGACAAAAGTACAAGTCTCTATATATGAAGTTTCCCAACATTATAGAGGCTTCTCTAAGCCCTTTGCATTAATGTAGTATCAAATTTTTTCTGCAGCAGTATTTTACCCTTTTGTATCAAGTCTATAATTTTTGCACACTGTCCCACACTTGGAAATTCACAATTCTGTTGTTTTGTATCATTATAATTTCACATTGCCTTTAATCTCATTATGGGTTACTAATACTATCATAGAAGTGATTTCAAATTGCCTTATGTCTCATTAAGGGTTACCATCATAGAAGTAATTTCACATTGCCTCATATCTCATTATGGGTTTTATTTTTCCATATTGCTCTGTTTTAGACGCTGCAAATTATTTTAAGGTCATATTTTGGTACTATAGTTATGTACATGTGTCCATCGAAGCCCAAGCTTATGAAGGACAATATGGTCACACGTACAAGGCGTATTGAAGACGTAAATAATAAAATTCCCTCTCACTCTAACAACTTAAGCTTTAGATGAGTAGATGCATAATTTTTGGTTGAGTATGCTATACATACAGAAATTTTATACAGAAATATATATATAGCTAACTGTGTTACTTTCATTTAAAATCACAATGCCCATCATTGTTAACCTAATTTACGAGTATGCGACTGTCGCATCATTATGGAAGCTGATGTTGTATAACAACAATGTTAGGGATCCCTAATATTATTATATACACTCACATTTGTGCTTGTGGGACTAACACCATGCAGTGCGTAGAATATATTGTGTAAAATAGTTAGGACACTAAGTGTTTGGTTCACTGAAATGAGAAATAGGGCATGTTTGGTGTAGCTTCTTATAAGCTAAAAGCTGATAATCAAAAGCTAGGAAGCACAGATACGAGATATGGGGATATAATTATGACGATATGCCAAAATCTGAAAAAGTAAGATACGTGTACGGCAAGGATATGTTCGTAAAAAAAAATTATATTTTATAATTTTAATAATGTAATATGCATGAAAATAAAACCTAAAGTAAATTAATATATAAATAGAGAGATTCCTATTAAGCTAAGAGTCTTCAAACATTCATAAAACATCCAAAACTAAAAGCAAAAACAAATGCAAATTAAACGTCCTTACATGCCAACATCAAAAAAAGAACGAAAGCATAGAGAAGAAACGTGAGAGAGTGAGAGAGTAAGAGAGAAGTGAGAGAGACAATAAGGATACATCAATTTGACAAATTTTATTACTTTAACTCTCATGATACTCCTCTTATCAAAGAACTAAACAAAGTATTCGAAGTAATATGTAACTTCGAGTATCTAATACTTCAAAATTAATAAAAAATTAATCAAAAAGTATCCAAAACGTGTCCGCAAATATCCAAAGAGTATCGGTATCCAATTAGTATTCGATACAGATGCGTCTCCCTTTTTGAAGTATTCGTGCTTCATAGACCAAGAGCCAAACGCACCTTCCAGATAACCAGTTCTTTTCAACTTATTTAAATTATTTCTGCCCAATAAACTTGTTTAAATTGTTTCTGCCTAGCAAGCTATCACAAACCGAAGCTGCACCAAACATACTCAAAAATTAAAATAAGCTGTAAGTAGCTTATTACCGAACACCCCCATAATGAAATTCCATAGTCTCTTTTATAGCAATCATTCCCTTATACTCCACTAAGAATGCTTCTTTTTTTTTTAATTTAGCGAACCAAATTTTCGAATGAACATTTTACATTTTGATGGAATGATCATTCCACCCCATTTAATTCGAGCGAAGAGTAAGTATTTCTCTTTGTATAATAATTATGGCAGTATATCATTTTTTTTTTCCTTTTGGTTTGTGATTTCACATTAATTTCCAATGAATTTAGTTTCTCATGACCAAAACATGATTGAAAGAAGAAAAAAAACAATGGAAAAATTAAAAACGAGAACCTGTGTCTGGGTGGTGGGGAAGGTTGAGAGAGTCAGTGATGGCCGAAGAAGATTCATCAGTGACATCATGGACTTTAATTGGTAAACCAAAATCGACGGAGACATCGCTAGAACTTGTACTCATTGAAGCTGATAAACTAGGGTTCAAATCATGATTCTCCTTCTCCTCCACCACCACCGGCATCGGCGTCTCCGCCATCGTTATCATGTTCACCCACTTTGCTTGTACAAAGAGCCAGAAATAGAAAGAGACAACAGAGAGAGAAGATGTTGTGTGGGTAAACTTGAAAGGTGGTTTTGGAATAGGTTCTCTGTTTTCTTAGACAATAAACAATCAGATGGGAAAAGAGGGAAAAGTAACCTCCTCCTGTTTTGATTTCTTAAGATGATGATGATGATGATGATGATGATGATGATGATGATGATGTACATAGGCATGGATAGATGGATCGAGAGTATTCGATTTGTTTCCGTTTTTGTTCTTCGAGAAAGGGCATAGAGAGGATAAACCGTTAGAAGACACGCCTCTAATTTTTCAAAATCCTCAAGCCACGTAGCCGTTGGATTGAGTGATGGATGGAGAATTACAGAATACTCCCGTACCACCTGTCGAATATGAATAATCATTATTTACCAGGGGTTGATGGCATCGATTTTAGGGCGAGTGTTTAAAATCACTCCTTTAAAGCATCTTGTTCTGGCGTGGATCCATTGGTGTCTTGGTGGTGGGTAAAAAAATGGGGTTAATTCTAGTGACAATGGAATTATCCCGGGATTAGGGCCTACGAAGGGCGTGACCTCCACCGTCGATCCCCGTTTCCCATGTTCAAAAAAAAAAAAAAAAAAAATCATTATTTACCACGATGTTTCTCATGTCTTGAATCACTCAATGAAATATTTTACTTATTTAGCTTTTCTGTGCCATTTTGGAACCAAATTAAAAAGCAATAATAGTTGGTGGCTCGAAATTTAATGGTTCGAATGGTTCGACATTGTGAAAATGACGTCGTTTTGGGTGCAAAATGATGCAAAACGACGTCGTTTTGACAGTTTCGAGTCATTTGAACCATTGATTTTGTGGCCCTCAAACATTTTTCAATAAAAAGTCACTTTTTGTCAAAATGTCCAAAAATGAAAGTGGCAAAAATGTAACAAAATTGGTTTGGAAAGTGCAAAAAAACGCAAGTGTGAAATTATAAATTGAGGCCTATAACAAAAAAATAAAAAAATAAATTTTTTATGTTGAATAAGAGTATTTTGATCATTTTAATTTGATTTGACACCATAAACAAATATTAAACTAAAAAGTCAAAAGTTAATTTTTCACCAACTTTCCAAATTACTTTCCAAAAAGTAAAAAATTATGATAAAAAGTCATAAGTCAACTTGTTACCAACTTCCCAAAACACCCCTGTATCTATCATAATATTATAGTCTCATTTGTGATGTTGGCTATTTTAATTTTTAATTATTTTAATAGACTAAGGCCTGGTTTGGCATACATAAAAAAAAGTTAAAAAGTCATTATCCTATTTAAATCACATTATCTTATTTAAGTCATATCACCTGTTTACCTCACCACTTCAAATTCAATCCATATTTTATAAAAAGTCAAAAAGTGCACTTATTTAGATATCCCAAACAATCCCTAAAATATTTATATTTAGAAAAATAATTAAATTATTATAAGTTTGATGTAATATTTTATCTTATTCACTATTTTAACTTAGGCCTTGTTTGTCATGATCTAAAAAAGTTAAAAAATAAAAAAGTCACTATCCAATTTAAGTTACATTATCTTATTTAAGTCATATTACCTCTCTAATACATCACTTCAAATCTAACCCATACCTAACTTAGATTTCATAAAAAATTAAGAAATACACTTAAATAATCCCAAACCACCCCTTATTTTATCTTTTTATAAATTTTAACCCAAATTAAAAAAAAAAATACATTTGCCAAACAAAATTTATAGAGTACTACATATCCGTATACCGACACTATTGAATAATCACCCCGAGTGGAGAGAATTCCAGCTACCTCGGGCGCATTTGTTTTATGCAGACACGATTCCACCACAACGGTTTTGTTTGGTGTAACGTAAAATTGCACTCTCTCCTTCTGAGTTTCGACCAAAAAAAAAATAAAAAATACCGCTAATTTTTCACTTTGATATAATTATATTAATTTTTTTACTACTGAGACTATTTTTATCAATAATTTATTAGTTATAAGAATAAAAAAAATAATATCATCTTTTCTTATTAAAATGTATATTTAGCCCTCATTTGGCATACAAAATTTTAGTACTATCAAGTTAAAATAGTTATAAAAAGATAAATTACGCTAAAAAATTAATAAGATAAAATGTTACATCCAAATTATAATTATTTTTTTTTTCATAAAAGTCAAAAAACTTAATTCAAACGAAACTTTTTAACCCCAAGCTAATAGCCAAAAAATCAAAGAGTCAACTCACTTTCCAAATGAAACCTAGTTTTATTTAGAGTAAATTACAAATATACCCCCTGAAATTTGTTTAAAATGTGAATTGCTTCATGTGATTTGGAAAATTACAAATATTTTCCTGTCAGAATTTTTTATTTAATAGAATTAGTTGAAAAAGTGAAAATTTTAATTGTTCACCTATACAATAATAAAATTATTTGAATTATTAATTGAAATAAAATTTTAACATTATTAAAAACTGTTAATTAACTAGATGTTTATTAATAAAATGACTTATTTGTTATGAAATTAGAAACCTTTGAAAACATAATATAATTTCTAGAACCACAGGGGGATAATTTGTAAATTAAGTAAATTTCAGGAGTGTGTTTGTACTTTGCCCTTTTATTTATTTCAATGTATACTAACAATTAACATTAATTTTGATTTTGATTTTTAACCATAATAAAAGGAAAATTAGCATAATTATGTCAAAAAGAGGGAGCGGTTTGCGTGGATTCTAAAATTAGTCAAAGTGCGTGTAAGTTGGTCCGTACACTCAGTCATCAAAAAATTTAAGGTTAAATTCATTTTACTCCTTTATGGTTTGAGACTATAGCACTTTACCTCCCTATCGTTCAAATATAGCCAAAAAATTTCCCATGTAATTTTGAACTAAAATGCTACCGTTAGTTTTTTCATCCAAACTAACGAAAAGTGTATTATACACACCATTTTTTAGAGTGAGTTTTGTTTTATGAAAAATTAGAATTAAATTAATACAACAAAAAGACAATTTTATCCTCATTTTCTCCAAACCTAAAATTAGATTAATATATTAGTTAAAACATAATTAAGAATTGATCTAAAATATAAATTATAATTAAGAATTAATTTAAAATGTAATTAAATAAAATATAAAATAAACAATAATTAAGAATTGATCTAAAATGTAATTAAATTAAAATTAGATTAACATGTTAAAAATTATAATAAATAATTAAAAATTTACGATTAATTGTGATCTAAAATATAATTAAATTAAAAATAGATTAAAAAGTTAGTAATTACATCAAATAGTTAAATATTTAGGATTAATTGTGATATAAAATATAATTAAATTAAAATTAAAATAGAAATTTAAGAATTACAATAAATAATTAAGAATTTATAATTAGTTGTGATTTAATTGAATTAATATTAGACATTATAAATTATGTGTATGAGAAATGAGAGAGAAAGAAAATAACAAAAAAAATATAAGATTTGAGGGTATTATAGTCATTTTGCATCTATAATTAATGGTGTTAATGGTTGTATTTTAGTCCAAAATTACATGGAGGACATATGGCTATTTTTAAAAGATTGTGTGATAAAGTACTATCAAGCCATACCAGAAGTAAAATTGATTTTGCTCAAAAATTTATATTTATATTTGTTTATAATTTAATTAAAAAATGTTTAAAAAAAGAATTTTAATGAAAAATATCATACGTGTCAATTATGGCTCATTTAGTCCAATTGATAATTTTTTAACTCTTTCCTTCAAATGTAAAATGAAATTATTGTCACTAATTCAAATGTTAAAACCTAAGTTAACCTGAAGAAAATGATATACAAGCTCATTTTTTAATTAATTATCATATCATTAAATTTAAAAATTAGGTCTAATTTTTAAACTTATATAGCAATGCCCATAACATAAAAACTATGTTTCAAATGGTTGAGAGAGAGAGAGAGAGAGAGAGAGAGAGAGAGAGAGAGAGAGAGAGAGAGAGAGAGAGATTCAAAGACAATCTTAAGATTGTGTGCTATATTTCATAAAGAAAATGATGTTAAAAAAAATAAAATATTGTTCCAAGAATAATTCCAATATGGTTTCTGTAACTTTAAATCTGAACTTGATTATGATGTCCAAGCCCATAGAATTAACAACAAGTTCTATTTCGATAATTCGAACCGTTCATTTTATAGTATTTTGCATGTATCATTCATGAAAAAATTTCATTGATCCAATAATCGTAGTGTTTTCATTTTATCACGTTTGTCTAAAAAAATAGATTTTTATTTTAAAAAACACAGTATTTGTCGTCTATTTTTTCAAAAACAATTGCAATATAATGAAAATGATATGATTATTGGATCAATTTAATTTTTTCATAAATGATACATGCAGAATGACATACAAAATGAACAATCCGGATCATTATAATAGGACCCGCATGGACGTGGACTTCAAACTTAGTAGGTGTTTGTCATGCACTAAAAAGCACATTTTTTACATACATACATTTGTTTAGGTCACATCAATCAACATCTCCTTTTTACTTTTCTACTCACTCTTTCTACTTTTTTACACATTTTTTTTTTAATAAAAAGCCAAAAAGTACACTTATTTAGAATATTCCAAACTACCCCTTAAATTTATATTTGAACTTGAGAATTTTCCAGTAAGTAGAATACCTAAAAAGGTTATTCTCAACCATTAAGTTTGGTGTTTGTAAAAAAATACTTTTTACTTATTAGTTTATTATTGGGTTAGGGTTTTGGTTGATTTGATGTAATGTGAGAGAGAGAGTGTGATGATTTAAATAGATGATGATTAAACTTAAATATGACTTTTTTTTTTTTTTTTATATTATTTAGATCATGTCAAACTTAACCTAAATCTAGATAATAAAATTTTTTAAAAAATAATTTTTCTGGTTTTCACGATTTTTACCCTTTTTAAAAAAACTGATCATACTTACTAGACATTATTTTAAAAAATGTACTAAAAGCCAAAATAAATCCAATAATAATAATAAATTATTCAACCTCTTGTCCAGCTCCTAATAGGTGAAGGTTACTATTTATTTTTTTTGGGTACATCAAGAATATTTATTATATATTAAGGAGGAGGGTATGGCTGAGATGTGAATCTTGAGAGCTTCTATTTACACACCCCACATCCACTTTCTACACATCCCCCCTCTCTACACACCTCCCTCATTAAAGTGTGTGTGGAGAGGGGGTTGTGTGTGTGTAAATAGCAGCTCCCGTGAATCCTAGACATGAGCTGGTAGTCAAGTGTCTAAATTACTCAAACAACCTTAGCTCAATGAAAGTTACTGTGATCATTTTCAAATAGAAGGTTATCAAACTATAGTAGCCCTTGCCACAAAATAATAATAATAATAATAAATTAACATTAACCAAGGCCTTATTTCTCTCCTCTCTTCTTGTTTTTTCAAAATACTATGCTCATTATGTGTCCCAATAATGAGTATTATATGCTTAAATGATAATAACGGATAATCACATTATTAGTCAAACACGCCATCATTTTATGTTTAAGAGCCATATAACAATTTTGCCCTTTCTAGATTTCAGCCCTTGAAAATAAAAAATTATTGAATAAGTTCAAAGTATTATGTGTTTGTGTGCTTGATTATTTCATTGTTTATTTACTTTTGTTCTTATTTTTCAAGACGCATAATGACTTACTGACAAACAAGCAACCTTACTAATAAAGGTTGTTTGATGATTTGGTCATGCCTTTTAAACTCTTCAATGCCTAAGCTATGTTTTGCACCCTTTATAATGAGCTATTTCACCCGTACTTAGATGACTGCCCTATGATCAAGACTAAACAGCTAAC
Organism: Camellia lanceoleosa; assembly: GCA_025200525.1. NCBI lineage: Eukaryota > Viridiplantae > Streptophyta > Magnoliopsida > Ericales > Theaceae > Camellia > Camellia lanceoleosa. Next base: position 109,570,818 of record CM045764.1, on the reverse strand, counting down.
ACAACCAATGTGATGTTTCAAAAAAGATTGGATGATTAGTCCTATTATTAAGACTAAACAGCTAACACAACCAATGTGATGTTTCAAAAAAGATTAGATAATTAGTCCTTGAAACGGACAACATGCATCTCTCTTTGTTTATAAGCATTTCCTTTCAAAAACATGTCCACTAGAATCACCCCATTTTTCTAAAGGTAGAGATTTCTATTGAAAAAATAATTAATTAAAAAAAGTCTCCCCTCAAGTTTCAACTATTTCCCCTAAAACATGGCCTCTATCCTCCTCCTACTCCTCTATTTCATATCCTAATGATTTGTTTTTTTTTGTGTGTTGTTATGGTTATCACAATCTCTTTCCAAGGTTCCTCCCGTAGTTTGTTTACTACTGCAGCTCAATAGGGTCCTTAATTTTTTATGGGGACCTTCCTGCCTCCCTGGCCACTCTCCCCCTCATTTCCTCATCTCTGGGGTCCCCTTTCATTCTATGCATTACCACCATTTCTAATTTATTTAAATTTTGTTTATTTCTAGTCCCCATCAAGCAATTTATAAATAATTTTTGTAATTTTTATAATCGATTTTTACATACGTATGACAATAATTTTTATAAATTATTTAAACCATACGTATCTAAGGATAAAAAAATTTAGGTTATGGATGGTTTGATTTATCATTTAAGTCATTTATCAAAAAATTTACCTTTAAACTATACATATGTAAATGTGAAGATGGGTTTACTGTAAATGTAAATGTGAAGATACGTATTAAATTATTTACATACGTATTAATTATAAATTTTTATAAATTATTTTTGAATAATACATACGTATTATAAAATGTGAAGATGGGTTTACTGTAAAAAATTTTAAATAAAAAATGTAAAGATTTAAATAATACATCGTATTATAAATTATTTTTGATTATAAAAATTGTAAAAATTATTTTTGATTATAAAATTTTTATTCTTACATACGTATTATAAATCAAACCATTTATAACCTAAAAATGATTTATATTTACGAAAATTATAAAAATTATATAATTGATTATTATAAATTATTATTATATATAAAAATTATATTATTTCAGTGTTGTGGGTGTGCCCATTAGTGTGTGTGTGTCACAGTGTGGGTTGGCTTTGGTTTGTTATTCAACAGTAGAAATGCGATTTCAAATCGCGTTTTAAAAAAAAAAAAAAAAAATTATGTACAGTAAAAGCGTGATTTTAAATAGCGTTTTCTTCACAAATTTTTTTTTATGTTAAAAGCGCGATTTGAAACAACGCTTTCTTAATTAAAATCGCGATTTCGAATAGCGATTTTACTATTCATCAAATTTTGGACTCCAAACAGTGAAAGCGCGATTTATAATAACATTTTAGCTTAATTTAAAATATCAATAAAAAATAAACCTAATTTTAAAAATAAGATGCAAAAGAATTGAAAAAAGCCTCTAATTCAATAGCTATTGCATTCTTGCTTTCTCTCTCTCTCTCTTTTTTTCTTGGCGTGCGTGTTAATTATTATACGAGATTGGTTGGGGAATCCGGATCCCCTGCCATTCTTCCATTCCCCCCCCAAAAAAACGTTTTGGGGCGTTTAAAAAAAAAAAAAAAAAACAAGCAGGAGGATCTGGACTCCTTTCTTCTTCGCTGTCGTCCGCCTCGCTTTCGTCAGTCCAGCGTCGTCCGCTCCCGCCTTTCCTCGTTCGTCCTCTGCTGCTCCACGCGCGCGCCCAGCCAGCCCCTCACGCCTCCTCGCCTCCTCTCTCCTCCCTCTCCTCCTCTCCCCTGCCTTTGGCCCCCTCCCTCGGGCCCCCCCCTTTTCCCTTCCTCCTCCTCCCCTCCTCCTCCTCCTCCTCTCTTCCTCCCTCCCTCCGTCCCTCCCTTTTTTTTTTTTTCCCCAAAAAAAGCACGCTTTTTGGGGGGGGGGGTGAAGTATGGCAGGAAAGTACCGCCGAGGATCCGGACTCATTGGTTGGGTGTCTTGTCTTTTTATCTTAAAGACTTTCAAGAAACTCTAATATAAAGGCACTTTTTGTTTTTTTTTGGGGAAACCAAAGAAAATTAGGATTTGTATTGGAAAAAGAAATTATAATATGAGTTGCTTCCCATGCTGCCTATGACCCATGCTACTGGACCCGATGATGCATCACCTCCATCAGGTACTTATATCCATATTGTATGCTCTTTGTCACTTCTTTTGCTCAATTTTATACATTGCACTCTATCAAATTTGAGAAATGTTAGGCATTATAAATTTTTTTTTATAAAAATGATCATAAAAAATTTGTGATCTTTAAATTACCTTAATTAGTGTGTGGTACTTTATTTTAAATGTAATCTAAAAATCACAAATCTTTCATGATTATTTTCATGAAAGACTTTTCATAATACCTAATATTACTGATCAAATTTTAACAACAAATTATGTGTACAAGTATGTATAAAATCTGTTAATTGTGGTTCTCTTCCTACAAATTTTATACATACACACACATACTCATACTCATACTCATACCCATATTGTGTTTGCTCTAACAAGAATACCTGATATCATTAAGGTTTCATATGTCAAATGATCAACTTACTCTGATTGCACCCATTTAAATGACTTCAAGGTACCGGGAAACAAATGACTTTCAAAAATTAAATTAAAATAAAATAAAACGTTTTGTTTGGGGCCTCTTATGACTAGGCAATAAAAAACAAAATTATTCACCCATAACAGTGGAGGAATGGACTACTTTTTCAACAAGTCAAAGAGATCAAGCTACAAATATCATTACAAGAATTTTCATTTTTGACAATTAAGTTTTTTATTGTCAAAAGTCAATTTTTAATCCTTGATGGACTTTAGCGACTAAATTTTTTTGTCACAAAATTAATAGCCAAAGAGTAGTCGGGAAAGCTATTTGGCGAATAAACTTATTTTAGTCGCCAAAAGGTTAAAAAATTAATTAAATAATACATTTTCGCCGACCAATTTTTTTGTCGCCAAAAGCCTCAATTACTGTTAACGACCAAAGATTTAGTCGCGAAAAAAGTTTTTAGCTACTAAATTTATTAGTCTGCTAAAGTAAATACTAGTGTTTTGGCTACTAAAAGTTTAGTCGCCTAAAATCAAACTTTTTTGGCTACTAAAATTTTAGTCGGCAAATAGTATTTGTTTTTGCTACTAAAAATTTATTCGCCTAAACTCTCACATTTTTTGCTACTAAATTTTTAGTCGGCAAAAGTATTTTTATTCTTCGGCTTTTGTTTTTAGCTACGAAATATTTTAGTCGTCAAATGTTTAATTTATTTTTTTTGTTACAAAACATTTAGTCACCAAATATTTGATTTTCTTTTGGCTACAAAATGTAGTCACCAAATGTTTTATTTATTTATTTATTTTTTGCTACAAAATGTTTTGTCGGCAAAAACATGATATTATGTTTTATTGCAAATATTATAATGTATCCGTAACCTGTCTATATTCTATACAACCTGTAATACGTATATAAATAAAATGATATATAAAGTATCAATCATTCCACAATCTGCATCCGTATACAAAAAATAAATAACTTTAATTGTCCAAGTACATACAAACCAACTATTGTCCAAACTAAAATAATAATTCCATACAAAATATAGAATCATATACAAAGCAAAGCCCTTCATATACAAAAATTACATTTACTTACCATGTGAAATGACCATTTGGCATGGTACAAATTACCATACCACGACAAAAGGCAATGTATGTACCAAGACAAAAGTACATCTCTGTACCACGACAAAAAATCATATATATGTACGGCAACAAAAGGTGCTCTATGTACCATGCTAGTAATTATCTGTTGGTTGTCAAAAGTTTTCTTTATCAGTAATAGTTAACTGCACAAAAGCCGGGGACGACAAAAGTATTATATTACTTCTATACAAAAGTATAATTTCTTCTCCATACACCAAAATATTTCTCTGAAAGTCCACGCAACAAAGTCATCTACAAAAAACAAAAAAAGCATTAGAATTGGACCAAAAAATGTCCAACTTTATGAATGAATTTCGCAACAAGTGACAAATAAAAATAAGTGAGAAGCAACCTTCCATGATGAATCAATTATCAGTCTTTTTACAGTCTTTCTAAAGTCTTTTGTTATAAGGAACATTGTTAAATGCAGAACAATCATTACTAAATATCTCATTACTAACATAAAGCTAATGTAACAATATTCTATTTGTATGCAACATGTATCCAAATTCTGTGGCTAAATCAATATCAAAACCCAATGTGAATGGAAAGTATTCTTTTTACCAACTTCCTCATTATTTGTTTGCATTAATTCAGTATCAAATTTTTGCTGTAGCAGTATTTTACCCTTTTGTATCAAGTCTATAATTTTTGCTCACTGTCCCACACTTGGAAATTCACAATTCTGTTGTTTTGTATCATTATAATTTCACATTGCCTTTTATATCATTATGGGTTACTAATACTATCATAGAAGTGATTTCACATTGCCTTATGTCTCATTAAGGGTTACCATCATAGAAGTAATTTCACATTGCCTCATATCTCATTATGGGTTTTATTTTTCCATATTGCTCTGTTTTAGACGCTGCAAATTATTTTAAGGTCATATTTTGGTATATAGTTATGTACATGTGTCCACCGAAGCCCAAGCTTATGAAGGACAATATGGTCACACGTACAAAGCGTATTGAAGACGTAAATAATAAAATTCCCTCACTTTAACAACTTAAGCTTTAGATGAGTAGATGCATAATTTTTGGTTGAGTATGCTATACATACAGAAATATATATAGCTAACTGTGTTACTTTCATTTAAAATCACAATGCCCATCATTGTTAACCGAATTTATGAGTATGTGACTGTCGCGTCATTATGGAAGCTGATCTTGTATAACAACAATGTTAGGGATCCCTAATATTATTATACACACTCACATTTGTGGTGCTTGTGGGACTAACACCATGCAGTGCGTAGATTATATTGTGTAAAAGTGTTTGGTTCACTGAAATAAGAAATAGGGAATGTTTGGTGTAGCTTATTATAAGCTAAAAGCTGATAATCAAAAGCTAGGAAGCACAGATATGAGATACGGGGATACAGATATGGCGATATGCCAAAATCTAAAAAAGTAAGATAGGGGTACGGCAAGGATACGTTCGTAAAAAAAAATTATATTTTATGATTTTAATAATGTAATATGCATGAAAATAAAACCTAAAGTAAATTAATAAATAACTAGAGGGATTCCTATTAAGTTAAGAGTCTTTAAACATTCATAAAATATCCAAAACTAAAAGCAAAAACAAATGCAAATTAAAACATCATCCTTACATGTCAACATCAAAAAAAGAACGAGAGCATAGAGAAGAAACGTGAGAGAGTGAGAGAGTAAGAGAGAAGTGAGAGAGACAATAAAGATACATCAATTTGACAAATTCTATTACTTTAACTCTCATGATACTCCTCTTATCAAAGAACTAAACAAAGTATTCGAAGTAATATGTGATTTCGAGTATCTGATACTTTAAAATTAAGTATTCGATACTCCAAAATTAATAAAAAATTAATTAAGAAGTATCTGAAACGTGTCCGCAAATATCCAAAGAGTATCGGTGTAACAACCCTCACTTTGATTAAGTCATACTTGCATACATTCATGTGTGATCTTGTCTTGTTATGTTTATAAATCTTGTTATCTTGCTTTGCCTTGCTTTGTCATGTGTTACTTGCTTAATCTTATACCTTGCTTGGGTGTAGCCGAGGTTGGCTTAGCCTAGTTCACTCTTGAACCCTTGTACCTGGAACTGCCTTGAACCAGTTGATTGATCCTTGCCTTCACTCCGGCATGTTAGCCAAGATGTTTCCGTTCAGGCCGAGATGTTCTGCACTCGGTGACTTTGTCCCAGGGCAGGTATGACTCAGACCGAGGTGTGGCATACCCAGGCCGAGGTGTGACACAGCTTAGTCAAATGTCGTCCTCCTTAACCGATGTCTTTGTTACCCCGTTGCCGAAGTTTTGACTCTAGCCGATGTCCTTGCTTGCCGATGTGTCTGCCATCTAGCTTGTTGAGTACGCTTTGTCAGGGACTTGTCTTATCAATCAGTCACTTTTGAGCTGAACCAACCCGATAGTGCCACGTGTCCATGATGTGGTGTTAAGACACAAGCAGACTTAGAAACAAATCATTCTGTCTCAAATCCTTGGTTTAGAGAGAGAAGCTCTCAAAGGAGAAGGAAAAGAGTTTTAGAGAGAGAGGTGGAGTTCCGAGCTTGATCTTTGAGGATCGAATCGTTGGATTTAAGTTTTGAGTTTAGATTCTTGCTCTACTCTGTTTGTTCTCATTGATTACCGAGCTGCATTGCATGATCGCGTTTGTTCTGCATGACATGCATTGATTTGAAGTTGGTTTTGAAAGGGGAAGTGATGTTTAAGTATTCTTGAAGGAAAAACCTTGTTTTGATCCGAAAGTTTGAGGCAGGAATCATGTTTTCGTGTTTGTTCTTGCATGGTCTTCTTGTACGGGTACCCAGGTCCATGTTTTTGAACTCTTGGCATGGAATCTTAGTTTTGAATAAACGAGTTACGATTTTAGCATGCATGTTTTCTTGATGTTCTTGATGATCTTGTCCCTTGCATTCTTCAAAGGGAAACTCAGGTTTTCCCGATTTCGTTTTGTATGTGGCCATCAGGACCACATCTCGGCAAGGAGGTGTGGGACCTCGGCAAAACCTGGGTGGTACCCAGTGTGTTTCCATGAGATGGGAAACAGTGTTTTGATTTAGCATGTCTCGCTTTGTTATTGATTTGGACTCGGTGGAAGTGTCGAGATCATTACATGTATGTAAGGCTTGTTTTGAAAATGTGATTTGCCATGTGACTTGTCAGGACTTTGATCTTGCTTTGAGCCTACACCTGAAGAGCTAGGTGAGTGGTGCTTTTAATAAAGCTATGTTAAACTGCTTTGATAAATCTTGTCTTGCTTCGTTTTGATGAAAGTATTTGTTAAGCATGAATGATTAGCCTAATTCGATGTATCAAATGTAAGCTTTGTCTTGAGGTTATCTTGAGGAGTCCCTTGGCTGGAGGACTATAAACTTTATGACACTAAGTGTAAAAGTCCCTATTTGGAGGACTCTAAACTTCGCAAACATTATGGATAAAAGGATACGGTCCTTTCTTGGAACACAAGTCCCCTATTTGGAGGACTCTAAACTTTCATGACATCATTTGTCAAAAAGCTGCATGGCCTAAAATGACACAGGGTCTTGTATTAAAAGGATACGGTCCTTTTTTGGAAAAGCCATCGTGTTAAAAGGGGCTACGGGCCTAAGTAACACAAGTCCCCTGGCTGGAGGACTATAAACTTTCGCAGCACCATTTTGTCTAAATCGATTACGGATCGTACAAATCTTGGTTTTGCCACCAATGGGCTACTACACGTATTGACTGTTTGGAAAGCTTTTGAGCCATGTTTGCCGATGTCATGAGCATCCCTTGAACTTGTAAGACTTGATAGATGAATACGGTTCATCCCTTGATTTGGTAAAGTTTTGTTGTGTTTTGCTTTGGAAGATCTCGGCTAGTATTTGTATGGTTTGGCATGCTTGTTTTGTACAGACTTCGGCTATATTCATGCAAAACCTTTATTTCTAGTACCATTCACTGAGTTTCCATACTCACCCTCTATATATATATGTAGGTGATGAGCAGGACGGCAGTGACGCCTAGTTATGTTTGCAAGCTTGTTTGGATTCTTGATTTACGTCGGCTTGTTTTGCATTCTTGTCGGCGATGCTGTCTCTACATCGGCATTATGTGTTTATGTCGGCATTTTGTATTTACGTCGGCAGATCTTGAAAATCATGCTTCTTGGCTTGTTTTCCGATTTCTATACATATGTCGGCTTAGAAGCCTTTTGATCAAGATGTGAATTGTATTTTGTTATTTTATTTGGAGATTTGTAAGGTCATATTGTATATGTCTTCTCATTTGATTTACGCACAGCTCTTATGGACCACTTGTACCTTGATTTATTTACTTCCGCATTTGTAAGCCCCCTATGTATACTCTGTTGTGTGTGGATTTAGACGAGTTGGCCTTCGGTAATCACGGATTACTGGCCATCACGACACCATCCTACTAGGGGCGGGTTTGGGTCGTGACAATCGGTATCCAATAAGTGTTCGATACAGATACGTCTTTCTTTTTTGAAGTATTCGTGCTTCATAGATCAAGAGCCAAACGCACTTTCTAGGTAATCAATTCTTTTCAACTTATTTAAATTATTTTTGCCCAATAAATTTATTTAAATTGTTTCTGCCTAATAAGCTATCACAAGCCGAAGTTGCACCAAACATACTTAAAAATTAAAATAAGCTATAAGTAGCTTATTACCAAACACCCCCATAATGAAATTCCATAGTCTCTTTCATAGCAATCATTCCCTTATACTCTACTGAGAAAGCTTTTTTATTTTAGTGAACCAAATTTTCGAATGAACATTTTACATTTTGATGGAATGATCGTTCCACCCCATTTAATTCAAGCGAACCAAATGAAGAGTAAGTATTTCTCTTTGTATAATAATTATGGTAGTATATCATTTTTTTCCTTTTGGTTTGTGATTTCTCATTAATTTCCAATGAATTTAGTTTCTCACTGACCAAAACATGATTGAAAGAAGCAAAAAATAAAAAATTAAATTTTAAAAAATATAAAATGAGAACCTGTGTCTGGGTGGTGGGGAAGGTTGAGAGAGTCAGTGATGGCCGAAGAAGATTCATCGGTGACATCATGGACTTTAATTGGTAAATCAAAATCGACAGAGACATCGCTAGAACTTGTACTCATTGAAGCTGATAAACTAGGGTTCAAATCATGATTCTCCTTCTCCTCCACCACCGGCATCGGCGTCTCCGCCATCATTATCAGCCTCACCCACTTTGCTTGTACAAAGAGCCAGAAATAGAAAGAGACAACAGAGAGAGAAGATGTTGTGTGGGTAAACTTGAAAGGTGGTTTTGGAATAGGTTCTCTGTTTTCTTAGACAATAAACAATCAGATGGGAAAAGAGGGAAAAGTAACCTCCTCCTGTTTTGATTCCTCAAGATGATGATGATGATGATGATGATGATGATGATGTACATAGGCATGGATAGATGGATCGAGAGTATTCGATTTGTTTCCGTTTTTGATATTCGAGAAAGGGCATAGAGAGAGGATAAACCGTTAGAAGACACGCCTCTAATTTTTCAAAATCCTCACGCCACGTAGCCGTTGGATGGAGGGAGCGAGGGACAGGGATAAACAACCGATCCGTGAAATCTGTAACTCGATCTAATTGAGTCTAATTCGGAAAATTTAGATTGATTTTTTTGAATTTATAGTTTGGTTTTGGATTAAAAAATTAAAAATTTATAATTCTTTACAGATTGAATTTTACGGTTCCGGATTAGAATTGATCCGGACCGTATATAAATATTCTACATTTTTATTATACACCACCTCGCATAGTATCTTTTTTTTATTTTATATAAAACCTAAACCCACATAGTATCTTATTTTATTACTTTTATTTGTTAGTTTTTATTTTTAATTTATAATGGTCTAAATACTTATAGCGGAACTAGTTTTCTTATGGTTGTTTAAATTTTAAATCATTATGTCGTTATTATGGAAAGATGTGTTGCTATTGTGAAATTAATATCGTGCCATGCTCATATTTTTATGAAATTAAAGTGTTATATATATTTTTTTGTTATTTAATTATGTGAATCCGTAGTCATAAACCGATCCAATCCGTGTTTAAATAGATTAGTTCGGATTGATTCCACGACTTAAACAGATTAGATTGATTCTAATTTTTCAGGAACCATAAATAACGGATTGATTTTGATTTTATCCCAATCTGATCCAATCCAGACCATTCTCACCCCTAGCGAAGCGAAGAAGGGATGGATGGAGAATTATAGAATTAAAAATGATAGAGATCCAAAATTTTTAAAATTTTTGACAAATGTTTTACATAGTTGTCGGATTTATATAGTGTGGGTCTTATATTTGTGTGAGAATGAGATATTTGGTAAAAATTTTGATAGAATTTTTGAAATTATTAACATTATTCTTATACAATACTCCCATAACACTTGTCAATATTCCCTAAGCAATCATTATTTATCATGTTTTTCATATCTTGAATCATTCAATAAAATATCTTACCTATTCATTTTGTCTATCAATCACAAGAGAAAAGTTAGGGATCATAAAAATTTTGTCATGAAAATGATCATGAAAAAATTATGATCCTTGGATCACCTTGATTAGTGTGTGGTGCTTTATTCTAAGTGTAATCCAAAGGTCACAAACCTTTCATGATTATTTTCATGAAAGGTTTTTCATGATACCTAGTATTGCTGCAATCACAATATCAAGATCTTGTTTTCAAAGTTTGCTATTTTAATAAGTTATTTTAATTTTTGACTATTTTAATAAGTTAAAATATTTGTGTTTAGAAATGTAATCAGATTTTTTTATAATTCGATGTGATATTTATAAGAGAAAAAATAAAATAATTATAAATTTAATGTGATATTTTATCGTACTTATTATTTTAATTTATTTTATCTTTTTGTGAATTTTAACTAACTAGAAAAAAAAAAAAAACCTTTACCAAACAAGGCCTACAGAATACTATGTGAGTGTTTGAAAAGTTGTTATTTTATTAGGTTATTTTAATTTTTGACTATTTTAAAATGCTAAAATTTTTATATTTGAAAAGATAGTTAAATTTTTTTTTATAATTAGATGTGATATTTATAAGAAAAAAAATAAAATAATTATAAATTTAATGTTATATTTTATCTTATTAATTATTTAAACATATTTTATAATTGAAAAATGATTCAGGCCTCGACAGTTCGAGGCGCGAATTGGCTCGAGAGAGGAGAGAGGGAGGAAGAGAGGGAGAGGGAGAAAGAGAGAGGAGAGGGTCGCCCATCGTCGCCTCGCCTCGCCGTCTGCCCCGCCAGCCGCCCAGCTGCAGCTTTTTTATGGCCCTCCTCCACTCTCCTCCTCTCCTCCTCCTCCCGCTTTGCAGAGCCCCCTTCTTCCCCTTCTTCTTCTTCTTCTCCCGTTCTTCCCGATCTGCAAAAAAGAAAAAAAAAGAAAAAAAAAAACTCGACACCAAAACGACGTCGTTTTGGTGTCGAGGCAAAGAATTCGAGGCCTCTATCACGACTGTTTATAATTTTATCAACCAAAAAAAAAAAAAAAAATCTAACTTGCCAAACCCCCTTTATGTCCGTATAGCAAGACTATTGAATAATCACCCGGAATGGATCGGGCGCACTTGCTTTCTGCCGACACAATTCCATCACGAAGGTTTGTTTGGTGTAACGTAAATTAAAAATTATGATAAATTGCACTCCACTCCTTCTCAGTTTTGAAATTTTTTTTACTGTGTTTGGTTTTGGTTTTATAAAAATACTTTTTAAAAAATTATATTTTCTTATTTTTCGTATTTTTTATTGAATTTTTTTAATATTTTAAGAAATTTTTTAATGGGTAAATTACATTGACACCCCTTGAGATTTGGTCTGATTACTACCTACCACTTGACGTTTTAGAAATTACATTCCCACCCCTGTGGTTAATAGCCTCATTTCACAAACCCCCTTACTTATATAAAAGGTAACAACTTCTCGTAAAAAAATAAAGGAAATTACATTAAAAAAAAATAAAGGAAAGCGGAAAAAAAAGAGAAAGTAAAGCGAAGCAAAAAAATAAAGAGTGCATGAGTTCAATATTTTCATTCCGTCTAAATAATTACAATGACAAGGGGTTAGTGTAATTTCCCAAACGTCAGGGAGTAATATGTATTAAACACAAACCTCAGGGGATGTAAGTGTAATTTACCCTTTTTAAATTTTTAGACACACATGATGTAAATACACTTAAAAAGTATAATTTTTGTGAAAAAAATCTTTAAAACATTCACTAAATACCAAAAATATAAAAAAAAATACAAAAATTTAGTATATTTTTCGTATTTTTGTATATTTATTAATTTTTTGAAATATTTTTTCACAAATATTTTACTTTTAGATACATCTAAGTAAGGTGCATCTAAAAAAATTTTAAAAAAAAAAAAACTTAAAATTTTAAAAAAATTTACTAAAAACAAAAAAAATGAAAAACAAAAAACTCAGGGTGTGTTTAGTTTGGTTTTGTAAGATAAATTTTCAAAAAAAATATTGGGGAAAGAGTTTAAAAATTTTTTGGGTTTGTTTGGTTGTATATTTTGGAAATAGTTTTGGAGTGTGAGAGTTTTGGATGATTTTATATTTTGTTATAGTTGAGTGGATATGTGTGAGAGAAAAAGTGATTGAGAATAAGAGAGGAGAGAGAAAAAGTGATTGATTGATTTGTACGAGATAGAAAGTGATTTTGGAATTTTTTTTCCAAAGAGCAATGGTAGAAGGCCACAAAAAATGTGGCTCAAATGGCTCAAAACTGTCAAAACGACGTCATTTTAGACTTAAAACGATGCAAAACGACGTCGTTTTGGTAGTTTTGAGCCATTTGAGGCACACTTTTTGTGGCCCTCAAACATTTTTCTTTTCGAAAATCACTAAACCAAATAAAATTTTAGAAAATTTTATTTCTCAAAAACAAACCAAACAAGGCCTCAATTTTTAGAAAACTGAATTCAAAAAACTGAAACCAAACACATTGGTTAGTTTTACACTTTTGATATAATTGTATTAAATTTTTTAATAGTTAGATCATTTTTATTAATAATTTATTAGTTATATAAATAAAAAAAAATAATGTTTTTATATTTTCTTATTAAAACATGTATTTAGGCCAAGTTTGACAAGTTGAAAAAAAGTCAAAAAGTTAAAAAGTTACTCAAAAAGTTAAAAAGTTATCACTATTCATCAAAAGTCAAAAATTACGGCTGTACAACTCTCAACCATAATTTTCCCATACACACTAATTTATACAATTTTTTAATACACATTTTTTCATAAAAAGTCAAAAAGTTAACCCAAACATTCATATATTTTTCCTCAATTTTTTAGCCCGAAAACACAAAAAGGACACTTATTTAGGACATCCCAAACAACCCCTTAGTTTTGTTTATTTCAGTGTCTATTCACAATTAACATTAGTTTTGATTTTTAACCATAATAAAATGAAGATTAGCATGATTATGTCAAAAGGAGAGAACAGTTTGCGTGTAACGCCCTCAAAATAAATCCATAAATCATGCATTCATTACATCCATAAACTTAAGAGAGTGAAACATAATGCCATTCATCAGAGTATTCTTACAAAAGATATTACATGTTGACAACAAAAGTAAATGCCCTAAAGGCTTACAACTTTCCAAGTCAACACTTGGGTTCAACAAAAATAGAGTTCTAACTCTTTACACAAAATAAGCCCCTGGCTTGATGTACATGTACTACCAAAAGATAATCAACAAAAAGGGTTATCAGCCTCAAGCTTCCCAAATTACTTCCTTGGAGGTGGCATGTCACCTGAACTTGAAAATGATGTCCCATATAGGGTGAGCCAACACTCAGTAGAGATATGCTAAACATAATATGAGCAATAACTAAAACATTAACGTCTGATAAATGTTTAACTCATATAAATCAACCTACAACACATTTCAGTTCCATGACAAATATGTCCATGTTCATTTTACTTTCCTTTCTGAACACATTTTCAATTCATAATCATGGCTCAGAACTTGGCCAAACAATTTAAACGAGACTACAACTCATGTCAACAATACTTCAATTTCAAATGAGACAATAGCTCATAATAAAACACTTCCATACTTCACAACAGATACATATATTTGCTGTATCAATGTCATATTAAAACACTTCCATACTTCATACACAGATTTGCTGTATCAATGGAGTCCATCTCCTATCTCATCCCAAATAACATCCGGTTTAGGAGTCCATCCCCTATCTTCCCCTAAACCGTGGAGTACATCCCCTATCTCCTCCCACACAAAGCAATGTATATAAACAATTATCATATACATGATCAATCAATACACAGATTTGCTATATTATTCCAACCGTCACATTCAATGACATATTCAACGTGATTAGTTTCAGTTTTCCCTAATCAACATACAGTGTGTACAACAATCACGACTATCCTCTACCGATAGCCCAATGCAATTATTTTTAGACAAATAATAAATGCATAAACAGATAAATTATCAATATTTTCAAAAGTGAGTGATTAATCAATCCAACTCTACCATTCATTCTCATAACTTCCCAATTCCACTATTTTACAGTGAAAGTCATTAATTACACTAATGACCCAATAAAACCCAAATATGGCATTTTCCCCTTTTTTCCAATATTGACCCAAAGTCCAAATATTATCATTAAATATCCACAGTCTCATTTTAAGGATCAAATGCACATGTATTGGCCAAAAGAACAAAACCCCTCTTTATTCAAGTTGAAACCCTAACACCCAAAATCACCCAACTTCAACATTATATCAAAATGACCAAAAGTTTATGTCAAAGATCATAAAAGTGAGTAGTTTATGTCAAAGATCATAAAAGTGAGTAGTTTATGTCAAATTCGGAGCCCAAAAGAGAAGGTGAAGAAAATCAAAAGTGCTCCAAATCCCAAGATTTTCGGATTGATAAATAGCCCAAGCCAAGCTCTACACTCTTTGCAAAGAAACTAAGGTAAAAGATCACTCAAACTCGATCAAACCTTAGAGAGAAGGTGAAATGTAGTGAGAGAAGCTCTCAAAATAAGTTTTTGAAAAGTAAGAGAGAGAGTGAGAGTTGAAAAAGTGATCTAAAATGACCCAGCTGCCAACTGATATATGTATGACCCGCTCGAGCGGAGAATAGGACGCTCAAGCGTCAAATACAAAAACTGGACCCGCTGGAGCGCAAGGATACCCACTCGAGCGCCAAGACACAACTGCAAAACTCCACCCACTCGAGCGCAAAAGAACACCCGCTTAAGCGTAGATTACACTCTTCCAGTATTTTTACAGACATCGAACACCCGCTCGAGCGCAAGGATACCCACTCGAGCACGACCCGCACGAGCGTAAGGAAATCCGCTCGAGCGTGAAAAACACATCTGCAGTATTTTTGCAGACGGACAAACTATTGAAGGTATGCAAACTCCGCTCGAGCGCAAGAAGACCCGCTCGAGTGGATCACTAGAAATCTGGGCAACAAGAGTTGGGACAAAAGCTCAACCAACCTGTTCGAGACATGCCCAAGACAACCCATCGCTCAATTACAAAGAGTAAAGGATGGAAATGATAATATGACAACAACACATTCACGAAACCGAGTCCGAAATACAATACACAAAGGAAGGAAAAACCGGGATCGCTATATTACGTGGATTTTAGAATTAGTTGAGGTACGCGTAAGCTAGCTGTTACACTCAGTCATCAAAAATTTATAGTTAAATTCATTTTACTCCCTTGTGATTTGAGACTAAAGCACTTTACCTCCCTATCGTTCAAATATAGTCAAAACAGCTTCATATAGTTTTGGACTAAAGTTCTACCGTTAGTTTTTTCATCTAAACTAATGAAAAAGTGTATTACACACACAATTTTTTAGAGTAAGTTTTGTTTTATAAAAAATTAGAATTAAATTAATACAACAAAAAGATAGTTTTACCCTCATTTTCTCCGAACCTAAAATTAGATTAATAGAAAATATAAAATATAATTAAGAATTGATTTAAAATATAATTAAATAAAATATAAAACAAACAATAATTACGAATTGATTTAAACTGTAATTAAATTAAAATTAGATTAATATGTTAAAAATTATAATAAATAATTAAGAATTTACGATTAATTGTGATCCAAAATATAATTAAATTAAAATTAGATTAAAAAGTTAGTAATTACATCAAAAAGTTAAATATTTAGGATTAATTGTGATATAAATATAATTAAATTAATATTAGAATAGAAATTTAAGAATTTATAAGTAGTTATGATTTAATTGAATTAATATTAGACATTATAAATTATGTGTATAAGAAATGAGAGAGAAAGAAAATAACAAAAAAATATAAGATTTGAGTGTATTGTAGTCATTTTGCATCTATGTTTAAGAGAAATTATATTTTCACACACCTAATTAGCTCAGGGCACACACTTAATGAAATATTAATTTAATGACAATTATATTCTAAATAAAAATGACCATAATAGATATCCAGCAACATTCATAATATTATATAGAAAAATTCTCTATACATATCTTTTAAAAATAAAAAAATCTCAATATACACCTTTTGAGTTTAAAAAAAAAAAAAAAACCCTAATTTTTTCATTAGTTCTCTAATGATTATATCATTGTGTCAATAGAATCTATCATAATTCTTGATTTTTGTAATGAAAGAGTTGCAAATCAATAGAAATTTAAACTCAAATAACAATAAACAAAAACAATTATGAAAATGTAAGTTTTTTTGTGCAAATTTTTTGTTTTTTTTCACAATTTTAATTCGGTAAACCAGTGCCAAAACATGTTACTTTTTTCAAATATCAACTGTCAAAATTATTAATTCTATTTGAAATTCAAGTTCCGAATTTGGATTCGGAACTCAACTTTCGAATTTAAGAATTTATTTAAGAAACCAAGTTCCAAATTTTTTTTTACATGTTTCGAAAGTTAAAAATTGAATAAACCTTTTTCATTTGAATAACTAGTATTGAATAAGAAAAATCGAATTACTTCAACAAAAAAAAACGAGAGTTTATGAAAAATAAGATATAGATGGAGTTGTACGTCTTCAATGGAGTTTGATACAAAACGATATTGTTTCAAGATCTATGTTGATACAAGTCGATGCCAATTAATGACTTTTTCGATGTTGACTAGATTATTGATTGAAGAAATCAGTTTGATGATGTAACTGGAAATCAAATGAGGTAGTTTGCTATATAATTTGAAGATTCATGGAACGATTTGCTGAGGGATTTTCTTGTGAAAGATGTTGTTATGTTTTCAAAATGGGAGGAATAAAAAATGGGGCTACACCATTGATTCTCTGTAGAACAAATAGTTTAAGTAGTATGTGTACAAGGATGTTAGTTTAGGGTATAATTGGAACATGTGAGTTATGGATTGAGAACAAAAACATAAACCTAATTTCATAAGAGTGTGCATTAAGAAATTATGTACAGAGATAAAAGAATGTGTGGAAATAAAATTTCCTTATATTTAAAGGTGTTAATGGTTGCATTTTGGTCCAAAATTACATGGAGGGCATATGGTTATTTTTAAAAGACAATGAGGTAAAGTACTATCAAGCCATACCAGAGGGAATTGAAATAGATTTTGCCCAAAATTTTATATTTATATTTGTTTATATTTTAAAATAAAAAATATTTAAAAAGATAATTTTAATGAAAAATATCATACATGTCAATTATGACTCATTTAGGCCTCGTTTGGGAACACACTAATTTAGTAACTTTTTGGCTATATGGCTAAATATGAGCTAAAAAAAACTAGTATAATTGGGATGACTTTTTGGCTTTTTATGAAAACATGTGCAAAAAATAGAGAGAAAAGAGAATCTTTGACTTTTTGGTATAAGTTGATGGCTTTTTAGTTTTTTTAGTGACTTTTTGGTTTTTTGGGTAAACGGGTCGCTTCTCAAACGAGGCCTTAGTGCTGTTGATAATTTTTTAACTATTTCCTTCGGATGTAAAATGAAATTATTGTCACTAATTCAAATGGTAACACCTAAATAACATAAGGCAAATGATATATAAGCTCACTTTCTAATTGATTGTCATATCATTAATGTCACGTCCCAAAATTTGAACAATTAAATATTGAATTAGGACTAAACCCCAATCAATATTCCATCATCCAAATCTTAGGGGTGAAACAAAAAAAAACTAAACGCCAACCAAACCATCTACAATAATCTCATAACTAACAAATACCTTAACATTAAGGTAGCAACAACTAGTCAAAATAATTTAAATAAAGTACAGTTACAAACCATGCCAAATTATTCCAACACTAAAGTCATAAAAAAATAATAAATACATAAACTAATATCAACCTTAAACTCAAGAAAACAAAAGAAGTCCAAATGACATGTCCTACAATCATAGTTATTTTTTGTCACCACCATAGTCTCTACTAATCCTACAAAGGAAGCTTGACTGCGCTCAAACAGAACGCATCTGAGTTGCCAAGAGACAAAACGGGTCAGTATACAAGTATACTGGTATGAGTATAAGATTTAACACCCACGTGTCCACCAGACACAAACAAAAATATATTCAATACTTATTACGGGACAAGACAACTAGTTCTAACCGCACCGAGACGAATGGGTAGTTTCTTGAGATACGGTAGCATTTAGTTTCTTGTCCGTACACAACGAAATATAAATTAATTATAAAATAAAAAAAATAGAAATAAAAATATGGTGGGTCAACCCAGCATAAAAAAAAGTTAATAAGACCCACCATCCTGCAAAAAAATAAAGTTAGTATAATTTAATCATAAGTAACTTGCTGAAAAAGTAAAAAAATGTACCGTTTCATGCTTAAATAATTCGAATTGATCAAAACTTAAAGAACGAAAGTTGTACAGAATCACATTTTCTAAAAGGTAAAGAGGACGAATTTAACAGAAACTGAACAGGTTGAGAGAAAAACTTGATAGAAAAACCTAGACGAAATTCAATCGAAAAATCTAAAACTGAAAACGAACAAAAACTGCCTTAAGATGATTTTTTTCGGAAAAGTTCAAAACAAGAAAAGTGTGCATAATAATGTTTTACTTCATTTTACATGAAATCAATAAAAATGAGCTCGTTTCGTGGGTTAAAACAGTCTCTAAAATCTGCATTGCTTAAATGAATCAAAATTACAATAACCAAAATCATCCGATTATAAGTTCTAATCAATCTTTTTAATAAAAAGTTAAAACACAAAAGTTGTCTAGAATCATGTATACATGCCTCTGCTCAAATTTCATAATTTATTGAGGTCGTTTACTATTTTTTAACATGTACAAATCAATACAATTCACATTATAACAATAAACTCATATTTATTCTTTGTACCCTAACTCCACCACTTCGGCCCTCCACTTCCGGCCTACACATATATCCCATGTGCCTCCCGTATACCTAACATTGCTCCGAAGCCAAACTTGCAAGGGGATATCGTCTCGAGTTTGACTTACACTCCCTAGATGGTTAGCATATACATACGCGCGTAAATCAAAGCACTCGTCTACTCATAAGAACGAGGCAACAATATACATATGCAAAACATCTCACTCATGAGAACAAATAGAACAATGCCAAGCCTAAGGCATTCAAATAAATCTCATAATCCTCACTTTTTTTATACACTCTTTCTCACCATCATTCAAATAAAACAACAATCTATAGAGTCATGGTGGAGTATAAGGAATTTATTTATGGGTTCCTAATTAATTTTAATTTCATATATTCGGGAGTGTGATTATAATCATAAAATAAATACATATAAAAACCATAAACATTACATATACATCTAACCAAATAATGAAATCAATCCATCATCTACATGCAAATACAAAATCAAATCAACATCAAATAAATAAAAATAAATAAATACTAACAACAAATCAATCCATCGTCTAACCAATATCCATGGATTCTAAGTTTATTCCAATTTCATATAATTATGAGTGTGATTAAAACCATAAAATAAATATATAAAAAAAAACCTTAAACCTTGTATACACAACTAATTAAAATAATTGAAATCAATCAATCATCTAAAAACCCTAAACTTTACATATACAACTAATCAAAATAATTAAAATCAATCAATCATCTAAAAATCCTAAATCTTGCATACACAACTAATAAAAATAATTGAAATCAATCAATCATCTAAAACCCCTAAACTTTACCTACACAACTAATCAAAGTAATTAAAATCAATCAATTATCTAAAAATCCTAAACTTTACATATACAACTAATCAAAATAATTAAAATCAATCTATCATTTTTATATAAATACAAAATCAAACTAATATCAAATAAATAAACATAAATAAATAAAAACAAAGAATTAAACATAAATAAAGGGAAATGGGTTTTGTACTCACAATATTTTTTTGAAGATCAAAAACTTATTTAAAGAACTAATGGAGCCACCAAAACAAAACCCTAATATTTTTTTCTTCATTTTCCCTTTTTTTTTTCTTCTTCCACGCCGCACACACACCACTCTTTTTTCTTTCTTTTTTTCTTCTCTTTGATGATCAATCTCTCAATCTCTCTCTCTCTCTCTCTCTCTCTCTCTCTCTCTCTCTCTCGGGCTTGCCGCCACACACAACACTCTTTTCTTCTTCTTTTTTGTTTTCTTCCTCCTTCACTTCTAAACCTAATTGACTACTACATTATATTATATATATAATAACCTAATGACTATTTGGGGGTGATGAGTTAGTGGTCTACCACTATTTTGAAATTGACCTGAGAATTATCTAATTAATTCTTCAGTTATGCTAATAGGTCTTCAAGCTGTTGTATGGCTAGCTTTAAGGCTTCTTGTTTTACAGTTATCTGTCTATTTATTTGAGAAATTTTTAAACTGTAATATTTTAGGGATCTGCCAGAAGCTAATGATAAGAGAAACTTATATCTTAATTTTTGATCTTCTAATTCTTGTATAAGCTCAGTACTAATTTTGATTTTAATCCTAAGTTTTTCTTCTAAGGGCATAAAGTTTTGATTTTTTAAATTCCTTTTATGGATAATATTTCCTTAATATTTCTACTTGGGTTGCTCTCCTTTTATTCTAAAATTCTTTTTCTTTGGCAAAACTATTTTTAGGCAATGTTTGTTTTCATTACATGTACTCCTACCTTGAAGCTAAGCCTCGTTCAACATAGTATATTTTTATTTTCTATTTTTTACTTTTCCCTTTCTGCCTACAATGCCTAACCACGGCTCACACGGGCTCTTCAACTAAGGTCACTCAGTAATAAAATAGAAAACAGCAGATACTACGAAGGTGCAAAGCATGTAATATTAATGAGCAAACAAGCATTTCATAAACTTAGTTCTTCCAAAAAGAAAATACATTTTTAGAATAGAAGAGTTACCTTTTTGAAATATTTAAGAAAAAAGAGAAACTACTCACACTTCATATTAATAAGGAATATACTTACAAAGATTATATTACAGACTCCAAAATTCTGAAAGACTTAGTACACTCGGAGGTTTTTGAGAGGGGTTGGAAATTTTTACAATGTAGAGTGAAGGGGAATTTTTCATTCTGCTTTTTCCGTTGGCATGGATGCCAATTTATACACATGGTTGATAGATACATACAGGCCAAAAATATCCTAAAAATCTATACGTCAAAAGTTTGGACTCAAAAAGTCTAAAAGACTATTCTAGTCTAGGCCATAGACTATACAAATATTTCCATGCCTAAATGCATAGCTTTTGACTTGAATTACTATTCTGGATATGGATAAATTTTATCAATAAAAGATTAGGATAATGATATCGGGTACTACTTTGGGCCCCATCGCATATCATTCAATCCTCATTTTTTGATAAAATTTTGACACTATAAAATTTTTACAAGACACGTGTAAGGATTTTCACAATTTTTCTTTAATGGAGCAGGGTGGGGGTCATCTGCTCTATTAAAGTAGTGAGTGAAGGAAAAGCCTTATCACTGACAGACTCAAATAATTACAGACACAAATATTTATAGAATCTTTTGTCGTTTCTTTGGCGTGCATTTTTCTGATAACTGAAGACAAGCCTTATCTTCTTCGGATTTTGTCTTCTTCTACTGAAGTACCAATTATTGATGTTGACCCGTGGAGTGAATCTTCAAGGTGGATTTGCAAAGGGTCAAGGAAAATTTTTGAGTCTAGAAATCAGGGGCATGTTAGGATACTTCCAAATATTACAATAGTCTATTTATGGTGTGCACAGTTTTTTTTTTTACCCATACATTCTGTCTGAGAGATCGTCCAGGTCTGCTACTGAGAGTTGGTCGTAAAAATCATCCCCCATGGTTGGTTCATCTTCCCATTGATTATCTTGGTCATCTTCTCCCATTACTGGTGACTCATGAGAAACGCTATGCTGATAGTTGGAATACTGACTTTCATCGACGAATGTTTCTTTGCTGAAGGGATATCCTGGGATAGCTAGGTTACAATATATCTTCTGATTTCTATCTTTGCAAACTAGACGTCTATAATTTCCATTATACGCTTATAGAGGATTATTAGCAAATTTCCTCCATTTATTGAGCTGATCTCTGAGTGAAATTTTTCTACATAGCCAGGGTCTCCGATTGAGAAGTCCTGGGTATCCTGGGAATGTCGAGGTTCCTCTGAGGTACATTTTATGTTTAGCTGGATTGCACATTATTCATTTCTACTCTGGTAGTCTGCTATCAATTAATGCTTCTACATATGGATGATGCTCTTCTATCACACAAAGTACTGAATGAGCAAGTTTATTCCCAAAGCTATCTGTCTGATCAGGATCTGAGAAAATTATTTTAGAGACAAAGCTGTAATCTAACAATTGTGAGGCTGTTAGATAACGCGTTTCGCCCCTAATCTCTATCTCTAATGGTTCGAACGTTGCTAGATTTATCTGGCAAAGGCAGATGCTGAAATCTAAATTACACTGGCATCGACCAAAATGTTCTGACCTCTTTATACATCTTTCCTCTTCTAAGCAAGGCTGCTCCTCATCTTCGTAGAGATAAGTCCATTGATAAGCTATACCAGGGCATTGAACTCATGCTATGGAAAGGTCTTGAAAAAACTGCTGAATAGTGACTAGCTCGTTATTTCTGCTATATTCGGCTAAGGTGTATACATGGGGTTTGAGGTCCTCTATTTCTTGGCATTTCTCACAAAAAGATCGAATGATAGAATGCCTGAAGAAATATATTCTAGCACTCAATTGTTCAAATTCCTCACCGGTGAGTTGTCTGGTTTCTGGGTTAGGAAAGGGGGCAGTTGTTTTTCCTAGAGCTAATTTTTTAAGCTGGTTGGTTAGGATTCGAATGGTTGCTTTCAATTGTTTTTCTTCGTCTTGGAGCTGGTCTAGCTCTTCATTGACCTTTTTGCCTTTATCTATAATTTTCTTGAAATTTCTGGTAAGGCCTTCACAATATCTGCACATTTGGAGAGGATTTTGAGAATCTATCTGAGGGTTAGAACTACTGCTTCCAGTACTACTGTTTCCAATTATCTGGCTAACTGGAACTCCACTAGTAGCAAGAATAGTTGACTGCATCTTGCTCAATGTGTCCAGGTAATGTTTAGCTATCTGGCTGATAAAGTAACTGGTTCATATTTGTTTTTGGGCATATGTACTGGCTGACTCGAAATCATAAAATCCTTTATACTGAGGTGTGGGAAAATTTTTAACTAAGGGTTCAACTTCTATCCAGTCATGGTAAATACCAAACTTGGTTCCTTTAGCTTCTACATAAAAAGAAAAACTTTTAGACAAAGGTTTATTTTGGATTTTTGAAAAATATATACTAAGAGAGTTTAAGGCTGATAGACGTTTAGCTAGGTGGTTATGACTGTTCCAAAGGTTATCTAGAAGACACTGTTGAACTGGGTCTAGCTCAATTCCTGTTAATGGTCTGAACTTGTTTCTGCCTTCATGAATGGGAAGAGCGAATCCCCCAAAGTTCATGGTTTTGCTGTTCTCCATTATCTGCACAAAAATTAAGCTGGTTATTTTCTTTTTCTAAATAAATTTTCCTACTTAACCAATCTGTTAACCTATTATCACTCCCCTTAATATGTTTAAATTCTACTTTATATCCCTGTCCTACTATATAGTTTAAAAATTTTACCCATATTCTAGTACTTAATTTGCGTTTGTTAAGTTTATTATGAAATCTAACTATAGCTTCACAGTCTATCCTAATTGTAAAGGGTTTGTGCAAAAATAATCTAAATTTGTTTATTGCATATACTACTCCTAATATTTCAAAATCTAGGCTGGTTATGGTCGTGTCTTTTTCTTTAAATTTTTCAGAACTATATCTACAAATGCGTTCTTTATTTTTACTATCATACTTACTAGGTTTAGCTAATAATATTGTTCCTCATCCTAATTGACTTGCGTCTGTCTTTACGACTATATATTCTGATTCTAATGGAAGTTATAGGTTTAGTAAATTTTTACAAATGTCTTTAATTTTTCTAACTAGAGCTATATCTTGTTGATTGAAATATTTTTGTCCTGTGGTTGTGGTCTTACTATATAGGGGTCCTATTATTTTAATAAGGTTGGGAATATACATTCGTGCATAATTTAAAATTCCTAAAAATGATTGAAGTTGCTTTGTATCTTCTAATTTATCTGGATAATCTAAAATTTTCTTAACTATGTGAGGTTGTAATCTAATTTTTCCATCTCCTAACTCCATTCCTAAAAATTCTATATGAGGCTTATTTAATACCATCTTTTTCTTGCTAATTATTATTCCATTATTTATGAATTCTTCTAATGCTATATATAAATGATGTATGTGACTATTTTTATTTGGGCTAAATACTAATACGTCATCTATATATACCAGTATAAAACTATATTTATTAAATATGCTGTGCATCTTACGCTAAAATATGGAGGGTGCATTTTTTAGTTTAAAAGGCATAACTAGCCATTCGTAATGTCCTTGTGGGCAACAAAAGGCTGTCCAAGGTATGCTTTCCTTTTCCATTTTTATCTACCAAAATCCCGATTTGCAATCAAATTTACTAAATATTTTTGTTGTCTGTATTCTGTTTATGAGCTGATCTTTATCTGGTATATTATATTTATCGTCTTCTGTATTATCATTTAATCTTTTATAATTTATAACCATTCTAGCTTTTCCTCTTTTTATCTCTGAATGATTTCTAACCATAAATGCAGCGCTCCTATGCAGACTATTACTCGGTCTAATTACTCCTAAATCTAGTAACTCCTTAATCTGTGTTCTAAATTCTTCTATATCTGCTGGCGTATGATCTATTTGTGCTGAGGTAATC
The DNA here is from genome assembly GCA_025200525.1 of Camellia lanceoleosa. Lineage (NCBI taxonomy): Eukaryota > Viridiplantae > Streptophyta > Magnoliopsida > Ericales > Theaceae > Camellia > Camellia lanceoleosa. The sequence goes on along the minus strand of CM045764.1, from coordinate 109,545,681 downwards.
CTATAATCTTTATTTTTTATATCTAAACTGGCTAAAACTTTATTTCTTTCCTAATATTTCATGGGCTGTTCTCCTAAAATCTCTGTTGTTTAAGCTAATCTTATCATTTCATTTAAATCATTTTCTGTTCTTCTGTATACTGATTTTTTCTTTAATTTTCCTATTTTTGCAAAAATTAATTCTAGGTTAACTGTTTGTTGAAAATCTTCTAGGTTCCAATAGTCTCCTTTTTCTTCAAAATCAAATTCTTCTAAATCTTCTAATTCATAATTTTCTATGTCTAAATTTTTTAAAGAAGTATTTGCTATCTCATCAGGTATATACTTTTGGGCTAGCTTGGGAAAAATATTTCTATTAGGAAATAAAAAACTAGCGGGAACTGAATCTACTCCTATGGTACCACCACGCTTCGCATGCAACTCTGATGAATGGGCTATGGTGTTAAGGGCATATGCTGTGGGTGTATGTACAGTTCGCTTGAACAAACTAATGTTGTTTTGGCTGATAAACATGCCACCTTGTAGACTAAGTATGAAGTTAAGTCCTAAGATGAAAAGATGATTTTGTCGAGTATTTCCAATCCAAACTTGAGGAAATGGGAACCATTCTATATGTTGAGTTTGAGAACCTAGATGATGAAAACTAATCTGTGCGCCATTAATGCAATGTGTATATGTCTGTTTAGTGCCATCGGCTATACTGACTAAAGCTGGGGTTGTTAAAGCTGTGCTCCATCCCGGTGGAACTATGTATTGTTCAATATATGACTTATTGGCTTCTGTATCTATCATGGCATCTATACTAAGGGTTTTTTCTACAAATTTAATGACACAAGAGATTTCAACTAAATTTGGTTTGGGTATAACAGGGTAATTAAATGGTAAATAGGTATTATCTAACTGTGCTTGAGAACATTGACTAAAGGGTTGAGAATCAACTAGGTGTAGACGTCCTCAAACGTCCCGGGAGGATGAATTCCCGTTTTGTTCATTGGGCTCACTACAGTTCAGGACTCAATGTCACGGTCCTGTATCTAATCTCGCAGAGTGCAATGCAAGACCGATGAATTATCAAAGAGTCCAAATTCGACAAATCTTTTTGGAAAACTGATTTTTAAGAAGTGCCAAACATGGACTGCTTTGCCAGATACAGAGTCGCCACTTAAATATTTTTATAGGAGAATTTAGGAAACCCTGACTCGTTCGCCTAAGGCCACGTGTCCATCATCACCAAAGTTGCCTCAGCTCGGGAACTTGGGTACGATTGGGGAAGGTCAGCTATGAGCACCCCCTTTCGCCCGATCAAAGATCGGCCTCTACTAACCATGATATCTAGTTTTGAAAACGTTATGTGTTCTTATTCCGATTAATTAGCTAATCTTACCATGTGATGCGCATAACACAAAAGTATAGACTAGATCGCCTAATTTGGAACAAAGCATTGCATATCCGTTCGTTTGGAAAATGGTTTGAAATTTGCTACTCGCGAGTAGGCTAAAACACGGATTTCAATGAGTTGTTCCAACTCAAACAATCCAACCTTCACCCACAGGCATTCAGGCAGTTTATATCACATAAGCATGTAGCCACATGGTAAGCATGTTGTTATGTTAACATTCACACTCATGCGAGATGCTAAAGCATAAAAAAAGCTTACCAAGTACTCCAAGCCAAAACAAAGAACTTGTTAGCAATCAATGTATGATCCAAGTCCATGTTAAGTGGCTAATACATCGCATACAAAATGCAACTAGAATAGGCTCGGCTAATCCTAGTGTGGCATGTGGAATGCAACAAATAACACGTATTCAAGTTAGATTTGAAATACTCTGCAGTTAGCATGATGCGCTAAGCCCGGTGCATGCAATACAAATGAATGGATGCACGCATGCATAGCATAAGGATGCTAAATTAAATATGCCCTAATACTAACCATCAAAAGCAGGTAAGTAAAAATGAGAAAGAAGTGGGGATTGGAAGACATGCACACACGCACCCACACTTATTACAAATTCGCCCTCGTTCAGAGGAACCAAAGGAATAATACAATTTAATTAATCTACAAACTGATTAATTAAATTATACAACACTTAACTAATTAACGAATCAATTAAGCTACTGAAAGCAGTGAAGGGCCTCGGGAAGAGGTATGCACGCATGCTCGGATTGGCTCCACTCAGAAATCCACCGCCATGCACAAGCTGCCTCTGTTTGCACTGTTTTTCTCCTCTGAAGACTGCACAAGTCCCAAGGAACATTCTCTGATCATAGTGGAAGGTCACCAGTCGAGGGGGAACACCACCGGCCAAAGAGGAGTGGTCATCGACCATCTATTGAGCTCTCGGCCTCCAATTCATGGCCGGTCGGCACTGGATGTGGTTGGTCGGCCATGTATGCCTGCAGAATCCTGTTTTGACAGCAGCAGAGGGCAAACATGGCATGGCAATGCATTTCAAGAAAATGTGTGCACCAACACCGTCCTTATCATGTTCATGACTCAAAGGAGGATCGTCCTCGACCCTTGGACCACCAATCGCGCATTTCAATGCGTGATGGCCCAAGATGCCAAGTTGTACATTTTGATTTCAAATGAAATGCAAACCAAATAAACACATAAGGCCCAACTTCTATCACTTGATCAAGAGGCAAGGCATGTATGCCAAATGCAACCTAAGCATGTTAGCTAAGTATGCAACATGAGCATGCAAGCAAGCAATGTGCCCTAGACACTCAACCTAAGCAAACAAGCATGCAAGGCATAAAACAACTACGCTAATGACAAGCATACAAGATACAATTAAAACATGCAAGTATGCAAGACATATGACATGTTAAGCAACTTGACCAAGGAAATGCATGCCAAATGCAAAGTGTTTCAAGCATGCCATAACATGCGATAGGTCAAGTATGCAACAACACACAAGACGAGCATGCAACAATAAGCAAAGGATGGTCTTAAATTAGTCTAGGCAGCTTTCGAACAAGCCCAAAACAGTGGCCAAATGCTATGGAAATGAGGTACAAATGCACATGCAAACATGCACACGAATGGACCAACACTTAAGCATAAAGAGGGGACTTTTAAGCACACTTAAAAGGAACAAACATGGACATATAGCATGCATACTAAGCTCTAAAAATCATGTTATAAAGGTGCCAAACCAAGTAAACAAGACAAGCCAAGCATGCAACAATGTCCAAAACTCAAGGCAAGCCAAAGAAATATTGAACTACACTTAGCAAAACCAAATATGACATGAGTTGAACAATCAAAATTAGAGTTTTAGCATGTTAAAACAAAGCCAAAAACACATTGACATGGCATCCTAGAGGCCTAGACATGATGGCATACGCAATGACACATTCATGGAGCATGAAACACAAACTCTTTAAGGCCTTAAAGGAGCATCAAATGCAAGCATGTGGGCATGCCACAAGGACTGAAATGACATGGTAAGTGGTTCTAAACCACTGAAACAAAGCAAGTAAAGCATGCTAGAGGGGTCAACACTCAAGGCTCACAAGGGAGATTACATGGTAGCTATACAAAGCAAAACATGGATGACCCAAGCAACCAAAAACAGACCACAAGCACACTAAAACATGCATAAAAGCTTCATAAAACTAGGCCAAAACAAGTGAGCATGGTAGTCTAAATGCTAGACACATGTTAAGGCAATTCATGGCATTACAAGACAAGTATGCAAAGCAAGTATGGTGTGTCTAAACCAATTAAAAATAGTGTTATGCCATGGAAAAATAAGCACAAATAACACTTAAGACATGGCCAACATGCACTTAAATAAGATGCTCACACATGAGGCTAAAATGGCCAACATTGAAGGCAACAAGGAGAGGGGATGGCCCTATCCTTCTTAGGACCTTAAAGCACCATCTCCACCACTGAAATCCCTCAAGATTTCAGTGGTGAGGAGGCCCAAAAAGGTGGTCCCGGAGCTCACCAAAATAGCACAAAATAGGGGCCAAACAAGGCCTAAGAGGGGTCAAACAACCCCAAACACCAAAACAATCTTAAACAACTATTTTAAGAAAGTCAAAAAAAGACTTTTATATGTTATACACTAAGCTCAAAAATAGATCCAAGGTAGGCAGAAGGGCTATGCAAAAATGGGGTATTTAAAGGTAAAGTTCTTACCCTTGTAGACCCCTTCAAGAACAGCACTCCAGCTGCTTTCCTTAGCTCAAAACCAGCTCAAAACTCTGAAAATCACTCCTTAGTACCTCAGTAGCTAAAGGAAAGTGTAACACTAGGTGTTTGTGTGTAAAACTATGAACAAAACACCTTAAACACCAAAGAGATAGAGATATAGAGATAGAATAGACACAAGACTCAAACCCTAATCTCAGACTTCTCTTGAACTTTTTTTAGAACCTTGGAGGAGGGAGGAGAGGCCCTCCCTTTATAGAGGATCACTCTTGCAAAGCTTACAAGACAAGCTAAGCAAGAGTGAAATCCCTCCATACACGTGTATGAGGGGGGCAAAGTGTATGCTAGCTAGCACAGCTGGCATAAAAATGTCTGCAAAAGCAGATGCACAGTGGTCGGCCAGCCAAAAATGACAAATTGGCCAAAAAAATGGTCGGCCGACCACAAAGAGTGCCGGCCGGCCAAACATTTGGCTGATGGCAACAAAACAATGGCTGGTGGCCTCAAGCCATAGCCGGTGATGTGTGGGGATGGCCAACAAGCCATTCCCTGTCCCTCAAAAGCAAAACACAAGTGTTTGGTGCAAAACCAAACACAAAACAGTCAAGTCGAGAGATCCTAAGGCAAGGCGCATAGCCGAGACCTCCGAGAACTCAAGACGAACACAAACATGAATAATCACAGAGTGTTCAAACGGTGACGTCCAAGTCTTGAGGACGGTCAAAAGTGGGGTGTCTACACTAGGTTGACTAATTCTAAAGAATTCATATGTTCTTCAACAAGTTTATCTTTTAAAGGGTACTTATTGTGAAATTGTTCTAGCTGCTGTTTAAGCTGTCTATTTTCTAGTTCTAAACATTCTATGTCAAAACTAGCCTTAGTTTCTATCTCTCGTATTTGTAGCTTCAGTTCTCTTACTTGTATTTCTAATTCTCTAATTGTTAGATGTAATTCTCTGCTTTCTAGACTACGATCTTCTAGCATCTCGTTGTTATTTCCTAATGTTATCTTGTGTGTCATGTTTAATTTTTCTAGACAAACTACACAATAGGTTATACTGCATAATAAACATTAGCTCTCTTATCTTTAGCTGGAAACCAATTACAATAACTGCATCTAGTGGTATCAAATCCTAGTCCTATTTGAAAATTATGCTGACATTCAGTAGCTACATTGCATTCCATCATAAAGAAAGTATCATGAGAAGGAGTCATTCCTATTTCTTGATTGAGTTGTCCTAAACGATTATCTACATTTGTATCACTTTCTGAATCACTATCTGAACTTATGGCTTCTATTTGATATTCATAATTACTCACTATGCTATAGACTTCTGAATCATCGCTATTTATGCTAACTATATCTTCTTCTAAGTCTTTTATAATATGTAGTCTTTCTATCTGTTTATTAGTGTTAGGCCTTTGTCTTTTTGGGTAGTTTTTTGCAAAATGATTGGGTTCTCTGCATATAAAACAATTGCATTTTTTACTGTTGGGTTTTCTAACATATCTTTGCTTTCTTTTATCTTTTTCTTCTTTGGGTAGTGTAGACACCCCATTTTTAACCGTCCTCAAGACTTGGACGTCACCGTTTGAACACTCGGTGATCATCTATGTTTGTGTTTGTCTTGAGTTCCCGGAGGTCTCGGCCGCGCTCCTTGCCTTAATACCTCTCGACTCGACTGTTTTGTGTTTGGTTTTGCACCAAACACCTGTGTTTTGCTTTTGAGGGGCAGGGAATGGCTTGTTGGCCATCCCCACACCTCACCGGCCATGGCTTGAGGCCACCAGCCACTGTTTTGTTGCCATTGGCCAAATGTTTGGCTGGCCGGCACTCTTTGTGGTCGGCCGACCTTTGTTTTGGCCAATTTGTCATTTTTGGCTGGCTGACCACTGTGCATCTGCTTTTGCAAATATTTTTATGCCAGCTGTGCTAGCTGGCATACACTTTGCACCCCCTCCATATACGTGTATGGAGGGATTTCACTCTTGCTTAGCTTGTTTTGTAAGCTTTGCAAGAATGATCATCTATAAGGGGAGGCCTTCTCCTCCCTCCCTAAGGGTTACAAAAAATTCCAGAGGGTCTCTGATATTAGGGTTAGGGTTGTGTATCTCTTCTATCTCTATATCTCCATCTCTTGTGTGTATAAGTGTATGTTTGTCCTTACTTTTGTGCACAAACACCTAGTTCTACACCTTACCTTAGTTGCTGAGGAGCCAATAGGTTGTTCTTGGAGTTCTTGGGTGGATTCAAGCTTGAGGAAGCTGCTAGAGCATTGTTTTTGAAGAAAGTCTTCAAGGGTAAGAACCTTGCTCTTTATTCCCCATTTCTTCATAGTCTTTTTGCCTACCTTGCATCTGTTTTTGAGCTTAGTGTATAACATATAAAAGTCTTGTTTTTACTTGCTTAAAATAATTGTTTAAGGTTGTTTTGGTGTTTGGGGTTGTTTGACCCCTCTTAGGCCTTGTTTGGCCCCCATTTTGTGCTATTTTGGTGAGCTCTGGGACCACCTTGTTTGGGCCTTCTCACCACTGAAATCTTGAGGAATTTCAGTAATGAGGATGGTGGTTTGAGGTCCTAAGAAGGAGAGGGCCATCCCCTCTCCTTGTTGTCTTCAAAATGTGTCATTTTTGCCTCATGTGTGAGCACCATTCTTGAGTTCATGTTGGCCATGTCTTAAGTGTTATTTGTGCTTATTTTTCCATGATATAACACTATTTTAAGTTGGTTTAGACACACCATGCTTTCCTTGCATACTTGTCTTGTAATGCCATGAATCACCTTAACATGTGCCTAGCATTTATACTACCATGCTCACTTGTTTTGGCCTAGCTTTGTGAAGCTTTTATGCATGTTTTAGTATGCTTTAGCTCTGTTTTTAATTTCTTTGGCCATGCTTGACATGTTTTGTATAGCCACCTTGCATTTTGGCTTGCTAGCCTCGGGTGTGTGAGTGTTAAGCATGCATTGTTTGGCTTGTTTCAGTGGTTTGGCACCACTTATAGCATCATTTCAGTCCATTTAGCATGCTCGTATGCTTGCATTTGATGCTCCTTTAATGCTTTAAAAGGGTGTTGTCCTATGCTCCATGTTTGGACATATGTGTATGCTTCCATATGTAAGTCATTTAGATGCCATCTAAGTGGGTTTTGAGGTTCATTTTGACATGCTAAAACTCTGATTTTAGTTGTTTAAATCATGTCATGTTTGGTCTTGCTAAGTGTAGTTCAATGCCTCTTTGGTGAGCCTTAGGCTTTAGGCTTGGTTGCATGATATGCTTGCTTTGCTTAGTTGGTTTGGAACCTCTTATAGCATGATTTTCAGAGCTTAATATGCATGCCATTAGTCCATGTTTGTCCCTTTTAAGTGTGCTTAAAAGTTGCTTCATTATGCTTAAGTCTTAAACCATGTATCTATGCATGCTTGTATGTACATTTGCCTTCATGTACTTAACATTTTAGCCACTGTTTTGGGCTTAAAAAGTTACTCCCTCATGCTGAAATTTTGGACCATTGTGTGCACGAATGCTTGTGTGTGCATTTGCCTTGCATATTGTCACATATTTGGCCCATGGCATGTTGTTGCATGTTTGAAGTTGTGTTGCATTTGGCATGCATCCCTCTTGTGGTTACTTAACATGTTGTCACATGTTTGCTTGATATGTTGTCACATATCATTTGCATGATTGTTAGCTTGCATGCTTCACATGCTTGTTTGCTTAGGTTGTGTGCCTAGTGTACATTACTTGCTTGCATGCTCATATTGCATATTTAGCTCGTATGCTTAGGTCGCACTCGACATGCATGCCTTGTCTCTTGATCAAGTGATGGAGGTTGGGCCTTATTTGTTTAGTTGGTTTGCATTTCGTTTGAAATTAAAACGTGCAACTTGGCTTCTTGGGCCATCACGTATTGAAATGCGCGATTGATGGTCCGAGGGCCGAGTACCAAGCTCCTTTGAGTCATGAATATGATAAGGAGTGTGGTTGGTGCAAACATTTGTTTGAAATGCATTGCCATGCCATGTTTTGCCTGTCTTCTTTGTCAAAGCAGATTCTCAGAGGCATAGATGGCCTAATCGACCTCATTCAGTGCCGACCGGCCATCTATTTATAGCCGATGGCTTCATTTGTGGTCGATGGCCACTTACCTTTGGCCGGTGGTGTTCCCCCTTAGCCGGTGACCCTCCACAATGTTCAGAGAGTGTTCCTTGAGAATTTTGCAATTTTCAGAGGAGCAGACCAGGGTAAACAGAGGCAGCTTGTGCATGGTGTTGGATTTCTGAGTAGAGTCGAGCATGCGTGCATTGGGCCCTCTTCCCGAGGCTGTTTTACCGCTTTATTAGCTTAGTTAATTTGCTTAACTAATTAATTGGTCTGTAATTATTTAATTAGCTTGTTAGTTAATTAAATTGTATTATTCTTTTGGTCCCTCCGAGCGAGGGTGAATTTGTAATAAGTGTGGGTACGTGTGTGCATGTCTTCTAACCCCCATTTCTTTCTCCCTTTTACTTACCTGCTTTGGATGGTTAGTATTAGGCAATGTTTTAATGTAGCATACCTTATGCTATGCATGCCCGCATCTATTCATTTGTATTACATACACCGAGCTCGGCGCATCATGCTAACTGCATAGTATTTCAAATCTAACTTGAATACGTGTTACTTGTTGCATTCCACATGTCATCCTAGGATTAGCCAAGCCTATTCTAGTTGCATTTTGTATGCGATGCATTAGTCACTTAACATGGACTTGGATCATACATTGATTGCTAACAAGTTCTTTTGTTTTGGCTCGGAGTACTCGGTAAGCTTTTTACGCTTTAGCATCTCGCATGAGTGTGAATGTTAACACAATAGCATGCTTACCATGTGGTTATATGCTTATGTGATGTAAATTGCCCGAATGCCTGTGGGTGAAGGTGGGATTGTTTGAGTTGGAACAACTCGTTGAAATCCACGTTTTAGCCTACTTGCAAGTAGCAAATTTCAAATTGTCTTTCAAAAGAGTGGATATGCAATGCTTTATTCCAAATTAGGCGATCTAGTCTATATTTTTGTGTTGTGCGCATCACATAGTCAGATTAGCTAATTAATCGGAATAAGAACGCATAATGTTTTCAAAATTAGATATCATGGTTAGTAGAGGTCGATCTTTGATCGGGCGAGCAGAAGTGCTTATAGTTGACCTTCCCCAATCGTACCCAAGTTCCCGAGCCGAGGCAACTGTGGTGATGACGGACACGTGGCCTTAGGCAAACGAGTCAGGGTTTCCTAAATTCCCCCATAAAAAATATTTAGGTGACGACTCTGTATCTGGCAAAGCAGTCCATGTTTGGCACTTCTTTCAAAAAATCTGTTTTCAAAAATGATTTGCCTGATTTGGACTCTTTGATGATTCAACGGTCTTGCATTGCACTCTGCGAGATTAGATACAGAACCGTGACATTGAGTCCTAAACTGTAGTGAGCCCAAATGAACAAAATGGGGGTTTCCCTCCTGGGACGTTCGGGGACGTCTACAGGTAGTTGCTTATAATTTATCCTATTAAAAGTTCTACTCTTTCTAATGAATTTCTTTTTTTTCCATGATTTTCTATATTTTTTCTTCCAATATTTTTCTTTTCTATATTTTCCATATTTTTTGTATTTTTTCCTATTATATTTATCTTCATATTGTTGAGGAGTATATATTACACTGTTACAAAAACCATAATTTTGTTTTTTCAAATCTTTCTGTATTTTAACTTCTATACATTTTTCTCTGAGCTTGAGAAATGTATAAACTATTCTAGGTCCTATTCCTAAAGTTCCTCTTATTTTTACTTCTCCTGAGGCTATTTTAGCTGGTAAATTTGCATAATAAACTGACCATTTATTTTCTATTTCTCTTCCTAGTTCTCTAGGTAGTTTTCTAAAATATTTATTTCCTATTTCTTCATCAAAGCTTTTTCCAGTTCTAGCTGCTATGGCTAAGTATTCTTTACTAAAGGGTACAATATATTTCCAACTTCCTAATGTTATCTGATCTAACTCAGTTAATACTATGCTTTGAGTGTAATCATTTCTTCTAGAAGGGTCATATCCTATAAGTATTTCTTTTATAAAACTAGTAAAATTCCATGGGTTATCTCATAGTTCTTTAAGCTGTTTGATTGTCTCCTCATACTTTCCTTTAAAAGTTAGATAAATATTATAAGCTAAATCTCCTAAAAGTGTCTCCATATATTCCCACATATCCGTTGATTCAAAGGGATTACTCATCCATGCTTTTACCGCATCTTTTTCCCATTTTTCTATTACTTCTTGCCATATCTGAGAGTCAAATCTGGCTAAATCTAAAAAGGTTCCTTGATTATTAACTAGCTGTAATTATATACTCATATCTGGTTGTCTACGCTTTCCATGAAATCTATAGCTTTTATTCGGATCTGCTTTACTGCGTCCTGAATTGGCTAATGGTCTTTTTCCTCCTACTGCATAATGCATTGGTTCTACGGGATCTTCTACAGTTGGTTGTGGGTTACTAGTTCCTGTGCTTTCTGTGTTCATGTAAAAAGTATCTTCTAAATTAGATTGTTTTGGTATTTTAAATATTTTGTTAGGATGTATTTTATCTTCTATGATATCATCTACATATTATGTATGAAATTTTTGATCTAAAAATGACACTGCTTCATCATGGGTATCTCCTTTAGCTAAGTATTCATAATATCTAGTATCTAATATTTTATTCATATCGGTTAGGGTGAAATTCTCTAAATCTATCTCATCAATATTATATATTTTATTTTGTGATAATATTTTTTCCTCTGTCATTACATAAAGCTGATTTATGTCACTATGATTATTTTGATTTTCTTCCCTATCTATACTGCTAAATTCATCATCTTCAGATTTTTCTGGTGCTACATACGTATATTGAGTGAATCTTACTACATAATTTCCATCTGCTCTTTGATATAATAGGTTATCTTGAGGGGCTAACCTTTTTTGTCCTAGAAAGTCTCCTAAGTTTCAATCTAATGCTGCATTATCTTCGGAATTATATTTTTTAGCTGGTAATGCCTTTATTCCCTTTGCGCCTAATAACTTAACTATCTGATCATTTGTAAATCTATAATGAGTATTACTTTCTGAGACTGCTAAGCCTAAAAATCCTGTGCAAACTAATAAATTCTTTTCTCCTTTCTTCATTTTGTATCCCCTACTTTTTATTCCTATTTTTATCTTTTTATGAAAGGTCGAGGTTGGTAATAGGAAATCTGGTGTAAAATAAACTATTCCTCCTTTTGAATTCATATATAGTTCATAGCTGCCTGAAATACTTTGTCTTACATCATTAAACCTATCATCATAAAGACATACAAAAACTTTAGTTCCTAAATTTTCTCTGGTTAATGCCTTAACTCCTACTACAATTAATCCTAAGTGGGTCATTTTAAAGTGTTCATTTACTGCATATTTATAGCTTTCTCTGTCTATTAAGTTTAGCTCTATTTTTTCATCTTCATGGGTTACACTAATCATTTGTTTACTATAGTGTTTAAATAGATATTATTTTTTATGAACCTTACCTAGCTTGTACACATATTTGGCTGGAATTAATTCTAGTTTTTCTTTTTAAAATTTTTCTATTTGTTGTTCTACATCTATAAATTCCTCCATTTTAATATCTTCATCTTCATTACGCTTTTTGCTACTACTACCTTTTACTAGTTGTTTAAACATCTTTATTTTCTATAAGTTCTACAAACGGGTTTCTTTGGTAATTTAAGCTTTTCAAAATATCTAGCTATATCTTCTTCGTTTATCTGAGATTGAGGTTTGTTTGTTTGTTCTTCTATTCCTTTTCCTTTTTGAAGCATTATTCTTTCTAAAGAAGCTAAACGATTTTCTAAGTTATGTAGCTGTTCTGATAGTTCTTCAAATTTTTCACACAATCTAATTAGAAATAAAATTTCTATATTATTTTATCTTACTGATATTTTATCTGATTGATTTATTCCTTGATAGCTACTGATTCCTTCTGGGTTATTATGAAAATCTTCTGCTTGTTTTAAAATAATCTGGTAATTTCTATTAGCTTTTTTATCACTACTCATAAACTAAGATCTTATTAGTTGTTCTAAAATTTCTAATTTCTGTTTTAAATTATCTTGAATTTGGTTGATTTGATCTATTTGTTTAGCTATTTGATTTATCTGACTATGAATTTTTTCAATTAGTTGCTTAAATTCTAATTCTATTTGTTTTGAGCTGCTAGTATTTGTAGCTGAAATTAGAGTTTCTATTTCTAACTTTGTGAGAAATTTTTCTAAATTTAAATCTATTTGTTTTGTAAAATTGAACTACACTGATCTTGGATATAATCTAATTTTTTATCTTGATCTTTAGTTATACTGCGAGTGTTACGAAGATAGTCTATAGATGAAGTAAAAAGACTACTAATTTTATCTACGTCCTTTTTAATATTTTCTGTAAAATTAATCTGATAATCTATGATACTATTTAGCTGAGAATTTTGTTCACTATGGAGCTGATGTGTAAAAGTACCTTCAAAATTAAAACGAAATTTATTTTTATCTATGCTAAGACAATGGTTATGATTGATGAGTTCTAAATCTAAATATTCTACTATTTTTATACACAAAATTAAATCCTACTTTAAAATTATTAAAAGCTACTATAATATGAAATTTATAACTAAAATGTCCAAAAATAAAAACTACTCTATTTCCATAACCAAAATGCATAAACTAACTTAAATTGTCCTAAAACCGAACACTGCTCTGATACCAATTTTTTAACTTAAATATTCATACAAGATCAATATAAATAATTTCTACTTTTATACATATAAATATATAAATATTTGAATTAATTATTTATAATTAACTAACACATTAAATTAACTAAATAACACATTAAATTAATTAATTACAACATTAAATTCATTAAATAACACATTAATTTCTCATGTGACCACACAATTAATAAAGACAAAAATAAAATAAGATAATAATAATCATAATAATAAATAATGACTTAAGAAAATTAGAATCGCTACAATTAAACTTAAAAATTAGGTCTAATTTTTGAACTTGTATACAATACCCATAACATAAAAATTATCTTTCAAATGGTTAGAAAAAAAAATAAAAGATTCCAAAGACAATCTCAAGATTGTGTGCTATATTTCATAAAGAAAATAATTTTTAAAAAAATCAAAAATTGTTCCAAGAATAATCCAATATGGTTGCTGTAACTTTAAATCTGAACTTGACTATGATGTCCAAGTCCATAGAATTAGCCATGAGTTCCATTTTAATGATCCGAACCGTTCATTTTATAGAGTCTTTTGTATGTATCATTCATGAAAAAGTTAAGTCGATCCAATAATCGTAAAGTTTTCATTTAAAAAACATAGTATTTGTCATCCATTTTTTCAAAAACCAATGCAATATAATGAAAATGATACGATTATTGAATTAATTTAATTTTTTATAAATGATACACACAGAATGATATACAAAATGAACGGTCTGAATCATCATAATAAGACCCGCACGGACCTAGACATCAGGCTTAAATTCATATTTGAACTTGAGAATTTTCTAGTAAGTAGAACCTAAAAAGGTTATTCTCAAACATTAAATCTAGATAATAAAATTTAAAAAAAAAATGGTTTTTCTGGTTTTCACTATTTTTACCTTTTTTTTAAAACTGATCATACTTACTACACATTATTTTTTTCAAAAAAATGTATTAAAAGCCAAAATAAACCCAAAACTAATAATAATAATAATAATAATAATAATAATAAATTGTTCAATCTCTTGTCCACCTCCTAGTAGGTGAAGGCTACTATTTTTTTTTTGGGTACATCCAGAATATGTATTAGATATTAAGGAGGAGGGTATGGCTGAGATGTGAATCGTAGACATGAGCTCAATAAAAGTTGCATGATCATGTTCAAATAGAAGGTTATCATACTATAGTAGCCCTTGCCACAAAAAAAAAAAAATAATAATAATAATAATAATAATTAACATTAAACAAGGCTTTATTTCTCTCATCTCTTCTTGTTTTTTCAAAGTACTATGTTCATTATGTGTCCCAATAATGAGTACCATATGCTTAAATGATAATAACAGATAATCGCATCATTAGTCAAACACGCCATTAAGAACCATATAATAATTTTTCCCTTTCCAGATTTCAACCCTTGAAAATAAAAAATTATCCGATAAGTTCAAAGTATTACATGTTTGTGTGTCTGCTTGATTGTTTCATGTTTTTTTTATTTTTATTCTTATTTTTCCAGACACTTAATGACCTGTTGATAAGCAAGCAATCCTACTAAGGCCATCTCCAATGATTCATCAGATGCATCACTAAATTCAAATTTGGTGAAAATGAGGTACTTTTTGTGCTCCAATGGTTTCACAAAAACGGTATTAAATTGAGAAAATATCAAATGTTTCACCAAATTAAGGATTTGGGAAGTGTTCATCAGTTTATTGTGTGTAAACGTTGGGTGTGGGACCCACTGGACGTCCGGTCGGTTGTCCCCCCGGTTATCCGGTTAACTGTGCAAAATTGAAGAGGAAACCCTCAATTCCAGCGTGACTCCTCCTACAGTTCTTCAATGAATGGCTGATTTTTTCACTTCGACTCACCAAGCCAAGTGGATCTTCTCTCCTCAACATCTGGTACATATTAATGCACTTGATTTTCTACTTGGTTGTTGTGAAAATAGAGGAAAAAACATAAGAAAACCATAAATTATGGTGCTGTGAAAGTGGATATTCTCTCCTCAAGATCTGGTACATATTCTTTTCCTACAGTTTCTTGGCAACCAAAAAGGAAATATGTTCAAACTGTTTTTTTTTTAAGGTGCAGGTTTTAGATATTTTTTCAATTTGTCTTACTAAAAGTAATTTTGGTAATTGATTTTGTGCAGAAGGAGGTACAAAGCTGCTAATCAAAGAGCAAGGCAAACCCTAGAGAAGATATGGAGAAAATCTTTCTTCATTCTCTGTAATATATATATATATATATATGTATCCAAGGAGTTATTACAAATATTTGTTCTTCTTGCTCTTATTGTTCTCCATAAATTCATTATCTTTTGATTATCACAAGTACCTGTCACAATCAATTTTGTATATCAAAGTTATCATACTTGCAACACTAATCATGCAATATATTTTTTGTTTTGGAACAACAAGAAATGGCAAAGATTTCTTGGAGGAAAAAAGAAATTGTTACCCAAAAAGCAACCTAAGAGGGGGTGAATTAGGTTTCTACAAATTAAAATTAATAATACCCGAATAAAATTAACTACTAATACAACAAATTATTAACAAGCACAATGATGAACTTAGTAGTAAATGATCAAGTAAAATAACAACGAAAGGGTAAATCAAATGATTAACACATGAATATTAGATAGCTATAGCAGTAGTAGGAAAGTAAAGAGATTAGGGAAGAGGAGACAAACAGATTTATAGTGATTCGGCTTCAACCCAGCCTACATCCACTCCTCAAGCTTCACTTGAGATTTTCCACTATCTTCTAGCTTCACAGGGGTGCTAGCAACCTCTTTACAAATGGAGCAATCCTCCATAGATTTTACACAGACTTCACAAGCCCAAACCCGTACAAATCTTAAGTGATTCACAATCACTCTCAAGATTTCAAGAACACAGTGTTTGCAACACTTTTACAAGATGAAATGGTATTTTTGCTTTCAAAGAAAGCTTACAATAAATATCTCTCAAAGATAGATATATAAAATGAAGTTTTGATTTTTCTGTAAATCTCACACAGGAAAGATGAGCTTAATGCTATAAGGCTCAGTGTATAATTTCTGAGAATAGATGTAAGTGATTATAGATCAAAGAATATTTTCTGATTTTTTGTCACTTGTTTACATTAGAGGTTTTGGTATATATAATGAAAATTATAGCTGTTTATAGTTGTTGTATTCATTTGAATTTATAGTCGTTTATTGCCGTTGTAGTTATTTGAATTTATAGCCGTTTATAGCCATTGTACTTCCATCATTACCAATTTGAATATTTTCCACTCCATCATTACAAATTTAAATATCTTCCACTTGAATCTTTTGAATATTTTGGCCTTTTGAACCTTTCTAGCCGTTGTACTTCCATCATTACTAATTTGAATATCTTTCACTTGAACCTTTTGGCCTGCTGCTGTACTAGGCTGTTTGAACCTTTGTTTTGGGCTGTTTGAACTCCTGATTTAATCAAATATTAAATATATTCTAACAACATTTAGGATAAAGGTTTAAGTGAGAAATAATGAGACAAAATAAATTTTGATTCTATTTTTCTCTTTCAAATAAATCATCAAAATAAATTTTGATTTTATTTTTCTTTTTCAAATAAATTAAGACATAATTAAATAAAGAGTTAATTACCTAAAAGTCCTATTTACACATTTGGTGGTAGCTTAGGTCCTATCAAAAAAAATTTGAAACAATAAATCCCATGTACAGGTAAAAAGACGTTTTGCCCTTTAATCCTAAAACTAAGAGTGTTCTCAATTTCAAAACTGAGAGTGTTCTCAATTTATAATTATCAAAACTAAGAAATTTCTCAATTTTTTTATTCTAGTATGAATTGAAAATATTATCAAAACTAAGAAATTTATAATTATTAATTTTAAGAAATTTCTCAATTTTTTCTTGATTAAAATAAAGAATATTATAAACTGAGAAGGTTCTCAATTTCAAAAAACACACACACACACTCTTTCTCTCTCTCTCTCTAATGGCAGTGGCATCTGTGTTGGTTCCATCTATGATTCACAGGAGTAATGTTCCAGCCAAAAACTAGCAAAATCCCATTGAACAAAATTGAACGTCAGTCCAATCTAACTTTGCACAGCCCTCAAATTAAACGACACAGAGGCCTTCTCGAGGTGGATGTTCTGCTGCGAAGCCTTCAATTTGGTCTTGAAAGCGTCATACCAGGTGAAATTCACAGCGTTGACGTGGTCCTTGTCGACGGAGATAAGGTCGTGGCGGGAAGAGAGGGAATCGGTGGTAGGGCGTTTGAGATCGGAGCACATTTGTTTGGAGATCGTCTTCAAGGTTTTGGGCTTCGCGTTCGGAGTAGTTGAAGACTATGTAGTTGTGAAGAGAACAGTATAGATCGACTGAGACTGTCTTCTTCTCGTAGATGGTGAGCATGATGTTCGGCGCTGAAGTCGATGAAGCTCTGGACAAAGGGGAATGAGGAGTCATACGGAAAAGACCAAAGACTGGTGTAATAACCCTGACCTCAGATTAATGCTAAAACATGACTAATTACGCCTAACAGTAATTTAGAAGGAATCTGGGATTAATTTTCATGTGTATTGCATTATTTATGTGTTTCTATCTGTTTGATCGCTAAATTATCTGTTCGTATTTTATGCTTTAAAACGCGAATTGAAAGCCTTCTCGGCTCCCGATTTCGAAATTGATTAGCGTTTTGGACTAGTTAGAATATATGTGATTTTATGGTAGGTTTAATTAAAAATTTGATTTGGTGTGATTAAATTAGACTAAATAATATTAAACTATTGAACCTTGACTAATTACCATTTTGCCACTTAATGGCTTGTCTCTACACCATCACTTGACGCTTGTTAGAGCCTTGACACAACATTTCCCTCAGCCAATTCCTTGAGACAAAACGTAGGAGAGTGAGAGAGAAGGAAAAGATTTAGCTTCAACAAGACTTGGCTTGGATCTTAGGAGAGTTGAAGGTTGAATGCAAAATTGAGCTAGTACACTTGGAATTGAAGACTTAAGGTAGAGAATTTCCCTTCTCGATCATGAAATTTAGTAGATTCTTGCATGTTACTTGGTAATTGAGTGAGTTGAGTCAAGAATTGGATTAAAGTGTTGAGTTGGGTAGAAATTCATACATGCATGTACCTATCTTTGCATTTTGAGGTTGTTCTTCATGAATTCCTTTTATGCATGTGTATAATTTAAATGTAGTCCATGAATTCATCTTGTCCTTGAGCTAAAACTTGCATTTGGTCATGATTTGTAACATTAGAGTTCAAGAGAACTCATGCATGTGCTAGTTTTGCATTAATCTTCAAGTTCTTGAATTTTGGTTTGAAATTGTGTTTAATTGAACTACTCTTGGGCCATGATTTCTTGAATTGAAGCTTTAAACATGTTGTTTTATGGGTTACCAAGTGTTTTTCAAAGTTTTGGCCCATAAAAATGAGTTTTGGAGGGTTGAATGTCGAATTTCATGCTTGGAGGTCAATCTGGATTTTCCAGAAATTTGACCCACGCTCGAGCGGGGACTTTCACACTCGAGCATGAAGCCTGAGTACTTGCACTTACGCTCGAGCGGCGAGATTCACGCTCGAGCGTGAAATGCATATACCCAGAAGTTTGTGTGTTTTACAGTACGCTCGAGCGGGGGAACCCACGCTCGAGCGAGGGTCTGTGTCACACGCTCGAGCGGGGGTCGAGCGCCCGTCGAGCGTGAATTTCATGCATCCAGCACTTTTTCATAAGTTTGAGTTTCCGCTCAAGAGGGGAAGTCCACGCTTCAGCGGAGCTTCATTGTCTGAATGTCCGCTCGAGCGGGTAAAGACACGTTCGATCGTGGACCCTATTTTCAGGAAATTTTGAGAAATGTTTTCCAACGCATTTTTGCATCCTTATTCCATCCTAGACATTCCTAGGCCATGTTTAAGACTCTATATAGTAAGGATATAAGGTTAGAAACACACTAAGAACCAACGACGTGGGTTTTGTGCAAATAGAATGTGTATTTCATGCGTATGTTTGTTATGTGTCGTGTAGGTCACGTGCCACGTCCTTTCTGATCAATCTGCTCTATCTATCTGTCTCCGACCCTACTATGAGTAAAAACTCTGTAAAGTTATGTTCAACTTTAAGTATTTTCTGACTGATATGATATGATCTGTTTTTCTGAAATGCTACTTTATGAGTTATGAATAAATGTCCAATTTTTCTGAAATGTATTGTGGCACCCTTAGTTCACGTGGCCCTCGCCCGGGGGTAAGAATACCGTGTAATCAGATTCGCCCTCGCCGGGTAACAATACATGACCAATCAGATCTGGCCTTGCCTGGGGGTAACAATACCATAGCGACTTGCGCGCAAGATATGGACCTTTATGGTCGTTGGTACCAACTATGTATATGGGGTCTTTGGACCAATCTGATCTGATAGCTAATGGGTGTACCACGTATGATCTTATGCAAAATCTGGATATGAACATGATTGTGAATCTAAATCTATTTCTGTTCTGAAGCTTGTATATGTTATGATTTAAATACTGAATTCTAAATTATGCTGGACATCGTTCATAAAACCCCTTTACTCTGTTATTATTCACTGGGCTTTCGCTGACAGTTTACTATATGTATATAGGTGAGCCGGCATATGACCAAGGCCAGAGTTGACGGCCTTCTGTTCTGTTTTGTCAGCCAACCGTTGCGCCTCCCAAAGAGGTTCCGATCAAAGTTTAATGCCATGGCTATTTTTGTATTTCATGCTAGTCTATGTATATGTTTGTAAGATAGGTCTTGGGTCATACACTTGTAAATATTGTGTATCTAGACTGGTATGCTTATATATATATATATATATAAATAAGTTTTAAAATGTTTTGTCCCATGTACGTTATCACAGCTCATTAGACCTTGTCTATTTTGTATTATTGCTTCCGCAGCCCCTTATTATCTGCTAATCTGTACAGAGGCCTTTGGTAATCCACGGATTACTGGCCGGTTACGGTACTAAACCTACAGGGGCGGGTTTAGGTCGTGACAGAGTGGTATTAGAGCTAGGTGTTCTACCGCACACACAGGTCCGTATGAGCTTAGGGTGTCCTAGTAAGAGTTAGGGGCATTCCATCTACATGTGTGAGTGTGTGGTAATGTAACTGAATATGAAAATTGAATGTACTTTTGACTCACATGAATTGAAGGAAACAAATAAGATTATGCCTGTGTTTACTATTATTTGATGTCTGTATAGTAAGATGGAGAATGCAAAGGGAAGTGATGAAAGTGAATCTTTAGAGGCTCGCATGGGCCGAATGGAACAGATGCTAGTAGCATTAACTGAAACCTTGATACAACAACAGAGACAACAACCTTTGCCCCCTCTGCCTCCACCAGCACAAGCTGATGCAGACAATAATCACCTTATTTATTTGACTCAGAAGTTTATGAAAATGAAGCCACCAACATTCTATGGTGGAATTGAACCACTGAAAGCAGAGACTTGGTTATTGGAAATGGAAAAGCTGTACGAAGTATTCCTTTGTACTGAAGTCCAGAAAGTCCTCTTAGTCACCTATACTTTGAAGGATGAAGCCAGAAGGTGGTGGTTACTGATCCGAAACAACAATGGGACTATGACATGGGCACAGTTTAACACGATCTTCTACGACAAATATTTTCCCCAATGCTTCTGGGATCGGAAGGTGTCCGAGTGTCAAGAACTTAAACAAGGAAGAATGGCAATAGCAGAGTATGAAGCTAAATTCACCGAACTGGCACAGTTTGCTCCACATATGGTGGACACTGATTACAAGAAAGCACAAAAATTTGAGGGTGGATTAGATTTGGAAGTGTTTGATCGGGTAGGCGTACTGAAATTGCCTACTTATGTGGAAGTGTTAGATCAATCTTTAATGGTGGAAGCTACTATAGCCGCTATGAAACAAAGCAAGGCCCTAGCAACTACGACAAATGAGTGGAGAGGAAAGAGGACCGGATTTGGTTTCAAGAAAGGCCGGTCAGTTTCGAAGAGGCATAATACAGGATACTCCAGCAGCTCTAGCCAAAGTAGCGGATCTACTCCAAACTGCCCCGACTGCGGAAAGAAGCACCGGGGTACTTGTTATCGAGCGTCAGGTGCATGTTATCATTGTGGCAAGACTGGCCACATGGTGAGGGATTGCCCGATGAAATCCAGTGAGGTTAACCGTCTTATGACAAGTTCCACCGGGTCTGTTTCCACAGCAAGACCAAATGCAAGGGCTGATGTTAGAGGGAATGCAAATAATGAAACGTTGAGGCAAGGGAGAGTGTTTGCCTTAGTGCCCGGTGACGTACCGAACACCTGTATTGTGGTGTCAGGTACACTCTCTATATGTTCTCAAAATGCCAGTGTATTGATAGATTCTGGATCTACGCATTCCTTTGTATCGCATGCTTTTTCCCGAAAATTGACTAGACCATTAGAACTTATGACCTATGCGTTGTCTGTGTCTACACCGTCTGGGGATTCTATGGTGTGTACTCATGTTTATCCAGCATGTGATGTTATGATTGGCAATATGATGTTATATGTGGACTTATTACCCTTGAACATAAATCATTTTGATTGTATTTTGGGGATGGACTGGTTGACTAAATACTGTGTTACCATTGACTTTGCAAATAAAACCGTTGTGTTTAGACCACCGGGGATGCCTGAATTTACTTTTATTGGAAATGGGGTAGTTCCTCCCCCATATTTGATTTCGGCTATGAAGGCTATAAAACTCCTTAGGAAGAGATGTAGGGGTTTTCTGTGTTGTATACTGACTGCACCATCTGACAGTACTACTATAGAAACCATCCCTGTTGTTTGTGAATTTTCTGATGTGTTTCCAACCAACTTACCTGGGGACCTAGTTGATAGAGAGATTGAATTCATTGTTGAGGTACTTCCGGGGACACAACCTATTTCCAGAACTCCCTATAGAATGTCTACCTCTGAATTGAAGGAGTTGAAAACCTAACTTCAGGAACTATTAGATAAGAAATTTATCCGTCCGAGTACTTCACCTTGGGATGCTCCAGTCTTGTTTGTCAAAAAGAAGAATGGATCTTTGAGATGGTGTATAGACTACCGAGAATTGAACAGAGTGACTATCAAGAACAAATACCCTTTGCCTCGCATAGATGACTTGTTTGACCAGCTTCAGGGCGCCCAAGTGTTTTCCAAAATTGACCTCAGGTCCGGGTATCATCAATTAAAAGTGAGAACTGAGGACATAGAGAAAACTGTATTCCGAACTAGATATGGACATTATGAATTTTTAGTAATGCCGTTTGGGATCACCAATGCGCCTGCAGCTTTTATGGATCTTATGAATAGGGTGTTTAAATCATATCTGGATGACTTCATTGTTGTATTTATTGATGATATTTTGATCTATTCTAAAGACAAGGAAGAACATGAGGACCATCTGAGAACCACTTTACAGATTTTGAGAGAAAAGAAATTGTATGCTAAATTGTCCAAGTGTGAGTTCTGGCTTGACAGTGTGGTATTTCTGGGACATGTGATCAATAAGGATGGAGTTTCTATTGACCCCCAGAAAATTGAAGCTGTCGTGGATTAGCCTAGACCGACAAATGTAACAGAAGTCCGAAGTTTTCTGGGACTTGCAGGTTACTACCGGAGATTTGTGAAAGGCTTCTCCAAGCTTGCCTTGCCATTGAATCAATTAACTCAGAAAAATGTGCCATTTGACTGGAATGAACAAAGAGAGGCAGCTTTCTAAGAGTTGGAAACCAGGTTAGTGACTGCACTAATTTTAATTTTTCCTAATGGTACTGATGGGTTTCAAGTGTACAGTGATGCTTCCTACAAAGGTTTAGGGTGTGTACTAATGCAAAATGGAAGGGTGATTGCCTATGCTTCTAGACAACTCCAACCTCATGAAAAGAATTACCCAACACACGATCTTGAATTAGCAGCGATGGTGTTTGCTTTGAAAATCTGGCGCCACTACTTGTATGGCGTCACTTGTGAGGTGTACACTGACCATAAGAGCTTGAAATACTTCTTCACCCAAAAGGAATTGAACATGAGACAGAGGCAATGGTTAGAGTTAATCAAAGACTAAGATTTGCAAATCTTGTATCATCCAGGAAAGGCTAATACCGTAGCCGATGCCTTGAGTCAAAAATCAATGGGAAGTTTGTCATGTCTATTATCCAACTGGAAAGAATTGTTGACTAACCGAGAACAAGATGGGTTATTAACTGCAAGTGCTGCTCAACCTACAATTCTTGACGAGATTAAACAAAAACAGTGTGAAGATGATTGTCTAAAGAAGATCATGGAGGAATTTGACTCGAAGCCAAGGCCAGGATTTGTATTTGAGAATGGTGTACTGAAATTTCAGAACCGTCTCTGTGTGCCTGATTGCGATGACTTGAGGAAACGTGTAATGATCAAAGCTCACAGTAGTAAATTTGCTATGCATCCGGGGAACACGAAAATGTATCATAACTTTAAACAAAATTTCTGGTGGCCTGGAATGAAAAGGAGTATTGTTGATTTTGTAGCTAGATGTCTACAGTGCCAACAGGTAAAAGCTGAACATCAACGACCCGCTGGTTTGTTACAATCGCTCCCAATACCAGAATGGAAATAGGAGCACACACCATGGACTTCATTGTGGGATTACCTCGTTCTTCTCGAGATATGGACTCTATCTGGGTTATAGTTGACCGTTTAACTAAGTCTGCCCATTTTCTGCCTGTCAAAACTATCTATAATGTTGATAAATTGGCCAATATCTATATAACTGAAATTGTGAGATTGCATGGAGTGCCAGTATCTATTGTGTCTGACAGGGACTCAAAGTTTGTATCGAGATTTTGGCAGAGTTTGCAACAGGCTTTGGGGACTGAATTGAGACTGAGCAGTGCCTATCACCCACAAACAGATGGCCAAACTGAACGAACGAACCAAACTCTGGAGGATATGCTCAGAATGTGTGTGTGTAGACGCGCCCTTGGGCCTCATGCTACAGTTCGGACTCGATTTGTGTCACGGTTCATAATTTGAACCAAAGAGTCCAAATCCGGCAAATCGTTTTGAGAAAACAGATTTTTAGAAAAGAAGTGCGAAACATGGACTGCTTTGCCAGATACAGAGTCGCCACCTAAATATTTTATTTTTGAGAAATTTAGGAAACCCTGACTCGGTGCCAAAGGCCACGTGTCCGTCATCACCAAAGTTGCCTCGGCTCGGGAACTTGGGTACGATTGGGGAAGGTCAGCTATGAGCACCCCTTCTCGCCCGATCCGAAGATTGGCCTCTACTAACCATGATATCTTATTTTTTAAAACACATGTGTTCTTATTCCGATTAATTAGCTAGAATTACTATGTGATGCGCGCAGCAAAACAAGTATAGACTAGATCGCCTAATTTGGAACGAAGCATTGCATATCCGTTTGTTTGGAAAATGTTTTGAAATTTGCTACTCGCAAGTAGGCTAAAATACGGATTTCAATGAATTATCCCAATTCAAGTAATCCAACCTTCACCCACAGGCATTCAGGCAGTTAATCAAATAAGCATATAGCCATATGATAAGCATGCTGTCATGTTAACATTCACACTCATGTGAGATGCTAAAGCATAAAATACTTACAGTGTACTCCGTGCCAAAACAATGAAGCTAGTTAGCAAAACATGCATGACCCTAGTCCATGTTAAGTGGCTAATGTATCACATACAAAATGCAAATATGTAGGCTCGGCTACTAATGACATGGCATGGCACTTACTTCAAAACATGCTTTGAAACACGTATTCAAGAAAATGTGTTGAAAATTGCAATGCAGTTTGAATGATGAACTGAGCCTTCGGTGTATGCAAGACAAATGAATGCAAACATGCAAAGCATAAGAATGCTAATCGAGGTATGCCCTAAATCTAACCATTGTAAGCGGTTAAATAAAAGGGAGAAAGAAAGGGGATTGGAAGACATGCATACACCCACACACCCTTATTATAACATTATGCCCTCACAGGGAGGGTCCGAATGTCCAAAATAGGTACAGTTCAAAGCAAAATAAACAACTAGCTAATCTAAGCTAAGTACTTATTACATCCCAAACTAATTTAATCAACTAGCTAAGCTAATTAAATAATTACAAAACAAATGAGCCAATTAACAAATTAACTAATTTCCACTGAGCATGCATCTAGCTAGCTACTGAAGCTAATTAATCTAAGTTATTACATAATTAGAAACCTCGGGACACGAGGGATGCACATGCTCGCTTCGGTTCCTCGCCTTGGAATGCCTTCCATTTGCTCTTTGGAGGCTCTGTTTGCAGGGTGTCCTCCAGTTCTGGGTGCTGAAACTTACCAAAACACTGCAGGGGAAGCTACCAGTGGCCTGCCGGCCATGAGAGGAGTACTGCCGGCCAATGATGGCCCACTGCCGGCCAAGGGTGGCACACTGCCGGCCATCAATGGCAGGCTGCCGGCCACTGGTGTGCTGTGACACCAAACTGCAACGAAGCACAAAATAGAGAAAAAGGAGGGTCTCCCAAGGACATGTATGCACCATGGCACTCCAAATCACCTCAAAACATCAAGGGAGAGGCCTAGTCGGATCCACGACCATCAATCACGCATCCCGGTGCATGATGGCCAAAGATCCAACTTGTGCAAATCAATATGAAAATAAATGCACAAATAAAGCAAGTAAAGCCTAGAACTCTATCATGAATCATCAAGAGCTTCGGCGACCGAGAATTGAGACGTGTTCCATCACTTGGAGTATGAAATGCCCCTCGTTCCTCGTGCTCGGATTAACACTTAATCCAAACAATGCAACATATAAGTATGGCAAACATGCAATATGACTCAAATGTGCAAATATGCAATTAACTCAAGCATTTAACAAGCGTATAAGCATGATGTGAGGTGACAACCTTGGACAACATGACAAAATGCAACACGAACATGTGAGCATGCAAGGTATGCAAAGCTATACAAGTATGTGACAACATACGAAATGAAACAAGCATGTGACAACATGGTAAGATGGGCTTACACCAAAGATGGACAACTCTCAACTAGGTCCAATTAGTAGCCATAGTGATGGATTAATGGCATGAAAAGCATGAAAAGGCAAGGCAAACATGCATGCCAAATGGCTCAAGTATTAAGGCATAAAGAGGACAACTATTAAGCACACTTAAGGAGCAACAAACATGGATATATGACAATGAGGTAAGCTCTAAAATATCATGTAAATTGATGCCAAATCAACTCAACAATGCAAACATAGCATGTTATGATGCTCAATGCTCAAAGTAAGCAAAGGGACTTAAGCCATGGCCATATAAGGCGAGCCCCAAAGGGCCAAGGGGACCTAAAATAGTCCTAGGGCAGGCCCAAACAAGACCAAAATCAAGCTCAAAGCTAGCCAACATAGGCTAGAGCACAAAGCTACAAACATGGAGCATGCAAGGCTTTAAAGAGGCAATGCACTACACCTATGAAAACCAATCATGGCATGACTTGGACAACCAAAAACAGAGTTACATCATGGT
Organism: Camellia lanceoleosa; assembly: GCA_025200525.1. Lineage (NCBI taxonomy): Eukaryota > Viridiplantae > Streptophyta > Magnoliopsida > Ericales > Theaceae > Camellia > Camellia lanceoleosa. Next base: position 109,519,136 of record CM045764.1, on the reverse strand, counting down.
ATATTAGGACCCAAAATGCACTGAAATGATGAGCCAAAGGCTTAGGCTAAGTGGCATGCACAAAAGTCCGTTTTTGAGGCATAAAGCACAAGCTATACAAAGCATTCAAGGCATGTCAAATGCAAGTGCATGACAACATTTCATGGACTGAAATAGCATGCGGAATGAGGGCAAGGCATGCAAACATCACATGTATGACATGATAGAGGCCTCAAAACCAAAGACTAGCCTAAGCATTTACACTATAGCTATACAAAGCATGAGTGATATGGCCATGGAAGCCCAAAACAGTCCTAGAACACTTCAAAATAAGCATAAAATCAAGTTTAAGCAAAGCCAAAATATGCTAGTATGATGAATCAAAACACCATGCACAAAAGGCTAGTAAACAAGATTTGTTCTACACCTATATGGAGCATGCAAAGGATGATCAAGCCAACTATGGATAAGGTCATAACATGCCAAATGATGACCAAATACATGCTGAAATATAAACCAAACAAGCTAAAATGACATGGCATGGCATGGAGCATATGAAGCTAGTTTAGGGGATTTACACTACAAGTGCATCAAGAAAGCATGGAGTAATGAAACCAACCCAAAATAGATTCATGGCATGGTAAAAAATCACCAAAAATGGACTAAAATGGACTCAACAAAGACTATGCACACATGCTACTTTGATGAGCCATGGATGGAGTTACACTATACATGCAAGATGCAAGCAAGACATGACCAAACCAGCCTTGGACAAGGCCAAGGTAGGTCCTAGAATTCACAAAAATAGGCCTGAACCAAGCCTCAAAAATGCATAGAGGGATGGTCCTTTGGAAGGCCAAAAATGCAAGTAAAGAGGAACACAAAGAGAGGGGACTACCCCCTCTGATTTAGGACCTCAAAACTACACCTCTACCACTGAAAATTCACTGGATTTCAGTGGTAGAAAGGCCAAACCAAGGCTAGCTCGAAGGCCTCCAAATATGGCTTAAAACAAAGCCAAACAAAGCATGCAAGGGGGCTACACACCCCTAACAACAAAAAGACCTTAATCAAACTTCAAAAGCACTTAAATACAAGACATTTTTCAGTTATAAGCAAAGCCTAAATCAATATTCAAGGAGGGCTAAAGTGAGGTACAAGAAAGTGAAAAAAATGGGGAAAATACTCACCCTTGAAGACCCTCTTCGAAACCAGCAACTTCAGGGGGTGGAAACCAGTTTTCAGACCTCAAGAATCCCTCCCAAGAAGCTTAGTCCAATGGTGGTGGTGTATATCTATGTGTTGTAGTGTAAAAGTGCAAGAAAAATCAAGTTTACGGCACAATTTAGCAACAATATAGAGAGAGATATATCTTCTCAAATATCATCCAACCCCTGATAAAAAGCTAGGCCTCTTGCTTATATAGAAGAGAGAAAAAAGAAGCTTATCAAACAAGCTTTGGCAAGGGCTTCATCCCTCCATACACGCATATGGAGGGCAGACAACAAAAATCCAGCTGGCTCAAAAGATCTAGCGTGAAACCTGCTGAGACATGTGGTTCTGCCAGCCATCAGTGTTGGCAGGAAGTGGCCCATTTATGGCCGGCACCTTATCATTGTTGGCCGGCATAGGGCCGGCATTGACCATTCATGGCCGGCACACTCCCATAGAGGCCAGAAGCAAAAATCAGTCCTAGTCCCTGTTTTGAAGAAAGCCTAAATCCTTCATCTGGATGCCTTTTCAAGTCATTCTTGTGTGCAAATTGAAGCCCCGGAAGTCTTCTTTCCAAATTTGGAAGCCTCACCTCAAAATTCCATGTGTGCTAAGAGATATCCCTCTTTTAGTGAAAAATGCTCAGTTTCGGTCCAACCGGATTCATGCCCAACTTCTAACAACCATATCTCTCCCATCTGGACTCGGCTCGAGGAGATTCTTGAATGAAAATTGAAGCCCCGGAAGTAAGCTTTCCAACGGTGGTGGCCTCATAGCTGAAATCCATGTATTCAAAAGGATAGGCCTGATTTGGCGAGGACTTCTCGTCTCTCTCTTAACGGTTCATGCCCAACTCCTTCCCCAACTGGGTCTCCTCTCCTCTTTTCTTCAACTCCAAACCCCTAAAAAAGGTGTTTTGAAAGATTTTTCAAAGAGTTCATCTCTCTTTCATTCATTTCCACTTTGTCCTCGCTTGGTTTGTCGAAAAACGCAACATTTAACAAAATGTGAGCATCGGAACATCGTAGGAACTTATTTTCAAAAAGGTTTTGAAAGAGAGGGTTTTAAGGTCTCAAAATCTTTTGATCAAGATAGTTTTGGTCCAAAAGGGGTATGAAGTTGGGATTTGACCCTCTCCTTGCCGAAGAAATCGAACCCTTGCACTGCACAACTTTCACCACCAAGTAAACCATCAGTAGTGCCCAAGTCTTAAGGACAGTCAAAAATGGGGTGTCTATAGTGTGTTAGACTTCCAAGGAAATTGGGAGACCTACTTGCCATTAGCTGAATTTGTGTACAACAACAGTTATCATTCAAGCATTGAAATGGCTCCTTATGAAGCTTTCTATGGAAGGAAATGTCGTTCTCCGATATGTTGGGCTGAAGTAGGTGATAGACCTTTGTTAGGTCCAGAACTTATGCAAGAAACAACCGAGAAAGTGAAACTGATACAGCAACGTCTGAAAACTACACAGAGTCGACAAAAGAGCTACGCTGATGTTCGAAGAAGAGATAGGGAATATGATGTTGGAGATCATGTGTTCATTAAGGTGACCCCGATGAAGGGTCAAACTCGGTTTGGTGTTAAGGGCAAATTGGCGCCAAGGTACGTTGGACCTTATGAAGTTCTTGAAAAGATCAATTCGATATCATATCGGATAGCCCTACCTTCTGTAATGGAACATATGCACAATGTCTTTCATGTATCGATGCTTCGGGAATATTTGAGAGATCCACTTCACATCATTGAACCGACACATGCGCTTTTGAAAGATGATTACACCTACGAGGAAAAACATATTCAAATTGTGAACCGCAGGATCAAGAGATTGAGAAACAAAGAGATATTGTTGGTAAAAGTGGATTGGCAAAACCACGGAGGAACCTATGCAACTTGGGAAACCGAGGAAGACATAATGAAAAGATATCTCGATTTGTTCCGTTGGACCCAATGTTGATTCAGAACGAAGGTAATTCGAGTTTGGGGACCAAACACTTTTAAGGGGGGAAGACTGTAATAACTCCGACCTCAGATTAATGCTAAAACATGACGAATTATGCCAAATAGTAATTTAGAAGGAATCTGGGATTAATTTGCATGTGTATTGCATTATTTATGTGTTTCTATCTGTTTGATCGCTAAATTATTTGTTCGTATTTTACGCTTTAAAACGCGAAATGAAAGCCTTATCGGCGCCCGATTTCGAAATTGATTAGCGTTTTGGGCTAGTTAGAATATATGTGATTTTATGGTAGGTTTAATTAAAAATCTGATTTGGTGTGATTAAATTAGACTAAATAATATTAAACTATTGAACCTTGACTAATTACCATTTTGCCACTTAGTGGCTTGTCTCTACACCATCACTTGAGGCTTGTTAGAGCCTTTGACACAACATTTCCCTCAGCCAATTCCTTGAGACAAAACGTAGGAAAGTGAGAGAGAAGGAAAAGACTCAGCTTCAACAAGACTTGGCTTGGATCTTAGGAGAGTTGAAGGTTGAATGCAAAATTGAGCTAGTACACTTGGAATTGAAGAATTAAGGTAGAGAATTTCCCTTCTTGATCAGGAAATTTAGTAGATTCTTGCATGGTACTTGGTAATTGAGTGAGTTGAGTCAAGAATTGGATTAAAGTGTTGAGTTGGGTAGAAATTCATACATGCATGTACCTATCTTTGCATTTTGAGGTTGTTCTTCATGAATTCCTTTCATGCATGGGTATAATTTAAATGTAGTCCATGAATTTATCTTGTCCTTGAGCTAAAAATTGCATTTGGTCATGATTTGTAACATTAGAGTTCAAGAGAACTCATACATGTGCTAGTTTTGCATTAATCTTCAAGTTCTTGAATTTTGGTTTGAAATTGTGTTTAATTGAACTACTCTTGGGCCATGATTTCTTGAATTGAAGCTTTAAACATGTTGTTTTATGGGTCACCAAGTGTTTTTCAAAGTTTTGGCCCAGAAAAATGAGTTTTGGAGGGTTGAATGTCGAATTTCATGCTTGGAGGTCAATTTGGATTTTCCAGAAATTTGACCCACGCTCGAGCGGGGACTTTCACGCTCGAGCGTGAAGCCTGAGTACTTGCACTTACGCTCGAGCGGCGAGATTCACGCTCGAGCGTGAAATGCATATACCCAGAAGTTTGTGTGTTTTACAGTACGCTCGAGCGGGGGTCGAGCGCCCGTCGAGCGTGAATTTCATGCATCCAGCACTTTTTCATAAGTTTGCAGTCCGCTCAAGCGGGGAAGTCCACGCTCGAGCGGAGCTTCATTGTCTGCATGTTCGCTCGAGCGGGTAAAGACACGCTCGAGCGTGGACCCTATTTTCAGCAAATTTTGAGAAATATTTTCCAACGCATTTTTGCATCCTCATTCCATCCTAGACATTCCTAGGCCATGTTTAAGACTCTATAGTAAGGATATAAGGTTAAAAACACACTAAGAACCAACGACGTGGGTTTTGTGCAAATAGAATGTGTATTTCATGTGTATGTCCGTTATGTGTCGTGTAGGTCACGTGCCACGTCCTGTCTGATCAATCTGCTCTATCTATCTATCTCCGAGCCCACTGTGAGTAATAACTCTGTAAAGTTATGTTCAACTTTAAGTATTTTCTGACTAATATGATATGATCTGTTTTTCTGAAATGCTACTTTATGAGTTATGAATGAATGTCCAATTTTTTGAAATGTACTGTGGCACCCTTAGTTCACGTGGCCCTCGCCCGGGGGTAACAATACCGCGGCCAATCTGTATCTGGCCCTTGCCTGGAGGTAACAATACCATGGCGATTTACGCGCAAGATATGGACCTTTATGGTCGTTGGTACCAACTATGTATATAGGTCTTTGGACCAATCTGATCTGATAGCTAATGGGTGTACCACGTATGATCTTATGCAAAATCTGGATATGAACATGATTGTGAATCTAAATCTATTTCTGTTCTGAAGCTTGTATATGTTATGATTTAAATACTGAATTCTAAATTATACTGGACATCGTTCATAAAACCCCTTTACTCTGTTATTATTCACTGGGCTTTCGCTCACAGTTTACTATATATATGTAGGTGAGCCGGCACATGACCAAGGCCAGAGTTGACGGCCTTTTGTTCTGTTTTGTCAGCCAACCGTTGCGCCTCCCGAGGAGATTCCGATCGAAGTTTAATGCCATGGCTGTTTTTGTATTTCATGCTAGTCTATGTATATGTTTGTAAGACAGGTCTTGGGTCGTACACTTGTAAATATTGTGTATCTAGACTGGCATGCTTATATATATATATAAATAAGTTTTAAAATGTTCTGTCCAATGTACGTTATCACAGCTCATTGGACCTTGTCTATTTTGTATTATTGCTTCCGCAGCCACTTATTATCTGCTAATCTATATAGAGGCCTTTGGTAATCCCTGGATTATTGGCTGGTTACGGTACTAAACCTACAGGGACGGGTTTGGGTCGTGACAATTGAGTCTGTGGGGAAGAGAGAGAGAGAGAGTCGGGTGAGGAGGTCTTCGGAGGGTAAATTGGCCTATTAAAAATTCATAGGACTTGGAGGAGCAAATAATTTTATATAGGACTTAGTGGACTATGAGTTTACAAAATGGGACTTGTATGTAAATGCCCCATAAATAAATCATCAAAATAAATAAGTCTAACAGAAATGGCAAAGGAATTGAGGGAAACTGAAATGGAGGGGGAAATTTTTTTTCATGAAATGCTCTTGCTAGTCGACTGGCTGGTCGTCCCCTTAGACATCCGGTTTTTTGATGAAAGCACCGTTGGAGTATCTGATATCAGATTGAGGAAATTGTCTTTTTTTTACTCAAATTTGATGAAAAAAAATGGTAAACCATTGGAGATGCTCTAATAAAGGTTGTTTGATGATTTGGTCATGCCTTTTAAACTCATCAATGCCTAAGCCATGTTTTGCACCCTTTTATAATGAGCTATTTCATCTGTACTTAGATGATTGCCCTATTATTAAGACTAAACAGCTAACACAACCAATGTGATGTTTCAAAAAAGATTGGATTATTAGTCCTTCAAACGGACAACATGGATCTCACTTTGTTTATAAGCATTTCCTTTAAAAAACATGTCCACTAGAATCACCCCCTTTTTCTATGGGTAGAGATTTGTATTGAAAAAATAATTAATTAAAAAAGTCTCCCTTCAAGTTTCAACTATTTCCCCTAAAACATGGCCTCTATCCTCCTCCTACTCTTCTATTTCATATCCTAATGATTTGTTTCTTTTTGTGTGTTGTTGTGGTTATCAAAATCTCTTTCCAAGGTTTCTCTCGTAGTTTGTTTACTACTGCAGCTCAATAGGTCCTTATTTTTTTATGGAGACCTTTCCTCCCTCCTCGGCCACCCTCCTCCTTCTCATTTCCTCATCTCTAGTGTCCCCCTTTCATTCTATGCATTACCACCATTTCTAATTGATTTAAAATTTTGTTTATTCATAGTCCCCGAAATGTGTTGTAATTTTATGATCTGTCAAGCAATTCAATAGCTATTGCATTCTCTCTTTCTCTCTCTCTCTCTCTCTCTTTCTCTCTCTCTTGTTGGGTTGTATGTTAATTATAAGATGAGATTGGTTGGTTGTCTTGTCTTTTTATCTTAAAGACTTTCAAGAAACTCCAATATAAAGACACTTTTTTTTTTTTTTGGAAAACCAAAGAAAATTAGGATTTGTATTGGAAAAAGAAATCATAAGATGAGTTGCTTCTCATGTTTTTCATCACAGAAAACTAAAAGATCAAATAGCAAGAGGGAGCTGCTTGTGACCCATGCTACTGGACCCGATAATGCATCACCCATATGTGACAACCCTGACCTATGTTTAGCATTAATTCATGATTAAGCATGCTAAGTAAATGATTAAGATGAAATTCCAAATTGATTATGTGAGTGTGTTGTTTTAATTGCATTTCTATCTGTTTGATATGAAACGATCTGTCTACGTTTTAATTTCAAATTGCGAATTGAAAGCCTTATCAGCAATCGATTCAGAAATTGACTTGTGTTATATGATAATTAGGATTTATAGAATTTTGTGGTAGGTTTAATTAAAATTCGATTTAGAATGGTTAAGTTAGAATAAATCATGTTAAATTACTTTAGCTTGAGTTATTTACACATTTGCCATTAGTGGGCCCTTACAAGGCCATTTGTTTGATTTCTCCATATGTTGTCACACCTTTAGCTTCCGCCATCTTGCAAAAACCGTGAGGGAGAAAGAGGAGAGTAAGGAGAGATTGAATTCAACAAGTGAATAGCTTGAAACGTAGAGGAGATTGGAGAGGATTTGAAAGATTGAGCTACCACACTTGGAAATTCAAGACTTAAGGTAGGAATCTACCCTTTTAATTGTGAATTGAAGTTGTTTAATGCATGGATTCATGGAAATTAGGGACTAAAGCCAAGAAATAGCTTAAAGAGTGAGAATTAATTCATGCATGCATGGCCATATCATGGAATTTTGAAGTTATTTTCATGAAATTTCCACATTCATGTTCATATTATGGTTGTACTCTAGAAATTCACCATGTTTTTGAGTTGAATCTTGCATTTGATCATACTTCGAAGTATTGGAGTTCATGGGAGCTCATGCATGTCATGTTTTTGAATCAATCGTAAAGTTGAAGTTGAGTTTGTGTTCAATTGGCATACCTTTGGGCTTTAATTTCATGAAATAGTCTTTAAATCATGTTGTGTTATGAGTCTTTAAGTGTTTTCCAGAATTTTGGCCCAAAATGATGAGTTTTAGCATATTAAATCCATGGTTTGAGCTTTGGGAGCAAATCTGGAAAACCCAGAATTTGGCTTCCTCGCTCGAGCTAGGGATTTCACGCTCGAGCATCCACCTTTGTTTTCAGAATTTCACTCGAGCGACGGAATGCTGGCTCGAGCATAAATTGTAAGCTCTCAGAATTTTTGCGTGTGCAGAAGCACGCTCAAGCGAGCATCGAGCGGAGATTTTCAACAACCAGTACTTTTCACATTTTTGCAGATCGCTCGAGCGAAGGAGTCTACGCTTGAGTGACTAAGCACATTCTGCATGTCCGGTCGAGTGAAGGAAGCCACGCTCGAGCGAGACCTTTGTTTTCAGCAAGTTTTGAAAATTGTTTTTAAGTACATTTTTGCATCCTCGTTCCATCCTAGGCATTCCTAGGTCATATTTAAGGCATCATAATGAGGATAATGATTTAGAACCATACCAAAGCAAGCAAGGGGCTAAGTTATTAATTCCGGGTGTGTAATTTAGTGTGTGTTCATTCTGCAACTATGTAGGTTTGGCACCCAAGGACGTTGATTAGCCTGCCTATAGCCCAGTGATCTGTGAGTAACAACGTTGTAAAGCTATGTTAAATTATAATTATTTTTTGAACGATTAACTGTATTTCTTTCTGAATGATTTTGTTTACTGAACGAATGTTTGTCCTATTTTATGAACTGTACTCGTGGCATCCATAGCAACTGACTATTACTGCTACTGCTACTGTTGCTATTATTGCTACTGTTACAGAGATCTCTGTCAGTTCCTATCCTTGGAACTACTGTTACTGTATTGATGGCCATCAACTGATTGTTTGGTCTATTAAGACCTACTGTATTGTGCTGCTATTTGATGTACCACGTATGACTGCTATGATTTCTAAATGACTGATATGACATGAAATACGAGACATTGATTGAATAACTAATCCACGGATGTAATTGACTATTTTAATTATTGAAAGGACATTCATTCTTAACCCCTTTATACATTTGTTATTCATTGGGCTTTAGCTCACAGTTTATATATATATATGTAGGTGGCCAAGCACCGGACCAGAGCTAGAGGCGCCGACTTAGACTCATGTTTTGTCAAGCCAACCAACGCGTCTCATATCGAGGTTCGGAACCTGCACGAGTCAAGGCTATTTTAGGGTGTTTCAGATTCACCATTTTGTCTCGGTTAATGTACTGAATGTCTAAGGCTTCTGATTGTACAGTTATGGTGAAGGGATTAGGTCCCTAACCTGTATGCTACTTCGTATATGTGTTTTTGGTATATATGTGTATATGGCTATGAATGTGTTTATGTCCATAAAAGTTTTCCCATTCAGGTTTTCACAGCTCGTTGGACGATGTAAACTATTACTGATTGGCTTCTGCTAGCCCCTTTACATTGCATTACTGTCATTACTACTAATCAGGCCTTCGGTAATCACGAATTACTGGCCGGTTACGATGCTAAATCTACAGGCCAGGTTTGGGTCGTGACACCACATCAAGTACTCATATCCATATTCTATGCTCTTTGTCACTTCTTTTGCTCAATTTTATACATTGCACTCCATCAAATTTTAACAACAAATTATGTATACAAGTATGTATAAAATCTGTTAATTACGGTTCTCTTCCTATAGATTTTATACATACTCATACTCATACCCATACCCATATTGTGTTTGCTCTAACAAGAATACCTGATATCATTAAGGTTTCATATGTCAAATGATCAACTTATTTTGGTTGCACCCATTTAAATGACTTCAAGGTACCGGGAAACAAATGACTTTCAAAAATTAAAATAAAATAAAATGTTTTGTTTGGGGCCTTTCATTAAAGTTATGACGAGGGTAAGGCAATACAAGAAAAAACAAAAGGGAAAATTATGTAAATAGTCCCTATAGCTTACACGATGTGTCAATTTGGTCCTTATAGTTTCAATTTGCTCGATTTTACCCCTTAATTTAACAGATTGTGTCATTTTAGTCCAATGAATAACGGTTGTTAAGTTAATTTAACGGAAAGTCAAACAATGTGTCAATTTTGGTCCCTGTATTTTTCACAATGTGTCAATTTAGCCCCTGTCAAAATCGAGAAAATTGAAACTACGGGGACCAAATTGACACATCGTGTAAAGTACAAGGACCAAATGGACACATTTTTTACCTTCCATTAAATTAACTTAACAACCGTTATTTATTGGACTAAAATGACACAATCTATTAAATTAAGGAAAAAAATCGAGCAAATTGAAACTACAAGGACCAAATTGACATATCGTGTAAACTACAGGGACTATTTGCATAATTTACCCAAAACAAAATTATTCACCCATAACAGTGGTGGAATGGACTACTTTTTAAACAAGTCAAAGAGATCAAGCTACAAACATGTATGTTGAGCAAGGAGGTAGAAATAGATAAATCTATTGTTAACCTAGCCCCTCGAGCTTGTGAGTGGCTTCTTCCTATGCTATGTTTGTCTTTTGTTCTTGGGGCGGTTAGCTTGCTCAATCGTGTTCTTATGTTCCTTTTGGAACAATATATTGAACCTAATTGTATATGTTTTCTTTTGGTAATAACAAAATACTTACATAAAAAATAAAAATAAAAAGGAATAGTTTGGTGTGTCTATGAGTAATTAATTATTCCTTGTTCAGATATTGGAGGCATTCATTAATAGAAGTAATTGTTTTGGCAGTGCTTCGAATTAAGTTGGGTCATTGGTGTCTGCTATATAATGTTAGCTAGAACCTTTGTCACTGATTTCCTCTTATTGGTTACAATGATGACTAATTGTGTAACCATTATAAGGGTCCTAATCATAAAGTCATGTTAAAAGAAGTTTCTAGATTTTGTGTTACTTATAAGAATTCGTTCTTTGTTTTGCAGTGAATGATAAATACAAATCGTCAGTTGAAGCCATAAACAAAAAGGATAAAGAAAACACTGTAAGATTTAATAATACATTTAACCATAATAATTATGCGGAATTAAACATTACAGGATCTTGAATTCAATACAACTCAAGAATAAAACGAACATACCTTTGTCAGCCATTGAATTAGAGAAGTTGAGAAAATCCCCTAATAGTTAAACCTTTAATTCTTGACTCACCTTCTTCTCTCTACCTCTCTTAATTAGGATGACTATAAAACTTAGAGTGATAGAAAAATACTCATGATGTTAAAGGGGAGTCGCTCATCCTTATATAGAGGAGAGAAGAGGACCAGATAAACTCTATCAGAAGAATTCATATCCATCAAGGTTTCCTTCTTATCTTAGAAGAGTAATTATATTAAAATTCCAATTACTGAACTTTATATTAAATATTGGCTTTATCTAATTGTGGAGTCCAAATAAATTAAAACATGTAGCTATATGTAGGCTGTTGGGCTACGTTAGAAAATAAATCCAACATTCTCCCACTTGGCCCATTAAGCCGATTATGATGCAATTATGAGTTTTTCCAAAAAATATACAATTTATAAATTTTTTGACTCATTGAATTCCACACTAAAAACTTTGACACGTGATCACGAAATTTAAAAATAGCCAATAAGTTCAGATATATTAGAAACTATAATACTGTGATTACTTCAAATCACCAATGTGAGTCATAGCGGTTATATAACCTTTATGTCATATTTCCTTCTATGCACTACACCATCGATAACCTTCACCAACCCAGTCCATTATTAGAATATGTAATTATTTGCCTGAAAGGCCCCTGTAATTTGTCTTGTTAAGACATTTTCTATTTATCAATATTCAAATTAATGTGTACACACATTTTTAGAAATAGGAAAAATAGAAACAAAATTATTATTGCACAAATAGTGTCAAATAAAAATAAGCACTCACGATTAACCATAAACATCAAGGGTTGCTTAAAAGACCCATCCTGATAACATGCTCTTTGTATGTCTTTGGTGGCAATCCCTTTGTGAATGGATCAGCAATCATAAGAGATGTGCTTAAGTTTTCAATTAACACTTGTTGTTTCTTGACTCTTTCTCTAACAACTAAGTACTTTACTTCCATGTGTTTGGAGCCACTGGAGTACTTTCTATTCTTAGAAAAGAAAACTGTTGTGGTATTGTCACAATATATCTTCAGTGGCCTGGCAATTGAGTCAACAACACCAAGTCCTGAGATGAAATTCCTCAACCATAAAGAATGATTTGTAGCCTCAAAGCATGCCACAAACTCAGCCTCTATAGTAGATGAAGCAATAGTGGACTGTTTCACACTCTTCAATGAAATTGCTCCATTAGCAAGTAGAAAAACAAAACCTGATGCAGATTTTCTACTATCAAGGCAACCAACAAAATCTGAGTCTGAGTATCCGATCACTTCCAACTGTTCTGATCTCCTATAGGTGAGCATATAGTCCTTTGTTCCCTGAAGATATCTCATAACCTTCTTCACTACTTTCCAATGTTCCTGTCACGCCCCAATTTTTATTACTCGTTGTATTACCAATTTCGTTTACTTAATTCCATTTCAGAGATAACATGCGGAAATATACTCGTATATTCAACTCGTAGAAGTGAATAACATTGCTCTCATTCGTATGCAAGTAAATACAACATAAGTACACTAAATAAATTGCCCTTGGGCTCACATCATTACAAAGTCAAGAAGAAGGGAATAACCTTTTTACATAAATGGCATTCCGCCAACACAAAAGAGGCCCCGTGGCCAACAAATAAGAAGATCCAAAACCTTGTAGCACATCCTGGCTATCACCTGAAAAAGATTCAACAATGTGGGATGAACATATAGTCCAGTAGGGATCTTAACATGATCCTCAACAATAACAACTTACAGATAGCTATGATCATGAATACCCAATCTCATACTAGAATAGTAATGTGACAGTTTATACAAAATATACATAAGTATGAACTTTTCTCGAAAACAGTCATTTCATTCAACGCTATAAGCGATTCATCTTTCCTTTTTCCTTTCATTAACCCCTGTTTCCAATCTTTTATAACATTAACAATTACTTAAGAAAATAGATTCACTAAGCCCATTACTATCTTCCATTTTCCACACATACAACAGATGTGCCTTTTCAAAACATATTTCTAAAATGTTTGATTTTCTTTACACTTCCAAAAGACAAAAGCCATTTCGGTTCAATCCCAATTCTATCATAACTATATATGCATACCTTTATAAAGGGAGATAACAACTCAACCACATGCATAAGATAAACCAATGAGGCAACTTGGCCCTCCAAAACTGTAACCAACACAATCCACAATGTTCCCAGATACACTGAAACAATAACAACAAAACTTTGCTCTACTAGCTATGTGCATAGTAAGCCAAAGATACACTTCTCACAACAAACTACCAGTTTACCAGGCGCTAGCTGGAAGGGTGTGGCACCTTAGATTATCAAGATACTGAGTTCTCCAGCCTTAGCCGAAGGTAAATACCTACCTCTGATTATCAGCGCATGGTATAACACCAACAATCACAATACAACAAGGTATAATCAACATGTGTAAAACATACACATAAACTATTCAATAATATTTAATCAACACAAGTGTAACGCATACATCACAATTCAACACAACAATGTCATCCTCCACCGATGACCAAGGACAAAACCTCTAGATGCATGTATTCAGTACACCTAATAAAATAGACTCAACTCTCAAGCAAACCTTAAACCCAACAACGACACTAGTACGATAGGTAAGGATAAAACCCCCAAATGTGTGTATTCAACACTCATGATACAATAGTTCAATTCTCAAATTTATTTTCCGAGACTCACATAGAGTTAACATTTCATTTACCATTTTCAAGATCAACTTTCATATTTTTTTCAAGTCAACATGTTCCATCACTTATTCCAAAAACACTTTTCCCTTTTTACAAAACCAATTACATTCTCTTCATTTTACAAAATCAATTCCATGGATAATAAGCCATAACCCAACTTGATTCAATACGTTCATTTCAAAATAACCCCAATACCGTAATTATTCCCTTAACTGTTAACACCTTCTACACAACTCATATTAACAATAGAAATTTACCAACATTGTTCAACCATAAACCCTTTTTATTTTACCAAATCAAAATATAATTTAAGGCTTTCTCTTCTTTCAACAATAACATGCTAATTTTACTCTCTAATTAGTCCAAACCACAGTCCATGATAACAAAACCATTCTCAAACAACCAACCCCAGGTTCCCCTCATGATTTTCAAACAAATCCAACACGGATATGATTTTCATGCAATACAAAATTACCATATGTCTATCTATAGACAGAGTATTGAAAAGGAACAAAGAAATCCCTACCTCAAATGGAGAGACCAAATGAAGAAGATGAAAATACTCGGATGTGTTCCAATCCACAATTTTTCGGATCAAAATGAAGATCAAGGGAAGCTCCACACTCAATACAAAGGAACTAGGGTAGAAGATCACTAGAACTAGATGTATTTATAGAGAGAAGATGTAGTCTAGAGAGAGAAACTCTCAAGTTATTCATTCAATGAACTTCATTAAATTGATTAATGTATCTCATACATTCATGATACATAATGCATCCTCTATATTAATGAATTCATTATATAAATTAATATATCTTTCATATTCATAATAGATACATAATGCAACTCTAAGATTCATTCATAATAAATCCATCACATTCAATGTATTAGCATTAGTCTTCTATACATTGTATATATACAAACAGTAAAAGATGGAAACGGGAATAAGACAACAACACATCTACGGAATCGAGTTCGGAATACAATTAAAAAAAAATGAAGGGAAAACCGGGATCGCTATAGTTCCATTCCAGGATTACTTTGGAATCTTCCCAACATTCCAATTGCAAAACTAATATCTGGCCTGGTACATATATGGGCATGCATCAAGCTCCCTACGGCTGATGCACATGGAATGTCCTTCATTTGTTTTCTTTCCAAGTCATTCCTTGGACACTGTTTTTCACTTAATTTATCACCCTTCATGATGGGTGCATCACCGGCTGAACAAAACTGCATATTGAATCTCTCCAAAATACGATCAATATATCCTTTCTGAGATAGTCTGATCGATCCCTAAAGATCTCTATGCCAATAACATAGTTTGCATCACCCATATCGACCATTTTAAAGTTCTTGGAGAGATATTCCTTGGTTTCATGCAATAAGCTAAGGTCATTACTAGCTAACAAAATGTCATCCACATATCGCACCAAAATAATGAACTTTCTTCCACTAACCTTCAGATATATGCACTGATCAACTGCATTTTCCTTAAATTCGAAAGAGGTAATGGTATCATTAAACCTTAAATACCATTGCTTGGAAGCTTGTTTAAAACCATATATGGATTTCTTTAATTTGCAAGCTAAATGTTCTTTACCTTTCTTTGCAAATCCTTCTAGCTGCTCCATATAAATTTCTTCATCCAAATTCCCATTCAGAAAAGCAGTTTTCACATCCATTTGATGCAACTCTAAGTCATAATGAGCTACCAATGCTAGGATGAATCTAAGCGAGTCCTTCTTAGATACTGGAGAGAAGGTCTCTATATAGTTTATGCCTTCTTTTTGAGTAAAACACTTGGCAACAAGTTCGGCTTTAAATCGTTCGATATTGCCTTTTGCATCGCACTTGGTCTTGAAGACCCATTTACACCCGACCTTTTTATAATTATTAGGCAATTCGACAAGATCCCAAACATCATTCTGTTCTATAGATTTTAACTCTTCATTTATAGCATTGACCCATTTAGTAGAATCATCACTATTCATAGCCTGTGAAAATGAGACTGGATCTTTGTTAATCCCAATATTAAAATCAGACTCCTATAGATACATCATGTAATCATTTGGAATGACAGGCTTTCTTTCCCTCTGAGATCTTCTCAGAACTGTCGGTTATGGTGGTTCTACAATATTTTCAATGGTGGTATCTTCATGAAGTGGTGAAACATGAAGTGGTGAAGGATTTTCATTATGTTGTTCGTTTCCCTCAGCCTGTGGAATAGTTTGAGGAACAACAATTTTTCGATAAGGGTCAAATGTTGGCACATCCACCCTAATTTCCTTGAAATTCACCACTCGTGTTTTCTCACTCCCACTAATTTCACCATTCTCTAGGAATCTAGCATTACCAGTCTCCACTATCCTCGTACTGTGATTAGGACAATAAAATTTGTACCCATTAGACTTGTTTGGATAACCAATGAAATATGCAGATATTGTTCTTGAGTCCAACTTTTTCTCTTGTGGGTTGAAGACTCTTGCCTCTGCTGGGCAACCCTAAATATGTAAGTGTCTCAAACTAGGTTTCCCACCAGTCCACAACTCAAAAGGAGTTGTTGGGACCGCCTTACAAGGAACCCTATTTATTAAGATATACATTACAGTCTTTAAAGCTTCACCCCACAGTGAAATGGGTACAATTGAGTAACTTAACATACTCCTAACCATATCTTTAAGTGTACGATTACGCCTTTCAGCAACTCCATTTTATTGTGGCGTACCTAGCATTGTATATTGAGCACGAATGTCTTTCTTTTCTAAGAATTTGGAAAATGGGCCATGATTTTGGCTTGACTCATTATATTTACCATAATACTCACCACTCCTGTCTGACCTCACTATTTTAACCTTTCTATCTAATTGTCTCTCGACTTCAGTTGTGTACACCTCAAGGATGTCAATAGTGTAATAACCCCGACCCGTAATTAGCCACTAATCAGTAATTAAGGATGTTGATTAAGCGGATTAAATAAATTACGGGTTTGCTATGTAATTTGTAGGATATTTGGCCTTTTGTCTGTTACTTATAAAATATCTGTCGGGAATTCCGCCTTAAAATAAAAATTAAGAGCCTTATCGGCATCTGAACCTGAAACTGATTTCACTAATGTGTTATTTGGAATTTTAGGACACCATGGCAAATTTTATTAGAAATTGATTCAGTTTTGTAAACATCGCATGTGATTAGATTGAGCCTTGGTGGGGACTATTTTGGATTAATTGAATTTCGTGCTAGCCTGAATAAATTAAGATTTCTTACGTTTGATTTAATTATGCATGATTGGTGCCTAATCTAATTCTATTAATGATCCAAGATATGTTTGAGTGTGTAATATGTTGTAGCATTTTGTGGTGCGAGTGTAGAGGATAAAACTCCTTGTGTGTGAGTTGGAGTTGTGCATGTATGTGCACCTGTATTGGACTCAAAAGTGAGGTGTGTGTTGTGTACATCAGCCGACTGAATGAATGTTGTGTCATTCTCTTGCTCCTCTAGTCCTCTGTATTGAGGGAGTTGGCTTCAGAGAAAGAGAGAGAGAGGGAGAGAGTGAGTTCAGCTAAGAGAGTGAGTGAGTGAACTCAAGGGTTTGAAGAAGAGGAAGAAAACTGAGAGGATTCACTCCCACACATCTGGAATCGGGCTCTAGGTAAGAACCCTTAGCTTATGTTCTGCAAATTAACTTCCATACATCATGATTTCAGCTTGTCTTGGAACCATTTTCATGAAATTACCAAGGGAAATGGGTCTATGCACATACAAATGGTTTTCATGAGTATTCCTGGTAGAATCATCTTTGATATGATCCTTTTAGGTTTGAGTTTGGAAAGTCCTTGCATGCATGCGAGTTTTATTCATCATCTTTACGAAAATATCATGTTTCATGTTCCAAAAATTCATGGGCTTATAGACTTCATTTCATGATTTGTGAAACAAAAGAAAGAATTTAGAAAATCTTCCATGCAAGAGTTTTTGAGTTCAAATTTGCTAAAACCATGGGTTTGAGCTAAACGTTTGAATATAATCATGTACCTGTGTTTTTGAAAGTTTTTCCAAGTGTTTTAAGCAAGCTTGGCATGAAAGTGGCCATTGAAATCACATTTTGAAGCTCAACCTCTGTTTTTGCAAACCCAGAAATTTACAGTCCGCTTGAGCGAGGAAACATGCACTCGAGCGGAGATTTTGAGCTCTCAGTATATTTTTGCAGGCATGAGCTCTACGCTCGAACAACCACTTGGACGCTCGAGCGAACCCTTTGCATATTGTCTATACGCTCGAGCGTGGAAGTTGAAGCTCGAGCGTGGTTTTCGACCAACCAGTACTTTTTCCAAGTTTGCAAGTCGCTCGAGCGAGAGAAGTCACGCTCGAGCGACCCCTCTCATTTTGTATGTCTGCTCGAACGAGGAAAGCCACGCTCGAGCGTGGACCTTATTTTCAAAATTTTGTCTAAGTGTTCCAAGACATGTTTTGGCATCCTCATTGCATCTTAGGCATTCCTAAGCCTTAATTAAGCCATAGTAATGAGGTTATGGGTTAGAAACACACTAAGAAATGAATGTACTAAATTCTGAGACTGCAAGTGTGTGTGTGTTTTAGGCAATATGACAAGATAAAATAAGGACCAATGTAATGAAAGCTAAGCCTTAATGGCCACTTGAATGAGTAATGATAAGACATGCTTGTGTTATGTACTTTTGTGATTGTAGGTCAACGTCTGGAGATTGATTGACCGCCTACTGGAACCACTATGAGTAACGTTATCGTAAAGATACGTTTATATGAATTATGTTCCAAATGAAATGTGATAAGCTATGCTTTCTGAAATGATATATGTTTCTGTGAACGAACGTTCCAAGTTTGAAATCTATTATGGCATCCATAGATAGTCCCAAGTCATGGGGGACGGCATGAAAATGCAGATCCATGACATACAAGTTACGAGATCTCGTTAGCCACTTCATTGTGGTTATATGTGTTTAATCGGTATTCGGAACCGATTACTCTAGTCGGAAGACATTCCGTTCTGTGTTCTATGAGATGTACCATTATTATGTTCTGATACAAGATTGATTATGCTCTGTTCTGTTTTATGAATATGATATGTACGGATTTCGTTCACTAACCCCTTTACCTTAATGTTATTCGCTGGGCTTTAGCTCATTGTTTGTATATATATATGTATATAGGTGAGCATTCTGGAGTTCGAGCCCGAAGGCTTTGTCTAGCCCGGTGTTCTGTTGTCAGCCAACCATTGTGCCTCACGTGGAGGTTCCCGAAGTGTCTTGTATTCGAGTTCTGTTGGTCCTATACATATTTAAGACTTGTTTCGTATTTTTGATGGTTGTACTTTAGATACTGTAATGTGTGTGGGTATAATATAATGTATGGTTGACTTATGGTTATGTATATAAAGTTTTAAATATTCTGTTTCATATAAGTCAGCACAGCTCATTGGACAACTATATTTATGTTATTGTTTCCGCTAGCCCCTTAATATTGTTAATCTGTTCAGAGGTCTTCGGTAATCCAAGGATTACTGGCCGGTTACGATGCTAAACTCATAGGGGCGGGTTTGGGTCGTGACAAATAGCCTGAGACTTTTCATGAATTAGATACACATATCCATAACATGAGAAGTCATCTATAAATGTGATAAAATATTTTTCACTACTAAGACATGGGATGTTGAGTGGCCCACAAATATCTGTATGAATTATCTCAAAAAACTCATTACTTCTCGTAGCACCTTTCTTGGTTTGTTTGGTTTACTTTCCTTTAATGCAATCCACACATATCTCAAAATCAGTGAAGTCTAGGTTTTCCAAAATCTCATTCTTCACCAATTTTTTCAATTCTATTTCTAGAGATATGTCCCAACCGTCTATGCCACAGGATTGAGGATTTATCATTAATTAGACCACGTTTTAAACCAATATTTGAATGCAGAGTTACTAATGATTGTGCAAACTCATGAATTAAGATAATTTTATATAAATCATCACATAAATTACCAGAACCAATTGAATTAAACATTAAATTGAGTTTTCCACAACTAAATAAAACTGAATATCCAACACGATCTAATTTGGATAACGAAACTAAATTCCTAGAAATTGAAGGAACATAAAAAGTGTCTTCTAGATCCATCTGATGACCCATCTCTAAGATCAATCTGTAGGTTCCTACAACTACAACTTCAGCTTTGAGATGGTTCTCCATATAGACAAATCTTTCACTTTCCTTCGGTTTCCTAGTTGAGAGGTATCCTTGCATGTCATTTGTAATGTGGGTCGCGGCCCCAAAGTCAATCCACCAAGTATTAGAAGGTACTTCAGCAAGATTTGATTCGTAATAAACAAAAGAAAATTTTTTACCTTTCTTTTCGAACCAAGCCTTTTGCTTGCTGCAGTCTTTCATCACATGTCCCTTCTTGCCACAAAAGTAGCACTTGATAGTGAAACCATTCTGAGCTTGATTTTCTTTCCCAGGTTTATTCTTTTTCTTGGATGGATTTTTCTTTGATTTTACAAACTTACCCTTCTTTTTCTTTATAGCTCCATGAGTTACAACCAATGCAATTTGACGTCTTTCCTTCCTCAACCTCACTTTCTCCTAAACACACATATTAGTCAGCTCATTCAAACTCGACTTATCTTTATTGGTGTTATAGTGAATTTTGAATGCACTGAACTGTGATGGAAGTGAGTTGAGAATAAACTCACGAGGAAAGTTTCATCAACTTGCATCCCTAAAGTTTTAAGCTTTGCAGCTTTGTCAGACATATTGAGGATGTGATCCTGAACTACTCGGTTGCCATCATATTTCATTGTTGTTAATTCAGCCATAATAGTGCCAGCAAGTGACTTGTCAGCAGATCTAAATCGAACTTCAACAACCTTTAAGCATTCCAATGCATTAACAATTTGAGATAAGAAGGTCTTGATGTTATTTGCAATGGTCATCTTTATGAACATCAAACTGAGTCTATTGGACCTTTTTCAAGATTCAGAAAGGACAACTTGTTCTGCAGTACTATATTCATTAATGTCTTCAGGTTTATCTTCAAGCAATGCCATATCGAGGTCCAACACACCCAATGTAAACTAAACATGTTCATACCATTCTAAAAAATTCGAGCCAGTAACTAGAGGGGCGCCCAATGCAAGAGAGTGCAATGAGATGGGAACTATCACTAAAATAAGATAAAACAATATATATATATATTAAAGCTTTAAGAATTATGATGAACTACTGATATCACATAAGTCTTTCCTTTGGGCAAAACTTAGGTATATCTATTGTCCACTCGTCAATAATCACTTATGTAGGTCTAAAGTAATTTATGCAATTTTTCAGCTAGTCGTGTTACCTTTGGGTATTTAATTTTAATCTGTCAAATTACATAAGATACATTACCCTACCCAGTTCATAATTGTTTGAAAGTGACTCTCCTTTGGGCTAGTCTCAATCTTCTAATTATAACTGCAATTGAGAATATTATTGACCTTAATGTTACCCTTTTAACAATTCTTTTATGTAGTTTTATATTCATAAGTTTTACAAATCTAGGCCACTTTGGTAGCTACTAAATTAATAAACCTTATGAATACGGAACTAACTAACAGTATTCTCTATTCATTAATTTGAGTTATTTAATTATTATTAATTCAATCACTATTTTAATGAAGTCACTATTTATGATTTCTAGAATTTCTTTTATGTGATTGCAATTATCAATATAATAATAATAATAACTCTGGACGAACATGAATATTTATATATCAAATTATGTAATATAACAATCATAAATATCTCATATAATGGTCAATAAGAGTTACACCTAATATGAATTAATCACTCCAATATTTAATGTTCAATGTCATAAAACAAACTACCATATAGTATCTGAAAGAGAGGAAACTTCTGGCATCCAACAGTGCTGTAGCTGGAACCAAAGCACCATACAGCAAACCAACAGTCATGTAATTCATGGATGCAACTTATTCAAGTCACAAAAACATTGATCATCGACAAAACATGTGTATGCATATATATATATATATCACACACACATAAGCCAAAGTTTGATAATTTGTTCAACAAGCAACAAAATCACATAGTATTGAGAAAAATAGATTTTAAACTAAAGATCACCCCATTGCACATGAGATGTTTAAGAACTTCATAAACTTGGACCAAAAAAAAAAAAAGAATATGAACAACATGTTAATAGCATAGCAAAATCAAAAAGTGTATTACATATTGATCAATTCAAACAAATTGAGATAATATTTTAAAGTCAATACCGATAATAAAATGAAGGTCCCGTTTATTAAAAACAGTATAATAAATATATTATTATTTCAAGATGTATTGATTCACAAAACGAAAGCTCTGATACCATATGTAAGATTTAATAATACATGTAACCATAATAATAATGCGGAATTAAACCTTACAGGATCTTGAATTCAATACAACTCAAGAATAAAATGAACGTACCTTTGTCAGCCATTGAATTAGAGAAGTTGAGAAAATACCCCTAATAGTTGAACCTTTAATTCTTGGCGAACCTTCTTCTCTCTGTCTCTCTTAATTAAGATGACTATAAAACTTAGAGTGATGGAAAAATACTCATGATATTAAAGGGGAGAAGAGGGCCAGATAAACTCTATCAAAAGAATTCATATCCATCAAGGTTTCATTCTTATCTTAGAAGAGTAATTATATTAAAATTTCAATTACTGAACTTTATATTAAATATTGGCTTTATCTAATTGTGGAGTCCAAATAAATTAAAACATGTAGCTATATGTAGGCTATTGGGCCACACTAGAAAGTAAATCCAACAAACACAATTGAAAGTAACAATATTGATGCAAAGATTTTCACTTTCCGTGAGTTGGCTACTACTACAAAGAATTTCAAGCTAGAATGTCTATTGGGTGAAGGCAGATTTGGAAAGGTTCATAAGGGGACACTTTAGCCTAGTGGACAGGTTATAAGAATTTTAACATTGATAGTTTTAGACTAATTAGTAGTCGTATAAGGAAAAATGATTAAAATAATAATATGAATTTATGTACTTGTATTTTTATGTTGAATAGTTTATAGCAAACTTCAACTTTAACATTTTTGTTTCTCCTAAATAGGTTGTGACAGTGAAACAATTAGACAGGAATGGAATACTAGGAAACAAAGAATTTCTTGGTGAGATTTTTGTACTGAGTCTCCTCTATCACCCAAATCTAGTTAACCTTGTCGGTTATTGTGCTGATGGAGATCAAAGACTTATGGTGTATGAATATATGCCATTAGGTTGTGTAGAAGATCATTTACATGGTAGTACTTATTTCCATTCTTAATTTTATTTAGTACTTATGCCTCGTTTGGGAAGCATCATTTTTAGCCAAAAAGTCAAAAAGTTACATTTTTAGCCAAAAAGCCAACAACCCATACCAAAAAGTCAAAGATTCTCTTTTCTCTCTACTTTTTGCACATCTTTTCGTAAAAAGTCCAAAAGTCATCCCAAACATACTAGTTTTTTTGAGTGACTATTTTAGCCAATTAGCCAAAAAGTTACTAAATTAGCCTGTTCCCAAACGAGGCCTTAGTATTTGCTTCTTTCTTTCAAAATCCATTAAACTTATTTAAACCTCATTGATACAGACAAGAACACAATAACTTCTTTTTTTCACTCTAGTTTGATGTGGTGTGACCTCAAACTAGTTTGCTGACATGAAAATATCTGCACTGACTTAAAACGCTTGTTTATAGGTTGTTTATTACCAAAAATCTATATATTTCTCCCTTTTGGTCCTTTTTTCATCTTTCTTTCTTTTTTCCTCATCTTTTCCTTTATCTATTACTCTCTTTCTTTTAGTGTGAAACATGTTTTAAAATATGTTTGAACACAACGTAATGAAGTATTTTCATAAAATGCATGATTTTAAAAATGCAAACATTTCTGAAGATAAAAAGGCATTAGATTGGTCAGCAAGAATGAAAATAGATTCAGATGCTGCTCAAGGTCTAGAGTATTTGCATGAAAAAACAAACCCTTCTGTTATATATCAGGATTTAAAGTCCTCCAATATCTTGTTGGATGAAGAATTTAATCCAAGACTCCGATTTTGGGTTTACAAAGCTTGGACTTCGTGGAAATAACATGCAAGTGATGGGATCATATAGTTATTGTGCTCCAGAGTATGAAAGAACATGTGCGCTCATATTGAAGTCAGACGTACACAGTTTTGGAGTTATTTTACTTGAGCTTTTTACCGGACGAAGAGCCATTGATATTACAGGACCAACACATGAGCAAAATTTAGTTTCTTGGGTAAATATTAATTTGTCCTACTTTTTTTATTCCATTTCTTCACCTTTGTTTTAATACAAAAATACAATATGCCCTTTTTAAAGGTGATTTAATAGCATGACATGGCCTGGACTCAATCATGAATGGTTATGGTTTTATGTTTTGTTTAAATAGGCACAACAATTTTTTAAGGATCCAAGAAGCTTTTCCAAGATGGCAAGATCCACTTCTTAAAAACAAATTTCCTGTAAAAATTTTAAATCAAATACTTGGAGTGGTTGTGATATGTCTTCAAGAGGAACCTTCAGTTCGTCCCTTAATCAGTAATGTTGTTGCTACTCTGGGTTATCTTACGCTTGCTCAAGAAGTGATTGAGTTTGTTCCTTCTCCTCTTCCTGTTTCTAACCAACTTTCTGAGGTAAACAATTCAAGTGAACCTGAAAATCATCACAATCATGGTCAACAGGATGAAAACAGTAGTTCAGATGAACAAGATAGCGACACTAGTACAAGTCATCATGAGGATGGAGATAGTATAAGAAGTTCAAACTACGATCAACATGGAGATAGTGCAATTATCAACAAAAAGTCAATACAGAAAAATGCCAAAGACAAACTAAAAAAACCGTAATGTGGGCTTCAAGTTCAAGATCCAACAAAACTAAAGTGGAATCTTATGATAGAAGTGTTGGTTCAAGTTAAGTTCAAGTCATAGCAACCACATTGAATTCTCACACTAAAGGTTATGGCCAGAATTTCTAGTCCAATGGAAATGTAAAATGAGTAAGGTAAAATTGAAGAAGATGATAGATCTATGAGATATTTTCATTATATTGAATCTCAACACTTACACGGTATTTATAACAGAACCTGTATACATTCTTAACAAAATATACATGTGCCTTCTAACAAACTAACAAACTAGTCTAACTAATTAACTACTGTACAGCTGACAAACAGATACTAACTAACTAACTGTACAGCTAGATGAACAGATACATGACACTTTTCAGCAGCCTCTGTTGGATGAGTCTCAGTATGATCTGTAGATTTAGAACTACTGCTGCAGCTGCTGATGGACTCTGTTATAGGCTCTGTGATTAAGTCCTTATTATGCCCCTGCAAACTGATGGGCGAAGGGAAGACCATGAGTTTGGATTGCAAATAGTGAAATCTGGAAGGAGAGAGAGGCTTAGTGAGAATGTCAGCAATTTGATCTGAGGAAGGGATGTATTGAAGATGAATCAACTGTTGAGCCATCTTTTCTTGAATGAAATGATAATCGACCTCAATATGCTTTGTCCGAGCATGAAAAACAGGAATCGAAGCAAGGGAGATGGCAGAGAGATTATCACACCAGACAGTAGGAACAGACAAAGGAACATGCATATCAGCAAGAAGCATTTTAAGCCACGATACTTCAGCTGTGGCCTAAGCTAAAGAGCGATACTCAACCTCAGTGGAAGAGCGAGCAACTGTAGGTTGTTTCTTGGCAGCCCAAGAAATAAGATTGGGACCAAGAAACACACAATACCCAGAAACAGACCGACGATCAGAGGAATCACCAGCCCAGTCAGCATCGGAGAAAACTTGAAGATCAAAAGACCCAGGAGTAAAGGATAAGCCATGAGAAAGTGTGCCTTTAAGATACCAAAAAAGCCTCTTAACAGCACAAAAGTGACCATTAGTTGGAGCATGCATAAATTGACAGGCATGATTAACAGAAATAGCAAGATCAGGTCGAGTAATGGTTAGGTATTGCAAAGCACTAACCAAACTCTTGTAAAGAGAAGGATTAGAAAAGGGAAGAGAAGCAGAAGCAGTAGTAGAAAGTTTCAGAGACATAGGAGAGGAATAAGGTTTGCAGTCAAGCATGCCGGCTTTAGTAAGAATATCAGTAGCATATTTAGGTTGAGAAAGAAATAACCCAGAAGAAGTATGAGTAACCTGTATGCCAAGAAAGTAGGAAATAGGACCAAGATCTTTGAGAGCAAACACAGATTTAAGTTGAGAAATCAAAGAGGAAATATGAGAACAATTAGTACCTGTGATCAAAATGTCATCAACATAAACTAAAAGAAAAGTAAGAGAAGTGGAAGTATGTTGAATGAACAAAGAAGTATCGGAGACACTATTATGAAAACCAAGAGAAAGAAGATGAGAAGATAAAGTAGTATACCAAGCGCGAGGCGCCTGTTTGAGTCCATAAAGGGCTTTATTAAGCTTGCAAATATAGGAAGAATGAATAGGATCTTCAAACCCAGGAGGTTGAGTCATATAGACATCCTCAGATAAATGGCCATGAAGAAAGGCATTGGACACATCCAATTGACGGATAGGCCACTGAAAATGAAGAGCAAGACACAACAAAATACGAACAGTGGGCTGTTTTGCCACGGGACTAAAAGTATCATGAAAATCAACACCTTCCTCTTGAAGGTAACCTTTGGCGACAAGACGAGCCTTAAAGCGAGCAATGGAACCATCAGCATGCTTTTTAATACGAAAGACCCATTTGCAGCCAATAACATGCTGAGAAGAAGAATGAGGAACTAAATTCTAGGTATGCTATCCCTGCAAAGCAGAGAACTCCTCTGTCATAGCATGAAACCAGTCTTTGGAAAGAAGAGCAGCTTGATAAGAAAGAGGTTCGGTTATATCAGCAGAACAGGTAGTAAAAACAAGAGCAGGTAAGGAAGACTTAGAGCGAGTAAGCATAGGATGTGTATTGGAAGTAGAAGGAAGAGAAGGAAGATGAATAGAAATTGAAGAGATAGGAATTGGAGATGGAGAAGGAGAAGATAAAGGAGCTGCAGAGGGAGAGGAATCTGGTTGAGGATCGGTAGGGGCTGCAGAGGGAGATGAATCTGTAGAAGAAGAGGAAAGATGAGGGATAGAGGAAGAGCAAAAGAAAGAAGTCAAATAAGACATAGTAGGAGGAGAAGAAGTAGAAGATGAAGTAGCAACCAAAGGAAAAAGAGTCTCATCAAAGACAACATGCCGAGAAAGATAAATTTTGTTAGTAACAGGATCAAGGCATCGATAGCCTTTGACAGAAGGATGATAACCTAAGAAAATACAAGGAAGAGATTTAGGCTGAAATTTGTGAACAGTGTAGGGCTTAAGCCAAGGATAGCATTGACAGCCAAATGCTTTGAGAAAATGATAATCAGGTAGAGTATGAAAGAGAATTTCATAAGGACTAAGAGGAAAATCCCGATTTCCAGGAAGTCTATTAATAAGATAGGTGGCTGTGGCAACTGCATCAAACCAGTATTGAAAAGACAAACCAGACTGTTGAAGTAAGGCAATAGTAATATCCACTATATGCCGATGCTTCCTCTCAGCAACACCATTCTGAGAGGGAGTGTGAGGGCAACTAGTTTGATGTAAGATACCATGAGTTTGAAAGAAATGAAACAATTTGTTAGAGGAAAACTCACCACCACCATCACTACGAAAAATTTGAAGAAAAGTAGTAAACTGCTTTTCAACAAATGCTTTAAACACAAGGATTTTATCATAGACTTCACATTTATAATGCAGTGGATATAGCCAGGTAAAACCACTAAAATCATCCACAAACAAAACATAGTACTTAAATGGAGAAGAAACATGAGTAAATGGACCCCATACATCACTATGAACTAATGATAAAGGCTTATTTACAGTGGAATTAGAAAGAGAAAAAGGTAAACGATGACTCTTAGCAATACAACAGTCTTTACACAAAGAAGAAGGAAATTGTGCAGCAACAAGAGACAAGTCTTTAGCAATAGGTGCAAACTTGGCAGCAGAGGGATGCCCTAGCCTTTGATGCCATGTTTGAGGAGAAACAGACTGAGTGAGGTGAGCATGTGGTGAAAAACTGAAAGGAACCTGATAAAGACCATTCAGATAATAGCCTTTACATAGGATGGCTTTCGAAACTTTGTCCTGAACAACAAAGGAATCACTGTCAAACAACACACTACAATGATTATCCTTGGTTAATTGATGAACAGAAACAAGATTAGAAGATATATGAGGAACATGAAGTAGATTGGTCAATTGAAATTGAAAAGAAGGAGTATGAAGAATACCAGTCCCAGAATTATGAATTAGAAGAGTACTACCATTACCAACAACAACCTGATCAGTGCCATGATAAGGTTGATGGAGATGAAGATGATCAAGATCATTGGTGATATGTGTGGTAGCAGCCGAATCAAGATACCAGGGACTATGTGAAGATGCCTAAGTGACGGCAGAGTAAGCAGGATAAGAAGTAGGAAGAAGACCAGCAGCAGATGAAGAACCAGACATGGACGGCTGATAGGTAGGATTCACAGCAGCAGATGAATAACCAGACAGTGATGGCTGATAGGCAGGATTCATTCGATTGTGACATTCCAAAGCTGTATGATTACCTTTTCCACAAATCTGACAAAAAATATGAAATCTGCCTCCTCTGCGACCTTTATTTCCAGAAAATCTGCCACCACCTCTAAAACCAGAGTTATAAGAACGGCCTCAATAATTGGATTGATAACCACGATTACCAGATTCAGAACCAAATGTAGTCGGAGAAGTATAACGCTGAAAAGAAGAAACTGATTCCTTTGTGGTTGCAAAAGCAATAGTTGAACCAATGGAAGAAGATGAATGAGAGTGTTGTTCAATATGAATTGCTTCAGAACTCAGTAATGAAGATAATTCTTCAAGAGTAATCCCAGCTGATCAAGTTCTAATTGAAGTTTTAAAGGAATTATACTCATCAGGCAATCCATTCAAAATCATAAGAACTAGATCCTCATCATCAAGAGGATGAGAGGCTAAAGCAATTTGATCTGAAATTTCTTTAAACTGATGCAGATAAGCCTCCATGGATTGTGACTTCTTTTTGATTGCTTGAAGCTTGTTCTTAAGCTGATGAACATGAGACCTTGACAGAGCAGTAAATCGTCTCTCAAGAGCAAGCCATACCTCTGCACTTTGTTTCAAATGCAGAACAGATGAAAAAATAGGAGGAGAAAGCATTGATGTTAAAAACTGAGGAGATGTGCATCGATAATCTTCCACTGACGAAAATCAGGATTCTCAATTGACTTGTTACTTGAATCAAGAATTGAGGCTAAAGGACATGGAACTGATCCATCAATGTAACCAAGTAACTCTGTTGCTTGAAACATATTCTGAATCTGATTCTTCCAAATGATATAGTTGGACGAATCAAGCTTTACATTGAATAATGAGTTCAGATTTGTGATGAGCAAGGTAAGATTTGGTGGAAGAGATGATGATGATGAAGAGACCACCATGATTGCTCGTTGGAGCTTACAGTAGCTCTGATACCATGAAGAAGATGATAGATCTATGAGATATTTTCATTATATTGAATCTCAACACTTACACAGTATTTATAACAGAACCTGTATACATTCTTAACAAAATATACATGTTAAGGATGGATGTGGAAGTGTTAATTCAAGTTCAAGCCAAACAACGATATTAAATCTCAAGGCAAGCAAAAGCGAAAGTTGTCAAAATTGAATGTCTAATATGAATGTGGGATCCTAACAAGGAAGTGTTGCTTTTGACGGAAAAGAAACAAAGCAACAAGAATGTGGAATCACAATATTAAATAAAGTGTTTGTACAAATTTAAGGTGCAACAATAATGCAATGCAGTAGAGTCATAAGATGAAGTGTTTGTTCAATTTCATGGCATTACAATAACACATTATGACATCCAATGACGCACTTGAAAGTGTTGGTTCGAGTTCAGGGTTCAACAGCATTGCAGGATCCAAAGATAGGAGTGTTATTTGTTCAACAAATTTTAGGTGCTTGCAACAACATTGTAAAATCTTCATTATGTTCGTGTTCAAAATGAATATGGTATTCAATTTAGTAATTTGTTGAAAGGGAGTTAATGAGCTATTTTTTTATTTAGTTACATGGGAATTGTAGGAATCTAGGCGAGGTTTTCTTCTCTTTTAATATTTTGAGTATGAATGGTTGAATTTAGCCATTAAACTGTAAGGTTTAGTACTGTAGAGGGTCAGAAATTAAGGTCAAAATTAAGTATGGATTTAAGTGTAGAGGTCACCCCTATTAGGCAACCAGGAATGATTAAAGGAGTATGGGCTAATGCCTAAGGGAAGTGGGTCAACAGTGGGCTGGAGTAGGTCCGACCCGCCAAAGGCTCCATGAAGAAAAATGTCTAAGTCAAGTTGTGGAGGTAACACTTGCAACGGTCAAGTTGCTGAGGCATTTTGTCTCAGCACCGCCATTCCTAGAATTATCAGTGCCGCCATTTGAAGTTGCTGAGGGAAAGAGAAAATTGAAGCAACTAAGTTGTAGACGTAATACTTGCAGAGGCCAAGTTGCAGAGGAACTTTGTCTGCACCGCCATCTCTAGTATTGTTGGTGCTACCATTTGAACTTGCCACGGAAAACAGCCGCCGAAACAACTACAATCGCCGCGACTGACTTGTAGAAGGAATGCGCTAACAAGGTGATAACAGCCTTTGAGAGAAGCTTTCCCTCCACAAGTAAGAGGCTAATGCTTAGCGCTGATAGCAAGCCCTAAGGCATTACTAGCCTAAGGCTGATAGTAAGCCCCCCTCCAAAGTCATCATTAGCTCGGTATTGATAGCAGGCTCCGAAGCTCAATAACTTGGTGCTAATAACAGGCCCCAAAGTTTAGTAGTTAGAGTTGATAGCAGGCCCCGAGACACCAGTACACCACGACGACCCTGCTAAGATGGGAGTAGGATATCCCCTGCATAAGGGACTCCCTTTCCATTTATCCAAGCCATAGACCTATCTTGGTTGCACAGGCAGAACCAAGAAAGCCCTCTTGGGCTTGGTACTAAGGCACAACATGACTGATAGCAGGCTTGGTTGTGGCCTTCGCCT
Source organism: Camellia lanceoleosa (assembly GCA_025200525.1). Taxonomy (NCBI): domain Eukaryota; kingdom Viridiplantae; phylum Streptophyta; class Magnoliopsida; order Ericales; family Theaceae; genus Camellia; species Camellia lanceoleosa. Next base: position 109,488,128 of record CM045764.1, on the reverse strand, counting down.
TGAGAAGTTGGGAAATTTATGGTTAGGTGGCTAATGGTGGAGGCGTCGTTGAGGTGAACACGAACATAACTGATAGAAGGCTGTGAAGTCCTGAGAATGCAGGTCTTGGCTAAACTAAACTAAGAAGGCGAGTGCAGCAGCAAACATTACCGCTGCAAGTACAATTACTGAGGTTCAAGCTGAGGAGGCAAGTTACAATGGCAAACACTCTCGTCGCAAGTGCACTTGTTAAAGTATCTGGGCCAAACAGATAGTACATAATACAAGCAAAGGGACACATGGCACCTTCAACCTGGTAGTCCAACGCAAAATATTCTATGTGATTCTTCGGGACACATGTTGTTACTTTATTTGGCCACTTGGTATCTTTTGGTGCCAAGAAAAAGCCTATAACTAGGATCCATTTCCCAAGGTCTAACAAGAGGATTTTTTGAGGGATTTGGAGAGATGCTGCCTATTTGTGCACTGCCATTTTTTCTCCTTGAACCGCTTGCTCCACCCTCACTCAACTACTCATTCTCCACATTTCCCAATTTTGTTGACTCATTTCTCTAGCCATTCCAACTTTGTTAGACCATTAACATAATTTTGCCTCTCTAATTACTCTCTTAATCATTGTTCACCTCGAACACACCCTACAAGTACAACGTATGATAATTTGAGAAACCTTACTATTTGGGTGCATAGCCTCTTAATCCAACTATTATTTTGCATAACACATAAGGATAAATTATACTATTAGTCTTTATAATTTAAGCGAAGTATTACTTTAATCCTCATAATTTTAATTTGAACAATTCAATCCCTACACTTCTAGTTTTGAATAAAAAACAACACATGTAAAATTAGAGGGACTAAAAAAAAATATAGAAACCATTAATCTCAAATTCTAAGGAGGACCCCAAGAAAAAAATTATTTTATTTTATATTTTTCTGAAGCATTATGGGGGGACATCCACAGAATTGAATGGGATTAATTAAAGTGAGTGACTGGTTGGCCCTATAAATTGCAAAAAGAAAACTTTGGACAGTTTCAAAGGACAAATAGACTCATAGGCTAAAATATAAATGATAATCCACCGGCAAGAATACATAAATTTATAATGGTGGATCATATAGCCTGTTAGAGAAAAGGTCGAAAGCATATTAATTTAATTTAATTAATAGTTAAGAGAAGTTTTTTTTTTTTTTTTTTAATGGGAATTGGATCAATGACAGCCAGACTGCCAAACTACAAAAGCAAACGGACGAAGAAAAGTCTCTCCAGATTCTTCCTTCTTTTCACCAAACCCACATTCTGTCTGCCGAGTGGCACACTCGCAGTGCTGCCCCGTCTGTCTCTCTCTCTCTCTCTCTCTCTCTCTCTCTCACATCACTCCTCCACAAACCGGCCTGCACCCCTCCACAACTCTAACCACCATCTCCTCTGTCCCTTGTATTAAACTTGTATTAAGGCCTTGGGAATATATTTTTTTAATAATTTTTAAATTTTTTTAGTTAAAATATGATGTGAAAAAAATTAACATGTTTGAGATGACTTTTGGCTTTTTATGAATAGATTTATAAAAAGTAGAGAGAAAATGAAATCTTAAACTTTTTGATATGAATTGTTAGGTTTTCAATTTTTTTAATAACTTTTTAACTTTTTAACTAAAAAAAATCATTTGCCAAACGAGGCTTAATATTTGTCTCGTTTCAATCTTACTTTTTTGTTTTATTTTGTATTTTGCTTTGGCAGTCCGGTGGCTCGTTAGGAGTGAACATTTGTGTTGTAAATTAAAAATTGGTAACTAAAAATATTAATTTTTGAATCGTCAAGTTTTTAAAATTTATTTAAGTTATTTTTTGTTCAATAAGTTTTAAGTAAAAATTATATTAAAAATAATACATAGACTTTCAGGTTAAAATAAAGGAGTTTTCTTAAGTGTGCAAGTGCACACCATGTGCCACTTACACAAAAAGTGTAAGTGTAAGGTGTAAGTATAAGTATAAGGTGTAAGTGTAAGGTGTAAGGTGTAAGTGGGTTGCATATGGTGTACAACCTCAAAAAAGGTGTAAGTGTAAGGTTTAATTTTTCACAAAAGGTGTAAGTGTAAGGTGTAAGTGTAAGGTATAAGGTGTAAGATGTAAGTTGCACACCATAACCAAACCCTAAAATAAATTATAAATAGTTTATGCTTTCTCAATCGCGTCAAGGGTGACGGTTGTTGCATGGTGGAGTTAGGATTTGAAGTAACGACGAGTATATTTAAAATGAATAATGTTAAGGATCATAAAAAAAATATTATGAAGATGATCATGAAAGATTCTTCACCTTTAAATTACTCATACAATAAAACACCACACACTAATCAGAGCATCTCCAACGGTGTATTTGATTTTTCATCAAATCTGAGTCCAAAATGAGCCATTTCACCAAATCTCAAATCACCCATTCCAACGCTGCATCAAATTTGCATTAAATTTAATGGGGCGACCGGTTGATCAACCGGTGGGTCGACCGGCCAGTTGACCGGTTTGCCAAAATTTTTTTTTTTTTTTTTTGAATTTTTTAAACTTTCTGAACTTTTTTCGGGACGACCGGGTGGTCGACTGGCCGATTGACCGGTTAGGCAAAATTTTATTTTATTTTTTTTTTAACGGTTTTTTTTTGCTGAACTGTTTGAATTTTTTACTGGTTGACCGGTTGGTCAACCGGCCGGGCAACCGGTTGGTCGACCGGATCCTCCTCTCCAACGGTTCACAACAGTGTTTTGATGAATTCATTACTTCGTCCTCAATCTGATGAAATTTTTGATGAAATCTCAATTTGGTATCACGTTTGGTGAACAGTTGGAGTTGTGAATAGTACCATTTTTATCAAAATTTAAATTTGATATCAAATTTGCTAAACCATTGGAGATGGTCTCAAGAGATGAAAAATCTTCTTGATATATTTTTTATGAGCTCTAGCATTATAAATTTAAAATTTTGAAGGTGTATAAAATAACGTAAATGATAACACGTGTTCTATGAGCATTGTTTAATATTAAAGAGTATGTAAAAGGTCTCTTAAAAATATGTAAAGTATTTAAAAAATATTAATTTTAATAAAACTACATTTAATTTAATGAAAAGTGTATTATATTCTATAAATATTTTGAGTTAAGATAAACAAATATTTTAGCAAGACTCTTAAAATAAAATAAAAAAGTTGAATTATTTAGGGCTGGTTTGGGGTGTCTTAAAAAAGTGTACTTTTTGTCTTTTTAGATTAAAAAAGTTGAGAAAAAAATATGGAGGTTTGGGTTAACTTTTTAGATTTTTATGAAAAAATATGTATTAAAAAAATTGTATAAAAAAAATGTGTAAGAGATGAATAGTGATAGGTGGCCCACAGCCGTACAAATCGGTAGGTGTGAATAGGAGTTGGAAATTATTGGCTATTTTTTGTACAAAGCATTGCACAATTTTGTTTGTTCCGTGGGGGTCATCACGGGTCCCATTTTAATAATCTGAACCGTTCAATGTGTATAACTCGTCGAACATTATGGACTTATAAAAAATCACGTTAATCGGATATCGATACCTATCTGATCAAATTTATTTATTTTTCAATCATTAATTATAACACCATCCATTTGTCGTACATAACTGATCTGATCATATAGTTATCGATATCTGATCAATGTGATTTTTTGCAGAAATATAGTACTCGACGATTTCTACACATTGAACGGTTCAGATTATCAAAACGGAACCCGTGATAGCCCCATGGGACGAACAGCGGTGTGTGTGCAAACCACACCCAATCATTTACAAAGAATCCACTGCCACAGTACAGCAGCTGCACAGTGGTCACTTCGGTGGTCACTTTTTTTGAAAAAAATTATTTTTTTTATTTTTTATTTTTGGATGAATAGTAATACCTTTTTGAATTTTGGAGTAACTTTTTAACTTTTTGACTTATGTAGGTTTACCCAACCAGCCCTTAGTGTGTGAACTTAAAAAAAAAAAAAGTATTTCTATTATATCATTTAACTAGCGTATGCCCGTGCCTGAAGGCACGGTATAAATAATATTAAGATTATAATATAATCGTAATCACAACACTATTTAAATTTAAAATTAAAATGTAATTATAAAAATATATTTAATAGAGAAATACAGTCTCAAAACTAAGTCACTCTCTCACTTTGTTTTTCTATTTCTCTCTTTAAATTGAAAAACACCCAACACCAATGAAAAGATGTCAAAACAGAGAGCGAAGGAGAGAGAGCCGATGTCAAAACACCCACCCAAACCATTAAGATCTGTATAAGCTAAAGAGAAATCAAAACTAATTCACTCTCACTGCTTTTTTCTATCTCTTCAAATTGAAGAACACCCAAGACCAATGAGAGGATGTCAAAACAGAGAGAGTGAGGGAATGAGTGCCGATGTCAAAACACCCAAACCATTAAGATCTGTGTATAGGCTAAAGAGAAATAGTAAACTAAAGGGAAAGATGTTTAAAATGGTAATAGTGATTTTTGTAGCGTTGATATAAAATATCCAAGAGGAACCATGAATTCTTGAAAACAACTCCAAAAATAATTTTAACTCAAACTTGTTGGATTTGTAGAGATTCATGCCATGCTTCACATTTGACTATGAATTGGAATTTCTAATTGTTCCAACTTAGCAAGGTTGTTTAGTAGTTTGCTAAACTATTGAAAGGAAAGAGAGTTTTTCATGCCACAACAGACAATGAAGTTACAATCTCGACTCTTTACTTTCTCAAACTTGACTCTATAAAGTATGTACGAGTAAGACCAAGGATTGGGCCAAGAGATAAGGTGCTCCCTTGGGGTGATGTTTGGGTTGTCTTACGTGATGCAACTTCCTAGGATAATATTTACATTATGTAATGGTTATTATAGCATTTTACGTCAAATTTTAACAAAAATTATTTTTAAGATTAAATTAAAAAACTTAAAATCTAAAAATTAAAATAAAAAATGATTAAACATAAATGAGTATAGTATAATTTATCCAAATATTTTTTTGTTGTTTACTATTTAATTGGCAAAAATGGATGTTCATAATTCAATGGTCAAAAAAGGTTCCTTCCTCATTTATCCGATATCCTTCTATGTATTTTTTTCCACAATCCGTGTTCAATTTCCATGATCCATACTTCCCATACCAATTCCATTGAAAATTAGATCACCCATTGTTTTCAAAATAATATCATTATGGTGTAACTTACATTTTATTAATTTTAAATCAATTTCCATGATCCATACTTCCCATACCAATTCCATTGAAAATTGGATCACCCATTGTTTTCAAAATAATAACATCATTATTGTGTAACTTACATTTTATTAATTTTAAATTTACATTATACACTAAAATTTTGAAATATTTTCCAAGTTAAAAATTCTAGATTTATACCATTTCCATTACCAAAAAATTATTACTAATTTAGAAGAGAATTATTCTTGAAAACAATATTATGCACCAATTTGGCAAAAGGTTGCCTTATCCAACATTTTTTTAAGGGTTAATTCTTTTACATTTAATTTGGATTTTTTTGTTGGTGAATTTTTAAAAAAAAATTATACAAAATATTTTTACATTTTAAAACATGACTACCAACCTAATAGTTTTTGAGACTATTGAACTTAAACTTCCTTTATAAAACTTGGCAAAACAAACAAAATTCCTTTATAAAAGTTTGTTAATATTTTATAAAAAGAGAATGAAGTATTGACATGTAACATTTACATAAAAAACCAAAATTCAAAATTTACACTTTTCTTTCCTCATTTTTGATAAATAACTTGGTTATAAAGACAAATGAACCCTAAAAATATACTTGAATAAAAATGAATATACCATAGAAAGGGAAACCAGAGATGGCAGAACACCAATTCTCGAAACACCTAATACTACTATGGATACAAAATTATTTATGCCTCTAGAACAAAGCCAACAAAGAATTTGATACCCTTGAAGTGAAAAGGAGAGGCAATATTATCCATGTCATATAGACATACTCTATAAAATTCAAACACAAACTACTATACTTATTTTCCATGTCATGTATATAGTTCCACAATACCATGAGAGATAGGTTTAAAAAAATAATAATTAAATTAGGCATCTTTAAAATGAATGAAAAAAATCTGTCACAAAAATTAAGTAAATGTTGCATGGACTCTCCCACTAAATAGCAAAAATATGTATTATTTATTTTCTTTAATAGAACAGGGAATATCAATTGAAGAATAGTGGGTTGGTTTCAATGGGCCCGAGTTTTTTATATACTTCAATTGCAAAAGCTTATGTTTTTAAGTTTACATACCTCAATATTGCTCCTGTGTCCGAAAAGAAATGCATCACTTGGGAGAATACTAAATAGCAGGATATACTCCCTCCAATAGGTGATGGATCACAGTTTTAAATTTTTCGTTATCTAGTCAAGTACTTTATTCATCTATGGGAGTACTACTAAGTGAACAAAAAGAAGGGGAAAAAAAAAAGTAAAAGAGCAATCAAAAGATAAAGAAGGACCAAGGTAAAGTACTTGCATTATATAGGTGAACTTCAGCACTGGAATTTTGCAAATTCAATAAAATAAGATCATTGACCGTGTCAATTAGGAACATGAAGGAAGTGAACTATTTAAGAAATTAAACATGTAGATATAGATGGTGAAAAATAAAAGAAATTGGAACATATCAATTTTCCTTGAGACCTTCAAGAGACAAAGTCAAATCAGCCCAAAAAATGTTTGTAACAAAGTCTATGAAAGAAAATAGATAAACCCATTTGAAAAGAATACCCTACTGTTGCACATTTAATCATCTTCAGATTGTAGAAATGAAAAAGAGAAAGGTAATGTGGATTGCTTAAGCAACTTTCCAAGAAATTTCTCACATAGGGTGTGTGTTCCTTAATTGTAATTGCAAATTTCTCATAACATCAACATGTAATAATACAGCTTTCTAAACAACAAATCTCCTATTGGAATTTCTCAACCCCATTTCAAAACATGCCTAACACTATAGTCTATAGCTCAAGTTTATCCATTTTCCTTTGGGTTGGTCTCAACAAATGAAAAATATAAATAAACCGTCCTAAACTCCCATATGCACAACACCAGTCAAAGAACCCAATCTCATCAAAAACTACTTTATCGAACTCCTCCAAAAATAACAAAAGATAATGAGCATTGAACTATAATTGACAACATTACTGAACCTAATTGAATCATCCCTACCAAAAATATCATTCCCACTAAACATACACTCCATCAAACATAAAATCCTAAGGCAGCAAACAAAACCAAAAGTGGCAAAATGAACACACACAAAAAATAATAATAATAATAATATTCATATCAGCAATGAAACATCAAGTCTTAATAAAATCATAGTGAAGAGAAACTCCCATTCTAATTTAAAAACCTTTAAAACAATAACAAACAATAGCTCGATTGGTAAGCAAGACAAAGATTTCATACCTTTCTTTCAAGTCTCACCAGTCAACACATGTTCTCTGAATAAGAGTTGAGTTGGGCAATTTGGGTCTAGACTCCTGGTTACGAAAAAAATGAAACACAAAATCTATAAAATCAATAGCCAAATCGAATCTCAATCATCATTAATTGAACCACATAAAGTCCACCGAAATAAACAATTTAATTTAACTGGAAAAAATGACACAAAATCAATCATTTGTATAATACATACATACACACACATACATATGTATATATCATAAACACATACATACCTATACAACATCACCTTCACTATGGGGCCACAGGTACAAAAATGTGGCAATAATTTCACTAATTCGAGACTATAAGATGTGAGAATCAATAAGATTACAACATCACCTTCACTATTTGAACTTGAAGGCCTCGAAAATTTTAATTACTCAACCTTGGGGCCTTGAGAAAATAAATACCTCACAAACCCTTTCTTTTAGTACATCAGATCATGATCATCCTCCCAAAAAGCAAACAGATAAAGGGGTTAGGTAGTTCAACATCATCCTCATTTCATGCATGAAAATAAGTACACATCTTAATGTACCTTTGATGATCCCAATCTCTCCCATGTTACCGATAGCATCACTCCAAGTGAATCATACCATGTTTTGAGCATGGCAGGAACTCTAGAGACAAAAGTTAGCTCCTCTCTAAGGATAACAATGAGGGATAGTCCTACAATTAAGGTAGTGTTCGTTTTCCTAGAATGAGGTGAAATGGAATGGAATGGTTTCTCTACAGTAGAGAGTGATAATTCCATTTGCAACACATTTTCATCATTTTATTGATGAACCAAACGTAAGAATGAACATTATGATGAAATGATCATTCCATTCCACTTCATATATTCTGATCATCAATGGCCATGCTTTCATTGCCCATTGTTAAATTGTCAATTTCAAGCCCAATAATGATACATGTCAACCCCAATACGCATTGGCTTCTCCATAGTTTTCGTTCTTTGACCTTCATACACATATATTATAAGTATCCCACAATTCAAAATCCAGGACAAACTACCAACGCAAAATGTAATTATGTGTAAGGGAAGACTATATATGTATTTGGGATTAGTTGGTAAAGTTTGAGACGAATGATGATCACCGCTTTTTTATGTCTCATTCTCAGTCCATTAAAAATTTAAAAGAGATAGAAAAAAATGATGCATGAAAGGAATAAATTATCTGAATTAAATAAATAAATTAAAAAAAAAGAAAGAAAAGAAGAAGAAGAAGATAACAATTTTATGACTTGGAGTTAGATGAAAAATTATAGAAAAATAATGATATACAAATACAAAGTTAAAAAAAGACTACCAATAACGATGATGTGCCTAATTTGTGGACATATATCATTTGAAAAAAAAAATCATCGGATTTTTTATGATGTGCCAAACACTACCTAAAAATGTAAAAGCATTTGAGTAATACTTGCCTCCAAATCTCCAACAAAGCATCTCGTGGATCAAAGTTCACCATCACTTATGTTTTAGTTCCTCTAAGCTCCCTTTCATTCCCGAACCACATGCTTAGTTATTAGAATCTCAATCCGAAAAACTCATTGATTAGGGGGGAAAAGGACGGAAAAAATACGTTAAGTTCGGATGGGAAGAGAAGACAATGTGGGTAAGGCAATCTATCCTGTGAAGAAGCACGGCATTGTAATTGTTCAAAGGAGTTCGGAAAAGGCGCAAAAAGCCAAGAATTACACCATAATAATTAAGGATTCAACACCGCAAACCAAAATTGAATGGAATATGTGTGTCCAACGCACCTCCGAAGAATCAGATCTGCAAGATGAGTTTGGCCAACAAATTTGCACTGCATAAGCCACCAATCTTCTAAGCTCCTTTCACAAAAAAAAAAAAAAATGGTTAACCCAAGAGATCTAACCTGAGACTGAGAAAACAAACTATTAGAGAAAATGAGGAACTCCAAATTTTATCCAGATTCAAAATCTATTTCAAAATATAGAGTGTATAAACCGGGTTTATATATCGAATCAAAAGGGTTAGAAGTTGAAGAACCCGAAACCTTATTGGCGGTGATTTCAAAATCCAAACAACCCAACCAAACACCCACATATCCAAAGAAGAAAAAGTGATTACAGATACAAAATTAAAGAAAAATCCGAATAATGATTACAGATAAAAACTTAAAGAAAAATCATTGGGATGGACGGTCCCATTCACGGGCGTCGAACAAATTTTAAACTCTACAACAACAACACATTTCAATTTTTTTTTTTCCTTACAAAAACCCTAAAAAAAATCCCAAGTTCTACAACAACAACAACAGATTTAACTTTTCTTTTTTGCCCCTTAAAAATCCTAAAAAACCTAATTCTACAACAACAACAGATTTCAATTTGTAGTTATATACCAGAGGTTGAGAGAGAGTCGAGACTAGAGAGGCGAGCGAAGAGAGAGTCCCATGATCGGAGGCGCGAGAAGCGAAGTCAAGCAAGAGACTCGAAAGAGGAGGTGGAGTATCGAAGAGGGTGGGTATCGAAGGGTTGAAGGGTCTTCAATGGTGTGGTGATGAGAAAGAGAACGTGTTTGGGAGAGATGAACTCAAACGGATGGGAAAATGTATATAGACCGTTGATCAAAACTCAGGATTCATCTTGGCACTTAAAACCAAACGTATCTCTGATACATTTGGGACATTTTCAAAAAACTTTCTTCCATATTATATAGATTGTTGGGGAAACAACAACGTTAATGGTTATATTGGTTTTTTTTTTTTTTTTTTGTGTTAATTTGAAATTAAGGGCTTGTTTGGGGTGTCCTAAAAAAGTGCACTTTTTGTCTTTTTAGACTAAAAAAGATAAAAAAAAAATATGGAGGTTTGGGTTAACTTTTTGAATTTTTATGGAAAAATGTGTATTAAAAAATTGTATAAAAAAAGTGTGTAAGTGATGATTTGAGAGGGGTGGGGCCCAGCCGTTGAAATGGAAGCCGTGTCTTGGACTTGAAAATTATTGGGTGAGTAGTGAACAAAGACGGTTTTGTTTGGTTGGGTCATCACGGGTCCTATTTAATAATCTGAACCGTTCAATATGTGTAACTCGTCGAACACTATACCTATAAAAATCACGTTAATCGGATATCGATAGCTATATGATCAATTTTATTTTTTTTAATCATTAATATAACACCATCCATTTGTTGTACATAACTGATTTGATCATATAGTTATAGATATCCGATCAATGTGATTTTTTGCAGGCATATACTACTCGACGATTTCTACATATTGAACGGTTCAGATTATCAAAACGGGACCCGTGATGACTCCCATGAGACGAACTACGGTGTGTGTGAAAATTACACCGAATCATTTTTTTGTTTCCTGCACAGCCGCTGCAAACCTGCGCACCATCAATTCAAATGGTACTTTTTTGGGAAAAAAATTTGATTTTTTAATTTTTTTTTTTGGGTGAATAGTGATATCTTTTTGGATTTTGGAGTAACTTTTTGACTTTTTGGCTTATACAGGTCATGCCAAACCAGGCCTAAAATAGAGTTACATTACTATTGAATGATGTAATATAAATATTCCATTTATCATAACTATGTAATATTGAGAAATTAATTAGATACTCATTACAAAGTGTAACACATACCAAATGAATGATATTTCAGAACTACTTAATAATTATTTATAATGATTAAGATGTAAGAACGATGAAATATATCTTGTATTTTTGAATGCACACTTTTATATAAAATATATGATTTTAATATAACTTATGAGTTATGTTAGGGAAGAGTCTCGCACCTATGTAGAAAATTTAATAGAAATTTTAATAAATTATTTGGAGTTTGTATAGGTGTCATAATGAAAAAGAAAAACCATAACAAACTCAACACTTTAAAGTGGCTTTATTATTTTAAATAAAAAATTGTGAGTGTACATTTAGGCCAAGGTTGGAAACACCTCAAAAAGTCAAAAAGTCAAAAAAATTATTCAAAAATTAAAAGTTATCACTATTCACCAAAAGTCAACAATTATGGCTGCACAATTTTCAATTCTAATTTTTTCCTATAAACTAATTTTTATAATTTTTTATTACACATTTTTTTATAAAAAGTCAACAAATTAACCCAAATATTCATATTTTTAACCTCAACTTTTTAATCTAAAAAGACAAAAAATACATTTATTTAAAAACTTGGCCTAAGACACCCCCAAACAACTCCTTAGAAGTTGCTAGCTAGCCTGCACACTCTTTTTAATGGCATAAAAACCTTCCAGTTTTAGAGATCCATTACATTACATACACATACATTGGAAGGAAAATAATTAATGAGAGGCGGTGGTGAGGAGGAGGTGATAATAGTAGTGGCAGTTGATGCAAGTAAAGAGATGACAGATTATGCTCTTGAATGGGCGTTTCGAAATGTCATCAAATCCCCCTCCATTGATTTCTTAATCCTACTCCTCGCTATTCTTCCACTTTCAAACCCACTACCACCATCTTCCAATCATCAAACCAATAATTATCACTCTACTCTCTACCAATTCATCTCTGGTAACTAGCTTTCTTAAATCTTGCTTTGTTTTCATTTTCATTTTTAATTTTTAATTTTATTTTAATTTTGATTCAATTGATTATGAGGGTTAGTTTTTTAGTGTTTGATTCACTGAAATTAAGAAAAATAAAATAGTCATTCTATTGAAATATTTAATATTTATTCCCCTTGTTTGATTGCTTAAAAAAAAAAATGAAAAAATACATTGGAAATTATCGTTGATCATTTCATAAGGGACTAAATAGAGCATTGGTATTATTAATTGTACCAAATTGATACAAAATGTAGGACGAGCATTGTAATTTGTCCTATATGATAATAATTGTTGATCATGGATTCAATTTCTAGGTCTGCTCAACAAGAAGGAGAAGAAAACAAAGAATCATGAGCAGGGTGGTTCATCTGATGAAGATTGTAATAATTTAGCAGGATCTAACTCTGTTGTTGTTGTTGCTACTGATGATAATAATGATGATGATGATGATGATGATGATGTGCCCAACACCCACAATCACACCAAGAGAATAAACAAGGTCTGTGTACAGATGATGCAGCAGCAACTACTTTCTCTGCCCAACCCAATGCTGCACCAGGTACTTATGGTTTCATACATCAAAGGCAAATTGCACCCCAATTACATGTAGTTTGCTTCTTGTTTCCTTGTGTTAATTTGCTTATTGGAAAAAGTGTGGCAGCTCGAATTGGAGAGGGCTTGAATGGCCCCAATAGGTGTTGGCCGGTCGTCCGCCCGGATGACCGGGTGAAAGATTGTCTACCGCGATTGTCACCTTTGTCGACCACGGCCGTCAACCTCCTCGCGAGACGACCGCCCGGACGTCCACCCGGACGACCGGCAAGGTGAATTTCGAGCCATTCGAGCCGACCTCATATTCGGGCTACCAAGCATTGCTCTTTGGTTATTATATGTAGTTTTATTGTTGAATTTTTCACTTTGTGCAAATTTAATCCAATTGATAGTGCCTCTCTTTAGCAATTTAACTGGAGTTGAGGGATAAAAGCATTCACTCTCCTCAAAGTGATTAATGTGTGGGTCATTCTGTGTGTAAGTAGAAGCTCCCTTGAGGTGTTTGATTGAAAGCCAATTTGAAATGGTCCACATTCCTTTTAAATGTATCATTTTGTCCCTAAATTTTGTCCTTAATGATTACATACTTTGAACTGAAGGCTATGAAACGTTATTACACTACCTAAACTGACTATTGAAAGTTTTGTGCCACCACTTGCCCATGCTGTTCTGCCCTAAGAGGGATTGTGTCCCTGTCTAGTGATTTTTCTGGAAGCAATAAGTATAAACCCACTCATTGTGTACTCATCCTTGCCTTGGTCCACCTCTTGCTTGGGCATTGCGGTCCGACCTACATGGTTGACTGGACACCTTGTTCGAACACTTGGGCATAAGTCCTGCTTGGTTTAACAACATGGTTGTGCAAAATTACCTCCGACAGTCATGAATCAGACTAAATTGATACGATGATACAGTTAGAATTACTGGGGCCTACCCTTAAACCTTTTACTAGTACTTCTCGTGATCATCAAGGACTCTTGCATTGCAGTTCTAATGATGAATCGCGATACCATGGTCACAGGTTCGTGCTGAAGTCAAAGTTGTAGCTGATGCACAGATGGGATCTGTTGCAATGGTGGCTCAAGAGCTTGGAGCAATGTGGGTCATCCTTGATCGGTATATATATTACAATTAATACATTTTATACTACGCCTGCTCTGCTCTTTACTTGGAAGTTTATGATTAATTCACTATGAACTCTACATAGACAATCCAACTGAAACTAATCCTAATCATAAAATTCCAAGTTTTAACTTACAAAAAAACACCATCTTAAATATCAGAATATGAAATTTGTGATATTTCATTAACCAAAAGCCATGCCCGATGCCAAGAATTGCTTAAGTTTATGCATGAGTAATTTCCAGCAATAGACCAATTGTATGCTATGCTTCCTCCAACAACTATTAACCACATATATAAATATACATATATACTAGTGGTCAGTGCGAATGCAATGTCTTTGCAGTTTTACATCCGCATTTTTTATGATTTGATGAATGAGGAAGATGGGTTGAATTTGAAAATTGTTACCCGTTATTTACTAGAGTCTTTGACGGCATTCTTTAAAAAAAATATGATAAAGAGTCCAAACTGTTCTGAATTGTGCTTTATATAATGGAATAGATATATAGATATACTTGATATTCTTTATTTTCTTGGTGGAGGGCATAAAACAAGCAATCAAACTGTTGAGATACTGCAAACTTACAACATCATGACATCTCAGGCTGAATAATTTTGTTCCTTTTGTATATTTCCTTTTCTTTTTTTGTTCTCCTCCTCTAACCAATAAATAAGAACATATATGTAGCTTTTTTCTTTTCTTTTCTTTTTTTGGTGCTCCCAAATTTTACTAATCTATAAATGTGGACGAACACACACACTCCAAAAATTAAAAAAATTCATCGAAGCGATCATAATGACATAAAAAAGAGAAAAAAGAAAAGAAAGAAAGGTAAAATCAATGTATTTGTTGTACCATTCAACTGATTAGGGTTCTATGTATGACCAATTAATTTTCTTCAAACTACAGACGCTTGAAGAAGGAAGCAGATTGTTGCGTGAAACGATTGACTTGCAATGTCATACTCATAGATCATGCGATTCCAAATATTCTCAGGTCAGCTAATAACATCGCTCAAACTCAAAGCACTCAAATTCCACTCTTCTTATCGTCGAGCATGCACAAAGATCAGTTTGAAAAGTCCAGCCCCATCACCAAATTCGAACCACCCAATACCTCTCCCCATTTAAATTCCCACTTTTTGGACCACGATGCAAAACAAACTGATCAAGCAGCATATAGATCTTCTATTCCCTTGTATAGCAGCAAATCAGAACCCTTGAGTAGGGTCTCAAAATTTGACATCGAATCCCATCCAAAGTCATTGAGCATTCACAAAGATCATTTTAAAAAGTCCAGCAGCGTCACCAAATTCGAACCACCCAAAACCTCTCCCCATTTAAATTCCCACTTTTGGGGCTACCAAGCAGAACAAACTGATGAAGCAGCATATAGCTATTCCATCCCTTTGTATAGCAGCAAATCACAACCATTGAGTAAGGTCTCAAAGTTCGGCATCGAATCCCCTCCCAACTCATCGAGCATACACAAAGATCAGTTTAAAAAGTCCAGCCCCGTCACCAAATTCAAACCACCCAAGCCCCATTTAAAATCCCACTTTTCGGACCACAAAGCAGAACAAACCGATGAAGCAGCATATAGTTCTTCTGTTCCCTTATATAGCAGCAAATCACAACCGTTGAGTAAGGTCTCGGACTTTGAAATCGCAGCCAGTGCCATTGACAAGAAAACCAGAAGCTACAGCAGTGTTTTGAAGACTAGAAGTGGTAAGGAATTGCTTCTATGCCTTTTGTTCATTGCACTGGAAAAAAAAAGAGAATTGAAAACACTAACTGGTGATTGATTGAAATGAAACAGATGTGCATAAAAGTAATAATAGAGTCAAAGAAATGGAGTCTTCTTCTGCATCATTTCCGCCTCCAAGATCATCCGATTCTCCAAACTCGTCTCAAAAGTTGAAGAATCCAAATCATTTGGGGCAACCGAGTAAAAGAAGAGAATCCACAAGTGGTAAAGCAAATGACGCAGTTCCATCTCATCCAAGGATTGACCGAGTTTCGAGCGTTAGAAGGGCCATTTCTCTTTCCATCAAACAGCCACCAACCCCTCCACCACTTTGTTCCATTTGCAAGCACAACGCCCCCATTTTTGGGAAGGCCCCACGAAGGTTCAGTTATGAAGAAATGGAAAGAGCAACTAATGGATTCTCGGCCGACTACTTCTTGGCTGAGGGTGGTTATGGCCCTGTATACAGAGGGGTCCTACCCGATGGTCTGGTTGTCGCGGTGAAGCAGCATAAAATGTTAAGCGCTCAAGGAGCATCTGAATTTTGCTCCGAGGTTGAAGTATTGAGCTGTGCGCAACACAAGAATTTAGTGATGTTGGTGGGCTACTGCATTGAAACGGAGTGGCTTCTTGTCTACGAGTTTGCTTGCAATGGTTCCTTGGACAAGCACCTATATGGTAAGAGATAGGGTCGCAAATGAACCAAATTGTTCACGAGCTCAGTTCGGTGAGGGCTCAGCTTGATTAGTAAAGTAAATAAACAAACTTAAACCAGACTTTTAGGCTTGTTTTTAAGCTCAAGCTCGAATAAGCTCAACCCCCTTTATTGTTTATTTAAATAATAGGATGATATAATATTAAATAATGATAAAATGTGTATAAATAATAGAACATATATATATTATTTATATTTATTTAAATAATGAAAATAATAACCAAAAAAAATTCATTATCGAGTTTCGAGCTGAGCTTGAGTTTAATTAGTATTAACAAGTTGAATTGAGCTTAAGTTGGATTTCTAAGCTCAATAAACAAACGAGCTCGATAAACAAATGAGATAGGCTCGAGCCTTGCAAAGCGCGGGTTGACTTGGTTCATTTGCAACCCTAGTGAGAGATTAGTACTACTTTTTTTATAGTTCATTGAAAAAATAAATAAAAGAAAAAGTGGTGAATTAGTTAATTATGCAGGAGGAAAGGAGACGAATGAGGTGATGGCATGGCACAGTAGGATGAAGGTTGCAGTGGGTGCCGCAAGAGGTTTGAGATATCTTCATGAAGATTGTAGAGTCGGTTGTATTGTGCACAGAGACTTCAGACCTAACAATGTCCTCCTAACCCATGACTTTGAACCCATGGTCAGTTAATAATTCCTCTTTCTATGACAACCTTTTGTGATTTTTTTTTTTCACTACCATTTATACGAATTTTTTGAAAAGTTAGAATCTGTACAGATTATGTATGAAAACACAATTGTTGGTGTTTTTTCAAAATTGTGGTTTTGATCATCAATTGCTGAACTAATTGTAGGTGGGAGATTTTGGCCTAGCCAGGTGGCAAGTAGATGGACAATCAGCTGAGGAGACACGTGTCATTGGCGCATTCGGGTATTAACATATTCATCTCATGATGGGAGATCATTCTTGTTCAATCATAAAACCTGGAATTTAGAAACTATAAAAGACTTTCAAAAAATATATTATATCTAAGATTTTAACTGATTTTCTCTCTCTGTGTGTGTGCGAGCGCTTATTTGGTTGAAATTTTGTTGCGGCTTCCTTCTGTTAATTTCTGAATTGGCACTTATCTAAGAAGCATGAACACCTGACACAACTCTCACACATAAATTTTCAAAAAAGTACAGAACACGATATGCAGGAATATGTGCAAAAAATATATAATTTTATATATTTATTCTATATCAAATGCTTTTTCATCCTACGCTTGTTCAGAGCATGTCTGTATCCAAGTAACCATAATTATTCCCTTTTATTACAGTATATATTGAATTGATTGATATTTGACAATCATAGTTTTGTAGGTACCTGGCTCCCGAGTATACAGAGATGGGTATGATAACAGAGAAGGCTGACGTATATGCATTTGGAGTAGTTTTGTTGGAGCTCTTAACTGGCATTGAAGCAACCAAATTTTCTCGTAAGCATTTACAGGAACAGGCAAGTATCTTTTCAATTTTTATAAACATAGATATTTGTTTATCATATATTTGCAACTATATACAATGTATATGGACAGGCTGCTGCTATTTACACATAGATAGCATTTTTTTAGGGCTTTTAGAAAATGTCCAAAGAAACCTGCTACTGAGATGACTTCTCTCTCCCAAACTTGGATATACTTACTCAAATCTCCTGTTTTTCATCAATGACACCCAAAAATTAAATAAATAATAATACCAAAAAAAAAAGTAATCCTATTGAAAAGTTGGAAAGGAATAAAAAAGAAAAACATGGAGGAGATCTAGTAGGTCATGTTATGAGAAATTCATTAGAATTTGATTTTTTAGTAAATCAAGGGAGATCGAGAGACACGTTGAGATTAGAAGTATATCAAATATAAAAACTGTGTGATGTATGTAAACAGAGAAAAAAATCACAGAGAATGGAGATAGAGAAAAACTGATCTGATATGAAGTACCAAATGACTAGGGTGGTTCTGAATTTATAGATGTGTTCATACCCCCTTTATAACAAATATGACTATTGTCGCACATGTATTTGATCCTCAATTTTTTATAAGAAAGCGAGTTAGAAGATCAAAGTTTTTATTGCAATGATCGAAATAATTCGTTAATTTTATTCAGGGTATCAAGTATCAACAAATTTTTTTAGTAATTCAAACTTTATTAAACATAGAGAAAATCTACAAAACTGGGGCAAGGCTGTCAACAAGAACTTACTCAGCTAATGACAAATGCCAAGCAGCTTATGAGGCAATCACTAAACTCCTATTAGTGTGATTATTAAGTATTATCAACCAAAAAACAGTATGGACTACTTTTTGTTTTAATCTAAACATCTTTTGGTGTGAAATTCTAATCTATTGAATGGTAATAGGCACACCCTCTCAATGGGTTGTTTGGGGTGTCCTAAATAAGTACACTTTTTGACTTTTTGGATTAAAAAGTTGAGGAAAAAAATATGGTTTAAGTTAACTTTTTGACTTTTTATGAAAAAATGTGTATTAAAAAATTGTATAAATTAGTGTGTAGGAGAAGATTAGGAGTGTGAGGTGTGCAACCGTATTATCTGCACAGCTGAATTGATGCTAAGAAATGATTGGCTACTTTTCGGGTATTGTACTGGACGGTGCTGTTCGGCCCGTGGGGGCCATCACGGGTCCCGTTTTGATAATCTGAACCGTTCAATGTGTGGAACTCGTCGAGTACTATATGTCTATAAAAAATCACGTTGATCGGATATCGATAGCTATCTGATCAGATTGGTTTTTGTTTTAACCGTTAACTATAACACCATCCATTTTTTGTATACAAAACTGATTTGATCATATAGTTAGCGATATCCGATCAATATGAATTTTTATAGACATATAGTACTCGACGAGTTCTGCACATTAACGGTTCAGATTATTAAAACATGACCCGTGATGGGCCCCCACGGGCCGAACAACAGTGTGTTAAAATTGCATCCCAACTATCCAATTTTTCTTAAGAAACACAGGCACAAATCTGAACCAGTCAGATCTGTCTTGTAATTTTGTATGTAAAATGAATTTTTTAATATTTTTTTTTGGTGAATAGTGATAAGTTTTTGACTTTTTGTCTTTTTTTAGACATGCCAAACTAGGCCTAAATAACATGACCATTGACTTTGAATTAGATATTGTTAAAACAATCCAAGTAAAAATTATAAAAGCAGGAAAAATAAAATGTTGCTATCAATTGTGGCAGGGCTCTTCATTACCAGAGAAGAAGATATACAATGAGATAATTGATGCCAGACTAGAGAATAATTACGTCGAGAAGGAAGCAGAGTGCATGTTCCAAACTGCCATATTATGCATATCACCTCACCCCGAGCGAAGACCCAGGATATCAGAGGTTCTTTATTCACATAATCTCTGCCAATAGTGTCTGTTTGTTTTGTTTGTTTGTTTGTTTTTTTTTTTCACATTTGGGTTTTATTTTCAGCTATTGGTGCTTATAATGCAGGTGTTGAAAATATTGGAAGGAGACATGCCAACTTATACAGCTTCTCATCGCAGACAATCAAGAGCTGTTTATCCAAAACAAAGGTCGGATGGTTATGATACAGATGAACTGTGGTACCAAATGCTAGATGACAATCTTTCACAACTGACGCGTTCAATTCGTGGTATGAACCTTAGTCCATCTAGAAAGAATAGTGCAGATAGAAACACAAACAATGGGCAAAAGAGAAAATCGAAGCCAACAACACCGCTTGACAGGTTTAAGATGGTAAATGGTGGTTGGGATTCGAACCAAACTGAGCTGATTGTGAATCAAGAATATCAAGAACATTTAAAAGGGTCACTGTCCAAATTTATTGAAAACATAGTTGTAAATTGTAAGGTGAATGAAAAAGGGGAAATTTACCTAGTGTGAATTAATTAGTTTCTATTTCATCTCATATTCGTTATTGGTATATTTCATGTAACAATTTTTTCGTGATTGGAAATGGGAATAAACAATCTTCTAACATTGGTTTGAAAAATATGAATAAAGTATAATTTAAATTTATTTTCCGTATCTCTTTTATTTTGCATATCTCTATCCAAATAAAGTATAGTGTCTTTAAGACTTTCTTTATCTTCTTGCATAATGTACCAATTTGAATCACATGGCACAATTATATTTCTTTGCCACTTTTGCACCATTCTTGTTTGTTGGAGGATGGTGATTAATGTTGATTTATCCATGAAGTGTATTTAAATATATAAAATATGTGTAGAATTCTAATAAAACCTATAAAAATACATAAAATGTATATTAAATTATAACTTTTTTGACATTATTTGAATTTTAATGAATATGTTATGAACAATTGTTACCAGGACCTGTATATAAAATGTTACTAGGACATTTATGTAAAATGCACCTTTTGGAATGTAGATAATTTAGTTTCTAAAATATCTAAAAATTAATAGCAATAGCATTTAAAATGATAATTTTCAATTTTAAAAAATATTTTTGCACAAAACAAATAGGGAAAACAATAATGAAGAATATTTTTGAATTTTTCATTATTTTTTTAACAAATTAGTTTTTAACATGTTTTGGAAAACATATTTTACAAAATACACTAGTTTTGGAGTTCAGAATTGTTAAAGTTGAAAATCTCAATTTCACAAGTAAAGTTGGCGCATTGTAAGACTAATTTGTACTTGTGTCAGTGATTATAATTGTTCATCTCATTGACACCGATACAAATTGGTCTCATAATAGTCTTCAACTTTAACAACTTAATTTTTTTGCATATATAATTTTATGCTAGATGACAATTTTTCACATATATTTTATAACAAATAGACGGTCAAATGGACTTAATTTTTTTACATGGATAATTTCTTTTATTAGTTGTATGAGATAAACAAGTTGGTCCAAATTAATCTCATAATAGTCTTCAACTTTAGCAAATTTGGACTCTTAATTTTATATTATAGTTGGACAAAAATAATTTTATTCAGAGGTGAACAAATCATAATTTTCTATTAATATAAGATCGTTGCTATTCAAATCTAAAAGTTAGACCAACTGTTCAAACCTAATGATGTGACAATCAATTAGAATATATATGATAAATTTTAATTTTATTTCTTATGTTTTCTCTAATTATTAGTCATTCATCTCTCTTACACATCATTGGATCTAGAAAGTAGAATTGTATGAGAAATTATTCTAAGGAAGGACACTTACGTTGTATTTGTATTTTCTAAAATGAATTTAAGTAAAAAATTTATAAAGAAAAAAAACTTACAAATTAATTTTAGAAAAAATTACGAAAAAAAAAAGTCTAAGGGTAGGTTTGGTTTGTGTTTCTGAAAAAAATTTCAGAAATTTTCTCTACAAACAAATTTTTCTAAATTTTTTTCAAATCAATCACTTTTTCCAAAACTCTCTCTCAAAATAATTTTCCAAAACAAATTTCCCAAAAAATCAAACCAAACATATTTTCGTACTTTTTATCTCTAAAACACATCTCTCAAACACAAACCAAACATACCCTAAATTTTGTAACAAAATAAATATTGGGACAAAGCAATGGATCCAGTTGTCCATTTAGTTGTCTTCTGACACAGTAAAAAAAGTTAGAGCTTCAGGATTCGAACTGATAGAGCGATTGCGGCAATTTTGTTATAATATAACTTATTAACTCGTTAGTCTTCGTTTGGAAAGAATGGCTTGGGTGGGTTTGAGGCTATTTTAGTCACAAAAAGATAAAATAAATTTTTTAGTTTAATAAGACAAAACATCACATCAAATCAATAATCATTATATTCGTTCTCTCACAAAAAATTAAAAAAGTCAAAAAATCATTCTCAAACGAGGTTTTTTAGTCCCAAGGTAAAATAGTCAAAAATCCAAAAAGTTAAAAAAATAACCCACTTTCCAAACGAACCTTAACAACTTATCATGTACCCACAAAATAAAAATAAATAAATATTAGAGTTTTTTAATTTTTTTAATTTAGTTTTAAACCATTCACATAATTCCGTTAAATAAAACTTACAAAAAAAATTTTTTTGTTAAATTGAATAAAAAAAAAATATTTTAGATATTTTTCATAAATTTACATTGAACTTAATAATTAAAATATAATTTTTTTTCTTAATTTTTATTTTACAAAAATAAAAATATAATTTAAATTAAAAATTAAAAATTAAAAAATTATAATTTAAATTAGTAAAATTAAAATTTTATTTTGTTAGACTTTTCTTTTTATTATTTTTATTACAGTACTTTTTACTTGAAGAGTACGTTAAGAACAAATTAGAATCCAAAATCTTACAGATAATCATAACAATAAATGTGGACCTTTGACTTGGTATTCCAACACCGTAGAGTTCTCTCTCTCTCTCTCTACGCTACACAGTTTAGTTCCCTTCGACTTGGACTTGGACTTCTCAGAATGAGTCTCACGCAATTCGCAATGGTAATCCTATTTTAATCTTCGATTCTCTCTCTGTATGCGTATAAACAAACTGTACTTTGCTTCTCAAGTTCGAATTTTATTTTTTCATGGGTCTCGCTTTGTGAAATTAGGGTTTGAATCCCCCATTGTTCGCAAGTATAAAATAAATACTAAAAAAATTCCTAAATTTGGTCTTGTTTGGGCAACCTAATCTGTGAATCAAATTTCTCAATCTGAATGCTCTGTTGAAGTTTTATGCATCTATCTGGGTTGGACAAAACTATTTGCTTTTTTAACCATAGAGGAAAATAAGAACTATAGGAGGGAAAGGAATGATTGGGGAAAAAAAACTCATCTTTAGTTGCAAGAATTAGGTTTTGTTTGCTGGGAAAGTGGAATCTTTAGTACAGTGTGTTATGGACTTGATTTGAATTCCCAAATTGAATACTGTAAGGCATCACTAAAGCTGTGTTTCCCAAATCTCCAACCAAATGCAGCATGAAAGTGTTGTAGTGGAATAGATTAGTTATTGAAGTACTTTTGACATTGATGAGAGCCAGCTAAGGTTCGAGTTATGAGTTTTCTTTGGGGGTTGATGCGAGTTTTGAAAGAAAGTTGAATACTGATTTTTGTGTTAGTAAATTTTTCATGGATATTGAACTAAGCAATCTGGGTAGAATTTGAATTGGTATCTGGTGAGGTACCCTAATAGAAAAGTAATATGACATGGGACAAATAATCTATTGAAATTGATTATTTTTTTGAAATGTTAATTGTGTTGGGATCAACTAAAAATCTAGAGAAATTTAAACATTTGTAAAATTCAAGAAAAATGTGAATTTTTAAGCGCATCTCAACAAGGTCTTCTGTGAAAACTATATGTTGCAGATTGTTCTCTCTTGGCCTTGATGTCTTTGGCTGTAATGGTGGTGTTGTTTGCTGGCGACTGTTGGATTGCTTCAATGTTACATGCTAGTTGTTTTCCTGTTTTTTTTTTTTTTTTGGGCTTCCATCTTGCCTTGGATGCATATTACTTCCATTGGTGCCGCATTTTAATATACATTTTACATTTATTGTTTTGTGTTTTTCTTGATATAATTGTCATAGTTTTATTTGACATTTTATAAAATTAGTCAGTTGGTTTTATAGATAGTTTATGTTTTCAGGCATAATCATATTTTATCTGTAATTGCGAAAGTACATGATTTAATTTTGTAATTTATTTATCATAGCCTTGTTTTTGTCCTAAATTTCTGAGTGTGCTTATCAGCATACTGCTTATTTCATAGGCAATTTTTATGCTGTAAATTAATTGAACCCTTCCAACCTATTTATTAGAGTTTGTTATTAATGTGTTTCATCTGCCGGAGATGTTGTACTCATCTAATTCTATATTTGAGAAATATAGCTTGTCTTGCCAGATGCTACAAATTTCATGCCCAATACCAAGCAGTATTATATGATGTTTTTGCTTACAAATAACCTCACATACTATCTTTTAAGCTTGTGATTTAAATAACACTTTGGTAGCTATTTCTTTTTGATGCCTTTATTAACAAGGCTCTTTCCTCACCCATTAAAAACAGACGCCCCCAAAAGCATTATTTTGTCTATATAATTTTTCAATTATTTTGTCTATATAATTTTTTTGAGTCTATTTGCCTTTTTTTAATTAATATCAAGTTATTAAAATGCAGGTTGAGGAGTTGGCTTTCCTTGTTAAAGACAATCTTCCTTGCAAGCACCTTGTTCTTTCTATGGAAGAAGCCTTTATAAATTTTCTTCAAGATGATCCAAGGTGTCTTTTGATTGATGGTGATATTGCTACTTGAGTTGAATTGTTTGTTTAACTAGGCAATTCAGTTAAATAAATAGAAATCCATACATTTCTAATCGGAGTTATGCAACTGTTCCACATTAGGATGCAAGGACATCTGTGGTGTAATAAACTTTTTTTTTTTTTTGTTGGTTTGTTTGGATAATAAAATTTTATTAAGTGATAGAAGAAGTACGAGAGGGTACAACGGAGGACAATAAGTTCAACCAAAAAAGGAAAAAGAAAAATGAAATGACAATTACATATCACACACCACTTGCCAGCCTCTATAAATCAAAAACAAAGGGATCCCCTTAAAAAGGAGATGATTCTAGAGCTCAAAAAGAAAACAAATGACAAATATTGTTTTATAATTTGTCCTAAAAAATCACAGCATTTATTTCCAACCAAATCACATAAAAACAACACAAACTTAAAGCACTTGGGCCTTTCTTTCCAAAACAAAGCCTCTATAACCAAACCAAGCTTTGTGTCCCACTCAGGTGGGGTTAGCTACATGAATCTTTTTTCGCAATTCTCTGTCAAGAACTATATGCCCAGTTAAATAAAATAAATTCATTGCCTGTTTTACTATGACATCCCATGTCAATTTAGGTCGTTCTCTTTCCTTAACATTTCTAATATCACCCTTTCTTACAGGTTGCATCTATAATTTTTTGTTGTACATGGCCAAAATATCAGCCTAATCTCTCTCTCAAATATTTAGGGCCTGTTTGGTTGTGTTTTTATTCTCTCTCTTGTCAACTAGCCAGCTCTCACCTAGCTGTTAATCAGTTGAATTATTGCCATTTACATGGTTTTTTTCCCTCCGTTTAGCCTCTCCTATCCACATTATATCTTATCAAAAGTTTTACCCATTTAAGTTTGTCGTTCATTAGTAATTTATTTTTAAAATGGAGTTCCTTATGCTTGCCATCCTTCATATGTTTATGACGCCATCCACCCATAGTTATTTGTAATTTCTTCAATGAATATGTAGAACGGAGAATTCCTTTAGTTCTAATTTGTCATCCATAGCAATCTGCCTTTACATGATGTTCGTGTTGTTATTTTTGTCTATGTTTCTAGTTTTAAGAATCGGACTTGAAGTTATGTGTTGGGGAAAGTGTATGAAATGACTGATGATGTATTGCAGCTCAAATGGGGTGCTGGAGCTGGAACCTATGAATGCATACAACCGCCTTCTCTTGCATCGCCTTGCAGATATTTTTGGGTACTTGTCTTTATCCTTTCTTTTACAATTTATTTTTCCATCTTTTATGTTGATCCAGTGTTTTGTTGGGGAAAATTTTATGTTGATTGTATAATATGTGTCATTCTTTCCCTACTTAATGGTCTTTTAAGATGAATTCTTGTGGTTGTTTTATTGTTCTAGGTTTTCCCATCATTCTGTTGGTGAAGGAGATGATCGGCATTTAATTTTGGAGCATTCTCCAGAGACGTCGATGTATGTGAAAAGAGAATCCCTTAGCCTGCATAGAATTCTGCACGTTACTTTTTCAGTACTTGCAGCCTGTCTGTCTGGGCATTATGTTTGCGAATGTTATGCTTAAAGCATATTTGCATATCCTTTGGATACACACATATGCAGGACCCACAGGTCCATATTACACTTGTTAATATTAATAATGACTTAAGCCTGACATGCTTCATGTTATTTAATATTGGGTCTTGAGAGAAAACATCCCAAATAGATCAATGCTAGCTTGGGTTGTGGAGAAAGATGAATGGTGGTTTTGCTACCTGCCATTAAAAAACCCTCCATTAATATGTGATGTCATTTATTTTGTAATACTTCGTCATTAATGAGAAAGGTCAAGTCATACCAGATGATCGACCATAAAAATATGATTGACCTAAACAAGGGCACACTGACACATCAATTTTTTTTAAAAATTAGGAGATGACACATGGGGAACACACCCAAATATATAGTTTTATATATTAGTTATAGTCGTATATATATGGATACTTCATCTGAAGACTAAAAAAAAATCCAACATAAGAGTAATTTCCAAAGTTAACAGAGAAAGGATTAATAGGTATAAATTTATGTTGTTTTTATTTTGTTATTAGAATCTGAGCTATTTTGTTAAACTTGTAATGTGTTTTACACGGATTTCTATTTCTCAATGATATTCTACAAGCAAGACAATTGGTTGAATCCTGTGAAACCGTTTCATAGGAGTTCATTGATGTCTTCTTTCTATAAAGCAAAGTGACTTTGATTCTTGAGTAATCCACATTACTTTTTCTTCTATTGTGACAAAAGTTTCATTTTTTATGTGAAAAGGTCCTTACCAATAATTATGATTTTACTATGAACAATTCCTGCTAAATGCTGGAAAATAAGGCATATCATTGATAGGAAGTGGACTGGCACGCTCCATCTTATTCCCTTATTCAAGTATTGAGTGTCAGACACTACACGGGTACACAAATTTAGAAGAGTCAATGTAATATAGATGTTGGTGGTCTGTATGGTCATTTGATTTTTTCCATTGGCGTTTTGTTTGTTTTTAATTTTATTTTTTTTAAATTTAGGATCTCAGGACAAGTGTTAGGTGATTGCCCCACACTTGTATTGGGATTGATATGTACCGACACTTATTTCACTACTACTATTACTTCAACAAGGCTTTTAAAATTTTCAGTAAGACCTGTGTTCTTCATCTTTTTCGAATGGTTCTTTTGAACTTTAGGTTTTCTTTGTCTTGGTTACTGTCTGGCCTTCAATCTAAATTTTAGGAAGGCCATAGACTGAATATTGTTGTGACAATAGAATTTTAGTTAAGGTAACTTGGTGATGGCAGTGTCAACAGAATTTTCTTCTTGTCCCCTTTCCCTGCTAATCTTTATTTTTTCATTGTTGAATTGCAGACCTTCTGTCCTTGTCAGTGATTTATTGTGGCATTATGATGAACTTCAGCCTCTGACAACATCACATCAAATATTAAGGAGAAACAAAGCTTCCCCAGGTTAATGCTGGTTTTTTTTTTTTTTTTTCACCCCATAAAGCAAATCTAGATCATTGGGCCACTTGTATTTGCCTCAAATGCACATTATGATTTATGCTCACTGCTACCTGCTTTTTCTTTCTTTTGAATGACCATTGGATAATTTATTAGTATAAAAATATTACACCATTTTCCCCCGAAATAACACGAGATGTTAAGTTCTTGATTAGTACCCATATGTTCAGAATTTTTTTAATTTGATGAAATGACTCAACTGTGACTTAATATGAGAAGTACTTGGTATCATTTTAGAATCTCTTTGTATCTATCAACATATTTTTAAAATTATGTCCCATTGCAGTGAAAATTCTGATTATATCTTAACATTTGTCAATAGTTCTTAGCGGATCTGAGATGGTGTCACTCAGGTGTTGAAGGAGTTATTCATAGTTGTGAATTTTTGGCATTGAGGAATCTGTGAAATCGTGTTCCATTGCTTTTTGACTTTGTTTGTGGATGGTTTTGGGTGGAAATTTATAAAGGTTAGGAATGCATTATATCTGAATTACTGTGGTTAGCAGCAGTTGGACTATAGCAGGAAAAATACGGTATTGAGAGAGAGAATTTGTAATTGTTTTATATAACCTAGTTACATAAAGTTAGGTATTACAAATTGTCTGTTGCAATGAGCTAAACTGTGTGCTTTAACTAATCTCCATCCACCAAGACAATATCATTAGCAAATGATCATTATGTTGCATATATCATATGGCATGTTTCATCCACTAAGACAATATCATTAGCAAATAGCATATACATGACACCTCATCCTGTATTTTCTAGCCTAGATTGGTGTTTTCATGTAGGAAGACGCTTCCCTTATTTTAAGGCAACTAAATTAATGTGGTAAATTTTAACTTTTAGTATACTTTCATAATCTCTCTTTTTTTTCTTCGTAATAGTAGTATAATTACAGACAAAGAATCACATTCTTTGGTTTGTGTGTTTTAGAGAAAAAAGAAGAAAAAAAACATGTTTGGTTTGTTTTTTTTTTTTTTTTTTTTTTGAAAAAATTTTTGAAAGAGAGTTTGAAAAAAAAATGATTGATTTGATTGTGTGAGAGAGATTTGTTTTTTTTTTTTTGTTTGTTTTGTTTTTTTTTTTTATTTCTTTTTTTTGGAAAATTTGTTTGGTTTGATTTGAAAAAAAATTTTGTAGAAAAAATAAAAAAATTTTTTTAAAAAAATCAAACCAAACGAACCCTTTAAGTTTTGTAGGCATTTTCTAGATCTGTAATGAGTCATTATACATCCAAAACCTTGGGTATTACAAAGAATTTGACACCTAAAGTATCATGGTGTGAGAGACAGAAAGGGTACACTTCATAAAAGCCTTTGCTTGTGAGGCTTGCGTGTTTAAATTGTTGTGGCTGTTCACTACTGCTTCCCATCGCCACTTCAAATATGATCTTCACAATACACTCTCTTGCAACTGAAGAAGATAGGTTTTTTTTTTTTTTTTTTTTTTTTTTTTAAAAAAAAAAAAATCCTATATCTGTCCAAAATGAATGTATTCAACATTCGACTTTACTGCCTCATCTTATGGCTTTCAAAGTTCAAACATCACAATCAAATGTAATGATTTTATGTCACTCGGATATGCTCTGTTTGTTTCAACACCAATATAACCTTGGGATAAAGGCTACCAAATATAATTTATCTTGCATGGAATCTGAGCCTTTTTATTTTTAATGTGTTTCAGTGTCGAAGGCAGAAACAACTACTGTTCAATCTTCACTTGAGGAAAGAGAAGCAGCTTATCTGGCTGCCCGTGAGCGCATCTTTACAAGATATGATAGCGACACGAATGAACCCACAAAGCAGAAGCCCCGAAGCATTCCTGTGGTTGCTCGTCGTATGATTGCACATGCTCTTGGGCGAAGAATCAATCCATCCAATCAAGTGGTCAGTCCTAGGGATTCTACAGAATATGGAGAGCAAACTGATGATACGACTATTCAAGAGAAGGAACAATGTAATAATACCCATTTGAGCATGAAAACTTATAAAGAGAACCCATATCCTCGTAAACCAAAAGTTGGTAATTTAAATGATAGTGCATCATTGCACACTGAAAAGAAGGTGGCACCGAGACCAGCTGACAAAACACCCACTAAGTCTGGAATATCTCGACCACGAAGAAGTGAGATAGGCGTGCACAAAGACAATTTGAAAGAGGAGCATGCAGAAGCTGCAAAGAGAATGTTTGCTCATGCCTTGGGACTTCAATCTGCAAAAGATGGAAAGTGAAATTTATTAAACCAAGTTTTGATGTTGCAAAGTGGTATCTATGATGGCTTGGTATCTCTAGATGAGGAGCACACAAGGCTTTTCTTTTCAAAACCATGGATCATCAAATGGACCCACATATTTTCTTAAGCTTCTGATGATTATATTCTCTCACAAGACGTGTGACAGGAGGGTGAATCTCTGGTAGTTTAATGATCAGTCACTCTGACTGCATATGCAAATATTTATCCGGAGAGCACAAGCTGGTCAGTTCCTCAAGCTGGTAAAACTGGGGACAAGCTTTCACCAAATTTCAGTAAGTCATGAGAGCTTGGACGGAGTTGGTCATCAATCTTTTATGAAGAAAGTACTACTTTCTTGGGGGCAATATATTCTTGTGGAGTTTGATTTCGTTCCAGGGCCTGTTTGTTTTGTTTATTGTTGCTTTTAGGGTGATAGTGTCTAGACCTGGTTTATCACCTTCTTGACCTGTTTTTTTTTGGAACATGGGAAACATTTATATTAATAAACAACATTATGTTGTGTTGATCTGTTATGTATTATAAATGTCATGTTGTATAATATTTATATTCATTCCATCTGTGCATTATGAATGGTTTGTGGTTTTGTGGAAGAAAATTAATCAAGTTCATTTTGTTTTATAAATTATAGTGGAAATTGAACAATCAATCTGTACCTGCATGTTGATATGTTGACCTGGTTTATCACCTGCTTTGATGCTTTCTACTGATTGTGATGATAATGGCTCTAATTCTACTGCACTTTGCCACTTTCAAGTGGTTGGTTTGACTTTATCGATAATTATCTTTATATGGTTAATCTCAAAGTATCATGTTGTGGCAGTCTTGGATAGAATTCAATTCAAAAATTAGTTTGTGAAATGAGTGTCCTCATGCATGTACACTGTATAATCTCTTTTCACCTGGACAATGTGATACTGGATTCGCACCCTCCTTTATGCCTAGCGTGCAGGGCTTGGGACATGCACCCTATCCATCTCTGCGGTATGTCCAACTCTGATAATATTATGTGACATTGTCGTGGATAGAACTTAACCTTAGAAGCTACCTTCAAGACCATGTCACATTAAGCAAAGTCCTACATCACCTAGAGATAAGGGAATTGTGCAGTGTAAAAGCACAAGCATTCTCAATTCACAAACTTGCTTTTGGAGTTGAGTTATACCTAAGATTGTGTCACATAGTATCAGAGCTTAGGTTCAGAATGAAACCACTCATTTCTAAGAGAACAAGTTTCCTAATTTTGAAGGGAACAAAAAATAATTTACGAAGAAGATGACAAGAACTAATGCACAAAACAATAATTACTGAGCAAAGAATTACATAGATTTAACCTGCAATTTCTAAAGCTTTTTTGCACTTTCTTTTTATTTTTGACAAGTAAATTCTACAGAGAACTTAGCAACACCAACCTCCCAAACACTTTCTGTGTCATTTTGGATTGCTAACCATGCTATCTCCCTACTTGAAGAAAGAAAAGCTTTTCATGTCTCTAGTTGAAAATAAATATATAAATAAAAACAAACAACGGTAGGATTCGAATCCCTCAGTTTGTATTAGGAATTTAAGAAACAACACAAGTTTTCCTTCCACAACCCCGAAGAAAATGTTCTTGGTGACTGGAGTGCTCTTTACCCATCTTAGAATGGAAAGAAAATAGTGTCTTCCCATAGTCTGTAGGTTCATGTTTGTGGTAATGAATCAGGATAAACCACCTACATGACAGACATTAATCATTGGCTTAAACCAAAAATAGCATCAGCAGATAAAATAAAATCATCCGCAATGAATATATCAACAATAACTCGTCATGACTTCATAATAAATCCATTCAGCATAATAAATCCATACAGCACAAGACAACTACTCTCTGCTGCCAGATACAAGTGAGACAACGAGAAGAAAAAAAAAGACTGACAAAGCAAATTAGCATGGAGCTAAGGAGACCATCCATGGCAAAACAAAATCAATAGGTAGAATCAGTCAGTATGAGCTCGGCTTATGCAAACATCACCTCTCAAATTTTTAACATACAACCCACGAAGCATGGACATGAATACAGAATACATATATGAGGTATGGGTGTGACATTACAAAATTTTAAAAACTAGTACCAAGCTTGACCATAATTTCTAAACATGCATATTATGTGGCTGAAGTACTCTTTCAGTTTGTCCAGCTGTTTGGGAGTATACATGCTAAAAGTTTGGAAGTATATTCATTAAGTTCTCCAACATATTTTCATAGTGCACATATTCAGGACTAGTACCAAGCTTGATCATATTTTATACCAATAAAGTCATTTCCTAAGGCATTATAAAAGAAAAATGTAAAATTAAAGATAAAAAATCCACCATTTAACAAATCGTAAAGAAAAAGATAAATGCACAAGGTGGTATGTGTGCAGCTATTCAAATAGTTGCCATGCGTCAGCTGGTGTCTTGCAATCAATCATTCATGAAGAGACTCATTTCCTTAAATAAAATTTTAACAATCTAATTATGATATACTGAGAGTATTTCTTTTGTTAACGGCATTAGGATGACAAAAATACTTCTATTTTCTTTTCCTTTTTTAGTTTGACCAAATTCTGCGATTCAGATCTTACAGTTCTAGAAACTTAAGTTGTTAGAGAGAGAAGCAACTTAATTATTTATATCCTCAACATACCCCCTCACGTGTCAAGCTCTCCTTCATAAGCGGACTAAACGTGTGCAAGTATTTTAATTATCAGGTAGGCGGTGATGTTCAACATAGGATCTATTACCTGCTCTGATACCATATTGAATTGTTAGCTACTCATCTAAAAGCTTAAGCTGTTAGAGAGAAAGGCAAGTTAATAATTTATATCCTATTCACCCAAAATAATAATTTATATCCTCAACACAAAGCCCTTTTTAACACATATTACTGTTACAGGAGATGGATGAAAATCCTCAAGGACCAACTTGTTCACAAGTAAAAACGAGCAAGTACTCCAGAACTAATGATTTGGAATTTCAGAAATAAAATGATTTCCATACCATCTTAAACTAATTTCTGCTATCATCCAGGAAATATATATATATATATATGAAAATATGTAAGAAAAATACATGAGGATCACTGTAAGAGCTTACAGAACTCAAGACAAGTGTTCTTGTTCATGCTCGGCTGGATCTTGATTTCTATTGTGTTTGTTTACTGAAATATCAATGCCTAGGACAGAGAGATCCTGATACAGTAAATTCACATCCTTGAAATGTAGACCAATGATGCCAGCATCCATTGCAGCCTCGACATTTCTCAACCTGATATGGGTAACCAACCATACAAATGAGTAGGTAATCATTACGCAATGTCCTCTGTCTTTCCCTTCCCCCAGTTGCATTTTTATTGTTATGTGCCTCCAAATTATCCTCATATACTTAATTATTCTAAACAATAAAAAGAAACAACAACCAACCATTAGGAAATAGTTCACGCTATCTGCTTTTTAAGTTAGGATTAGATTTCAGTCATTTGTACAAATTTAGCAGAGCCTCCGTCAAAATCCATCTTACTAGTGCTGTCCGACATCACTTAACATAGTAGTTCACCAGAAGCAGTACTTATTGTCATAATTTCCAAGGAACTTTTTGTAGCATTTTAAGGTGCTCTTATTTTTGTCAAATCAAGCACAATGGTAAATGAGCTGGTATACTATCTAAAAAAGGGGTTCGGGTTCCAGTTTTATTCATTAGCAGTCCCAAAAAATAATAATAATAATAATAACAAAAATGCTAGAGATCACACATTAAATTTCCAACTACTTACAACAAGTTGCAGGTCCCATAACTATATGGTTGTGGGGTCCACATCTCATCGTGCGTAGTTGGTAATTTAGTTTGTACTTTATTTGGGGTCTCTGGGAGGACCCTAATAATAAAGTTGTCATTTCAATACACAAATTTTGGCTTCCAAGTTTAGAGGGTTACTACAGAAATTTAAGCACTAAACCTCTAGTCTCTAGTTGTTTTAGTACAAAGGCCATGTATAGCTCATTTTTGTCAAATAGAATAGAGCTTACAGAAAAATAATGTCTAAACTGAAGAGAATTTGATATTTATTATCTGTTTCCACCCCTTGCTCTCAGTGTATTGCGCTACCTTTATTGATCTCCCATTACGTTAACCATCCACCCCACCCCCGGTAGGCCAGAAAAAGCAAACAAAAAATCTTCTAACTTATGTCTTCTTGGTACTCAAGAGGCTTAGAAGATTGTATAGCATCCCATCTCCCCCGTATCTTTGCTTCTACCATTTTCTTTTCTGAATATGTTTATGTATATATACATGTGTCTGTGTATACAATTTTTTAATGGGCCTGAAGTTTGTGTACTATATTTTTTAGCAAATGTTATCCAAAGGATGAGTTACATTAGTTTGGCAAAAATGCAGATTTGGGCTAGTGCCAAGAGAGACAAAGGGTTAAAGCAATGTCTACTCATCGTATTCTTTCTTGTTTGGGACCTAGTTTTGTGCTTTGTCTTGAACTCTATTACTTCAGATTCAGACAAGGTTTGGAAAAAACTTAAGAGGAGCAAATTGTGTATGTTGAAACAATATGTTAGCATTGACTAATTTGCGACCATTTGTCAAGCCAAGACACGCCCTGGTCAATATCTTCACAAGCATATTCTGTTTGAACCCAAAATTTCATGTTAGGAAAGAAAGTTGGGAAAAAAGAAAACACCCCACATCTAGTCTATTCCAACAATTCTATCCACCCTACATTATCACAGATCAAAATGCCAATGCCATAAACCAGGCAAAATTGGCATACAGATTAGGAAAACTGTATTTACAGACTGCTGTCCAGAGGATAGAATCATTGAATATGAGTCAACTGCTTCAGTACAAGTTAAACAACTCCCTTTCTTTCTTTTTTTTGCTTTTTTCACTTGCAAAAATCTATATATTTTCTTTTACAACTGAGAAATATATGGAAAAACAAAAGAATAACCTGTCATCAATGAAGATACAGCTTGCTGGCTCAACATCAAGATGCCTCAGAACTTCCAAGTAAAAATCAGGCTCGGGCTTCCTTTTCCCTGCATTTAGGGTAGAAGTTACCAACTACAGTTATTGTAATCATGCTTAATACAGAAAACCACCACACCAATATCCTATTAGTAAGAGTCTAGTTCCCGGGGTCTTAAAATGCAAGTGTTCGCACTAGAACGTTTTTCCATTAAAAAAAAACCAGAAATTGATGTATGGAACACCCAAAAGCAAAAGGAAAATAAAAACGGACAACTTGCATTGATCACCAAAGTGGAGACTTCTAGTCGCTGTGCCTACACATTTAAAAATGTATTGAACTAGATTGCCATGAGAAAATGTTATTATAATACTTTCACCAAGATGAGTTCTCTTAGCTACTGAATTTGCAAGGACTCCTACTTTTTAGAGAATAGTAAGGACTCCTAATACTGAATTGACGGTAATACACACACAAAATCCAAAGAAGGTCAAACCATGACAATACCAGTAATACATGAACAGAAGGACCAAGATAAATAGCTTGAGAGTTTCAACTTGTCCTCAATCATTTCATACCTACAAAGTAAAAATTTCCGGAGAATAAATAGTAATGAGCAATCAATTGATTCATTTTGCTTTAGAATTAGTAATTACTCATACCAGATTGGATAATTTGTGAAAGCATGCATTTCATAGTTGTTTTGTTTCAAAGCATGAAGTAATCCGTCAACACCTTCTATGTAGGCGTATCCTCTTCTCATACAATTTTTAAGCCCTACAGTGAAAAATAGATGACATTAATAACAGTTGCGAAGAAAGAACCAATGCACAGATAGTTTTACAGCATTCTTTAGGAGCAGAAATACAAATCACCAAAATAACAAAAGAACCATCAATCATTGTAAACAAATTTAATAGTTGCCACTTGGACCAAGGCAATCTCGTCGTGTGTTTTGAGCCAGAGGTGCAGCCAGAATGGGCAGGACCAATATTGGGTAATGGCCTTATATAATTTAAACATTGCCCAACAAACACACAAATATAGTGTGAACAAAATAATCAAATTCCTGCTATATCCAGCCTTATCCTGCCCCGTCAAAGAACCCTTTTAACGGGTATATAAGTCACTCATTTATGAACTCCATTTTTATACAAAAGATCATATACAAGGAGGATATAGCATGCCCAGTTCAAAACCTAGGGAAAATATAGCAAAGTGCTGGACAGTTGTATACACACCCCACTAAATCACTGAACTTCTATTTGTCTGTTGAGAAAATGCCAAGTGGAGAACCCCGAATGTATGCATCATTATTCTTGTAAGTGAGTTCTGAGGGTAAACAAATGAGAAAAAAATAGTTTAAGTACATAAACTAGGAC
The DNA here is from genome assembly GCA_025200525.1 of Camellia lanceoleosa. Lineage (NCBI taxonomy): Eukaryota > Viridiplantae > Streptophyta > Magnoliopsida > Ericales > Theaceae > Camellia > Camellia lanceoleosa. Next base: position 109,451,970 of record CM045764.1, on the reverse strand, counting down.
AGCAGAATAATCACCAAGCCTGGTTATAAGGTTATTATATTTGTTACAACAACAACAACAACAACAACAACAACAATAATAATAATAATAATCCACACAAATTTGACATTAGACCGTAGACTGAATGCAAAAGGAGAAAAGAAGAGGGAAGCATCATGGTGGAAGTTCAAATAACTTATACAATTGTCATTTCAAGATTGAATCCTGTGAAATAATCTCACATACCTTCCAAATCAAAAGGCCTTCCATCTTTAAAAAATTTTCTAGCAAGCTCCATCTGTAAGAAACCAAAATTTAAGTTCCATTTAAATAAATACATATAAAACATAATTAAAAAGGAGCAGCAAACATAATTCAAAAAATTCAACCCTCCCAACTAAGCACTATAATGCAACCAATCAATATTCATTCATCAAACGGTGAGTATTTTCCTTGCACGATCCTTATATATATATATATATATTTGTCTTCCATAACCAATAAGAAAATTTTTATAAAAAAGAAAAAAGAAAAAGAAATACATAAAAATGAAAACAAAATCTCATAAAATTATTAGGCTTCCTATTGACGCGTCTTGTGCCTAAAATGTCTTCATGCCTACTCTTCCTTGATCCACCACCTCTTATTTATGGGAGGGAGAGTCACGTGACCCGTAACCATAACCCATAACAAACTTTCTGGATATCCTGAAATCCTATTAGAATAAGCCAATTAATGTGTCAGACATATCAATCAATTAGGATTTGCCTTGATTCCCAAGTCTTTGTACATAAGACCAATGGTGTCTCTCAATAAGGATGTGGCTTAAGGTGATGCCACTCATGAGGGTGCCATGCCAATCAACAGATCTGTCGCCAAGCCACAAAACCCCGGAGCCTATGGTGCCTTGCTAAAGACTTCATCATACCTAAGTCCTACCTCTTAACTTACGTGCATGGAGATAGCCGATGCAACTCCCACATGTGTAAGCTCCACATGGTATAACTATTGTGGTAACTGATCAGGGGTTTGAACTTAAGACTTAGGTACATCACCTAAAATGCTATCAAATCTCCCAAGAACATTGCACAAACACGTGTTCGACAAAGGCTGACACATGTATGTCCCCTAGCCAACATGTAAAGCACGCGTAATCGTCCATGTGTGCATGATACGTGAGGGGTGTAGATGATAACCACATTTTACCCCCATATGCATGCATCTACTATAGCGGTGTGACAGAAATTCACATATGTAACGGCCATTTTGGTGCTACGTAACGGCCGTAACGGTCCGTTACACACCATTACATACTTTACAATATTCTCAATAGCTTCCTTTCCAAAAACAAACAAAAAAAAAGCTTACAAAAAAAGAATAAATATTCAAATAATCTAAGTCCAAAGAAAAAATCTTATATAAATTTTTTTTCTCTATAATTTATTTTTAAATTTTTATTTCATTACATTAGCATTTAAAATAAAAAATATATAAACAGCGGTCGTATTTATTTTTATAATCATTTTATTTAATATTTAATTGTAAATATTTTTTATTTTGTTACTGTAATAGGTTGTCTAAAAAAATGTCTTTAAAGAAATAAATCAAATCAGTGGCTCAAAAATAATTTTTGTTCATGGAAAAAATTTTATTTTTACAATCATTTCATTTAATACTTAATTGTAAATAATTTTATTTAGTTAGTTGTAAAGTATTGTCTAAAAAAATGCCTAAAAAATAATTTTTTTATAGTACAATTTTTATTTTGATAATCATTTCATTTAATAATTGTGAATATTTTTATTTAGTTAGTTCAGGTATTGGTCAAATATAATTTGTAGACATTTAAAATCAATTATTCTTAAAGTCATTAACTATTGAAATAGAATGTAAAAACTCCTGTTGTAGAGATTTAAAAATATGAAATATATTGGATCATATTTAAAAACTAACAAAAATTGATCAAAATCAATTTAAAACCCTAATAAATGTGATTCTAAAGAAAAATTATGTATATTGGTAAGTTTTTTTTCAAATTGTACTAAACATTAAAATAAAAAATAAATCATAGTTCTGGTTACCGCAACCGTTACGCTACGGCCTTTACACCCCACAACCACAACCACATTATTGGAATGTGTCTCACGTCGCCTGGAGTTGCCCCATCCGTGCTAGTTATAAGGCTCTAGTTTTTCTCTCCTTAAAATTCAGTTTTAAGAAGTGTGGGCTGAACTTTTCAATTTAGTATTAGAGTTTGGTTGGACCTATGGCTGGTGTGCCGTTTGGTAATGGGTCCCACATCGCTTGGAATTGCCCCATCTGTGCTGGTTATGAGACTCCAGTTTTCCTCTCCTTAATACCTAGATTTTAAAGAGAAGTGTGAGCTGGGCTTTTCAATTCATGCCACTGCAACCGTTATGGCGACCGCATCTGCTTTTTGAAACCTTGTGTGAGATTGATGTGAAGCAAGTCAAATGAGGCTTCTTGAAGCAAATGGAAGTTTTCAATGGTACGCCAAAACCTAATTGGCAACGTAATTTTAGGTCCAACTGTTTCTTAAATGATGTCTACGTTTAAAGAAGATGATTTAAAGTGAAACATATTTTTGTTCACAATAATTTTCTATCAAGTAAATATGAAGCAAATATAATTTTCACACCATTTCTTTGTGTACCTCATTTATCAACCCCTTTTCAAACTCAATCCACGCAGTTGGATGCTTGCATTCTATTAGTTCCTTCAAAGACATTCTGTGCAGGACATCTCAATTGGATAATACATAAATGATATAAGAAAATAACTAATAATCGAGATAAATTTAAGAACGTAATAGCAAGTGAAATATGAGCACTACAAACCAGAAGAAAAGGGGAAATAGTGATACCATCTTAAAAATTGATTGGCCAGATAGTTTTCTTGAGATAAGATCTTTTGTGCAGACCAACATCTACTAGTATTAAATTTAAAATCTATGCCAAAGTAAGATCTTTGTCAATTTTGCCCACAATAGATTGTTTACAAGTCCAATTTCTTATACAACAAAATCAATTTTTTTTTTCAGAAGGCTACCTATTCCACTGGTAGAGAACAGTTAAAATTCACCTCCCATTAATTAGGAAGGCTAAAGAGAAAATCTCAAAAAAAAAACAACACTATTAATGATCAACCAGCAAGGGTATCTCTATACCTACTCTCCTACTCTCTTTTTGCCACAACGTACTATCAGGTCAAGTAAATTGATAACCACGTTATTATATCGTAACTGTAAGGAAGCTTTGGATATTTTACTGATAGCATTTGAAAGGCAGGAGAAATTCTCAGTCTCCATGTAAATCCATTTCTTAAATTCTTCCTGTCTTTTCACAGTATACTTGTTTAAATGAGGGTAGTGGGGAGAGTATTTGATTTGGAAGAACATATGGAAGGGTTTCATTTCATTTGATCTTTTGTTTCCTCGTTTGTATTGATTATCTTGCTCTCATATTGTCTCTATTGCTTCTATGGCTCTAGCTCTCATATGGCTCCGATTTCTTGAAATTTTAATTTCTTCAGGTACCTTAATAATCACAAGGCTAATAAATTAGCCTCTTAGTTGTTTATTTTTAATGACAATTCCTTGAGATCTAGATGTTTAGATAGAAGGTTGTGGTCTACTCATTCTTTAAGATTATTTTCTAGTAAGGCATTTTTTGTTAAGATTATTGATAATCCACATGTTTCACTTTATGGGCCACAGGGAGGTGATTTGGAGTGCTATAAAACTTCTTAAGCTAAAAGCATTTGTATGGTCTATGTCTCGCAATAAATTCAATACTAATGTTATGTTTCATAGAATTATAATTAATTATAGTTTACCTCCTCGGTGGTGTATTATGTGTAAAGGGAACAAGGACAGAATTGACCATTTATTTTTAACATTGTCAAATAGCTTTAACTTTATGGTACAAACTATTTCAGCTGGAGGAGGTTCATTGGTAGCTCTATCCACTTGTGTTAATATACTCTTGATTGATTAAAAGGGTTTTGGTCAAGAAGGCCCGAGTGTTTTGAGATTGTGTGATTTGTGTTGTTTTTTAGGTGATTTGGTTGGAGAGAAATGCGAGAATTTTCAAAAAAAAGTTTGAAGAGTTGGATGCTTTCTGGGTTTCAATTTCATCCCCTTTCAAGAGGATCCCTTTGTTTGTATATTTCTAAAGATTTAAGGGTGGTGTGCAAGTAAGTCTGTATTTGTTGCTGATCAAATAAATAAAATCTATAAGGGAACATTTGTGTGAAAACAATTTTCAGAAATTCATAAACAATTCAAAAATATTTCCCAAAATGTGGGTTGTTTCCCCCCCGCCCCCCCCAAAAAAAAAAAAAAAAAGTCTGAAAACACTTTTCAAAAATAATTCACTAAGCAAGTTTTTTTTATCTTTCAAAACATAAAAATTGAAAACAGAAAATGAAAATACAACTAAATAGACAACAGAATGCAAAATTGAAGAAGAAAGCAACAAAAAGTAACGAATAATAAGGGGATATAGGGTAAAAGAATTGGAATGAAATAAAGAACGAAATCGATGAGATGAGTGGAGTGGAGTGGAGTACCCGAAGAAGGCAGGAACGTCATGGTAAAAAGGGTCGCGAACGATGGTATCCATTACATCGAACAGCAACACTGGTAGCTTTCTAGTCCTGTTTTTGTTGAAATTATTGAGTGCCATTTTTGCAGAAGATGAAGATAAAGAAGAAGAAGATGATGATGAAGGTTTGAGAGATAAACTAAATATGGCCGCTGCTGGTCTGCACTGAACCATCATCATCTCATCCTTCTGTTTCTTCCTCAACTGTATTTGTAATGCTCACAGATATGTCTTTCTACGAAATAATATACTAATAATAATAAATATTAGTAAATAAATTTTTAAATATTATCCCTAAATTATTGGAGAAGTTGGCCTATTTTGAAAATAAGGTTAGTTTTTTAATTTTTTAAATTTTTTTTGAGTCACAATTTGTCTTTTTACTTTTTTTTATATATTTTTTCAAATAAAATTAAAATAAATAAAAAAAACTTAATTTTTAATCTACTTCTTAAAATAAGCCGATCAATAATAAGAATCTCATCTAAAATAAATTTAAAAAAAAACGACGCACAAAAAAATTCAATAATGAGATTCATTATATTTATTAAATATAATGGATGTTTGAGAGATAATAAAAGGTATATAAATTTGTGATTGATTAAAAAATATCGCTAGATAAAAAACAATTCTTAGTAAGATGTGGAATATTTCACCCATTTTTTCATTTAATATGCTTTTAAATTTGAGTAAAAATTTAATTTGATATGAATTATTATAATTTTTTTTATCAAATTTTCATTAATATCTATTAAAAATTCACATCTTTATCTCAAAATTTATACGTAAATTATTGTCAATTTTTTTAGTTAGACCTTTAATTATTAATTTTAGAGATAATTATTGAAAAAGCTCAAGGTAATTAGGTCTGGTGGATAGTTTTTCTTTGTGAGAGATTGACCTTTCTTAAAATATTTTAATGAGAAATTTGCTTTTGGAGGATATTTTGTTTCTAATTTTACCTTCTAATTTTTTCTATTTACTTTTTTATCCATTGACTTTTCGTTGACTATCTGTTCAAATTTATATTTATTTGTTCAAATTTTTTTCTATTTATCCAAATTTTTTGTCTATCTATTCAAATTCTTTTCCTATTTTTTCCTATGTGTGCAAAATTTTATTTGTTGAAATTCCTATCTGTTAACATTTTTGTTCTAATTTTTATTATATGCTGCAATTCAAACTTATTTCCTCTTATCTGTTGAATTTTGCAAGCTTTTTTATCCTAAACCAATACCGACCAATGCATTTTTTAGTCACCAAAATTTGCACTTTTAGCGACTAAATTCCTTTTAGTCACCAAATTTGGTCGCCAAAAGTGTAAATTGTTGTAGTGAAAGTCACTTTATATTTTTTATCTGTTAAATTTAAATCTTTGTGATTGAAATACACTAAGACCTCGTTTAGCAAGTGTCCCTTTTAGTCAAAAAGTTAAAAAGTTACTAAAAAAATCAAAAAGTCAAAGATTCTCTTTTCTCTCTACTTTTTGCATATCTTTTCGTAAAAAGTTAAAAAGTCATTTCAAACATAATATTTTTTTTACATCGCATTTTAGCTAAAAAGTCAAAAAGTTATTAAAAAAATTGTTTCCAAACGAGGCCTAAACCTCTATTTGTTCAAATACTGTATAGATTTGACCTATTTGTCAATTTTCTTTTAATCTGTTGCAATATGTTTTATCATTTTCATCATCATCGTCGTCGTCATCATCAAATAGCCAAAAAAAAAAAAAGAAAAGAAGAGTAATATGTTGCGGAGGAGATCAAATCAATATTTGGATCTAAAAAAACAACAAAAGGGGGGAATGTGTTGAAAATTTGTTGAAAAGATCAAATGATTCATGATATGTTGATCTGTTGGAAATTTTCATGTCCAGATATATATAAAAAAAATAAAAATATTGTTGAAAAAATCAAATGATCCATGATATGGACATTTGATCTGTTAAAAATTAAAAAAAAAATAAAAAAGAGAGAGATATCTCACATCTACAACTACTAAAAGCAAAAAAATAAAAAAATAAATAAAGATGATGATGAAGGAGGGAGAGGATCTTTCTTTCAGATCCCGAGTAGATTATATATATATATATGTCTGTGTATATTTCATCATCATCGACAACTTTCTCCAAAATAAATAAAAATCATCAAAAACAACAACAATTAAAAAAAATAAAAAATAAATAAAAGGGAGAGAGATATCTCACGTCTACAACAACTACTAGGGGTGAAAGAAAAACTCGAAGGACCGATCAAACCGACCGAACCGATCGAACCGAACGGTTTTCGGTTGGTGTCTTAAGTTTTCAATCATTCAGTTTTGTTCGGTTTATGTTTTTCTGTACATTCGGTTCGGTTTACGGTTTTTGGTTTTTTGAACCGAACCGCACCGAACCGAACCGACTTATATAATATTAATAGGCCCAAAATGTGAGGCCCCAAACCTATGTAGAAATTACATGGCTTGAGCCCAAATTTTATGCAAAATAGATAGAAATATAGGCCCAAAATGTGAGGCCCAACCAGGAAAAAAAAGGCTAAAAAATCCAAAAAACCGAAAAAACCGCACCGCATCGTAATAAACCGAACCGCGCCGGTTTATGTCATTTTTCTGGGCGGTTCAGTTCACAAAAATACAAAATTGAAATCATCGGTTCGGTGCAAAATGAGTGAAAAAACCGACCGAACCGAACCGATTTCACCCCTAACAACTACTAAAAGCAAAAAAAATAATAAATAAATAAATAAATAAAGATGATGATGAAGGAGAGAGGATTTTTTTTCAGATCCCAAGTAGATTATGGCGGTGTTTGGCAATTTTAGTTTTTGGGTTTTTTTTGGTTTTGCATTACAAGATAAATGTTTTATAAAATCAAAAAAAATCAAATCCAAACAAAATATCACATCTAATCCCATAATAGTTGTAGGATATTATTTGCAAATTTTTTTTTTGTGTTTAAGAAGATAGTTGGGTTTTTTTTTGTTGGATGTGAAAACATCCACAGTGGAGCTACTAAGGAGAGTGTTAGTGTCAGTTGTTAAGTTTTAGCTAGCAAGATTTGTTGTTTGGTGCTGCAGTAGATCTGTTAAGACGTGTGTTAATGGTGTGTGTTAATATGTTTGTAATCTGCAGCTAGCGTTTTAGCTAACGAAGGAGGGTGTTTGTTTGGTCTTACCGGTTGACCGGTCAACGGCAAATTTTTTTTTTCTTTTTTTTTACTTGTTGGGATTTTTTTTTGGACTTGAAATTTAATTTTGGGTTTGAAATTTTTGATTAAACTAAATTATTTATTTATTTTATCTATTATATACACATATATATATATATTTAACACACACCTTAATACACCCCTTAACACATTCATTGCACCACCACTCACTCTCTAAAATTAACAAATTCTTAACACATCTTAACAAACATTTTTGGGCTCCAATTTTATTACTTTTTGTCATATAACACACCTTAATACACTTTTTTAGCCATCCCATTATGGATGTCCTGATATTTGTGAAAGAAAAAGTGAAATGATTATGAAGTTTGATGTAATATTTTGTTTAGATTTGATTTTTTTAATTTTGTAACCAATTTATCTTTTAGTAAAAAAACAAAAAAAAAAACACCAAAAACTTTCCTTCCCAAACAGCGCATATACGTCTGTGTATATTTCATCGTAATCAACAACTTTCTCCAAAATAAATAAATAAATAAATGAAAATCATCAAAAACAACAACAATTAAAAAAAGAAAAAAAGAGAGATAGATCATATCAACAACAACTATTTTAAAAAAAAGGAAGAAAAAAAGAAAAGAAAAGAGAGGTGGAGAGAGAATCTTTTCAAATCTCTTTCTTTTTTTTTTTTTTTTTTTTGTTCAACTAATCTTTTCAAATAGATTATATATATATATATTATCTCACTTTCTAAATTAAACTAACCTTAAGAGTCATTTCATCAAATACCATCACTATTAGGGGTGTTTCTGATTCGGTTGTGATTGGAAAACTTTCAATTTGTCATTCGTTCGTCAGATTGATAGATGTAAATTGAGTAGATTAGCGGATGGATGCGAATCGATTTGACAGTTTAAACTTGTACAAATTTTAAATATAATACAATAGCTTGTCAATATTTTTTTTGGATAACAGTTCAACTAAACATAGTCAAGAGATTTCAAGCAAATTGTCAAATACCAATAATAAATACATATAAGAAAATCATGCGTTATCAAAACTATTTCATTATTGTTTTTTTATTCAAAAACTATTTAATTTGATTTTTTTTTTAAAATGACAAAATTAAGTCGTATATTTTTTACACAAAAATATTAAATATCAACACTTGCCATTTGATAAAATGATTTTCCAAATTGAAAACACAACAGAATATTTAAACTTTTTTTCAATTGAAAATACAAACAGAATATTTAAACAAATTAAAAACACAAAATCTTACAAATTACTAGGGTGCTCGCAGTTTGGCAGTTCGGTTGCAGCCAAAGGAACATCAAATCCGTTATCCATCCAAAACTAGGCAGATTGAAAAAAATCAATCTACAATCATCTGCTCATTATCATGCATTTGTCCAAAATGCGACAGATCGGATTGGTTCGGTCCAGTTTGGTTGGTTTGGACAAAGCAGAATATCCATTGAACACCCTAATTACTATGACTCCACATAGACACATACACTAGCAATAAATATGTCACCTTCGAATCCAAATCGATATTTACAGAGAAAGGCTTCATGAGCTCCGCACTGACGATGGATAGTCGCGATGGCAGAGGAGAAGGTAACGATGATAGCATGAGAAGATCGGCAATACTCAGATATATGAAAATCGGTAAAGATCGGCGGTGACAGAGGGTGAAAAGAAGAGAGAGAGAGAGATGATGGCGACGGGCGGCAATTGTGGTTACTACAAAATCATAAATAGATCACGGATTTTAAGTATGGTGTCTGTTATTTTGTCAAAGTGTGATGTTTGAGAGTGTGATTGTTAAGTGTCATTTTTTATCACATTTTTTTATCATCATTAAAAGATAATTCCATTACGTATTTTGACTGTGATAATAAATATTTAGATCATGGATTTTAAGTGTGATTAATAACCAATAAAATCTAATATTGAACTTAAATAATTCATAATTAATAATGAGATAAGATCACAATTATATACATTTCTCATCATGATTAGTGTGTGTGATAAAAAAAGGGTTTGATTACAAACTGTGACTATCAATCACAATATATAAATCATTATTAAAATCTGAATATAACCAATATATCTAAAATATAATCAACATTATTTGTACAAAAACTTCCTTTGAACCACAAAACCACATATGAATAGCTAACAATATCATATATTTCATAAATGAAAGTCGAATGTTGGAAAAATATATGCAATGAAGGTTTAGAAATAAAAGGTTTTTTTTTCTTAAACTAAAATTATACAATAAAAATCTAATTAAAAAAATGAAAAAACTTAAGAAAAACTCAAAATTTGTAAATGTTCTGTCTTCTTTAACCATATTTTGCATCTCTCCAAATAATTTCTAACCTGAATAAAAATAACGCAAAATAAGTTCAGAGATCGTTAGAAGCATAGGAATAAAGTTACTCATTTTTTCGTCATTTAAAAACAAAAATAAAAAATTAATGGATATTTGCAACTATCAAGCTAAGGCTCGAGAGGTGTCACGACCCCAAACTGCCCCTAGTAGAATGGTCCCGTGATGGCTAGTAATCCGGGATTACCGAAGGCCAACTTACAAAGATCACACACAATCAGAGTATACATATGGGGCTAACAAGAGCGGAAGCAATAACTTAAAATACGAGTGGTCCATAAGAGCTGTGCATAAGTCAAATGAAATGGCATACATCTTTACATATAACTTTACAACTTATAAATATACATTACATCGTAACAAAAGGGCTCCTCAAGCTGACATAAACAAGGCACATGAAATACAAAGTCGAAAGCATAATCTTCATGGTTGCCGACATACTTGATGCCGACCTGACATGCATACAAAACATCGGCACAAAACACGCAGCTCGGCGTAGCCGACTTCTAGCTTGGAACCTACATACATACATAGAGAGGGTGAGTATGGAAACTCAGTGAATGGTACAAGTAATAAAAGGGTTAAATGAATGATTCCCGAGGTCTTGTCAAAACAATACATATATCATAGCTTGTTCAAAACATGTACTTAGCATAACTTGTATCTAAACATGTACTTATAGCGTAGCTTATTCAAACATACGTACAACATGGCTTGCATTAGAACATATTCTTGGCATTACTTGTACAGAACGTGCACTTGAGCTTATATCATACTTGGCAAGACATACCCACGCTTCATAGACCGTCGGTGGGGGCTACCTGCTCATAGACCGTCGATAGCAAAACCTACCCACCCGTTCATAGACCGTCGGTGGCAAAACATACCCACCTGCTCATAGACCGTCGGTGGCAAAACATACCCACCCGTTCATAGACCGTCGGTGGCAAAACATACCCACGTTCATAGTCCGTCGGTGGCCGATATCTTGAGGGTGCTACTTGGGCTTAACGCCCTAGCACGAAAAGACGGTTCCAAGGATGTCATCCGAAACAAAGCTTATACTTGATACATAAAATAAGGGTAATCATTCATACTTAACAAATACTTTCAAAACAAAGCAAAGCAAAGCCTTTATCAAAACGTATAACATAGCTTTATTAAAAATACCACTCACCTAGTTCTTGGGACGTCGAGATCAAGGCAAGGTCCAAGTCCTACAAACACATGGGAAGGTCTACTGAAAGCACATCTCAAAACAAGTCTCACATACATGCAAATGATCTCGGAAAAACATGCTGGAAGTCAAAACACTGTTTTACATGTCAATGAGACATCCGGGCACCAACCAGTCTATCATGGAGGTCCCACACCTCTGCCGAGGTGTGGTTACCACTGCCGGCGTCTTGTTGCCGAGGTTCAAACAAGACAAATGCAAGTGATCATGCAAGGTAGGCCAAGGTGAGATACGATGCTTGGCCTAAGTGTAAGGTCTAGGTAAAATGATCTCGGTGACTACACTTCGAAGTGAAGTCTGAAATCTGAGTTTCCACCGTGAAGAACATGAAGAACATGAACATGATGAACATGAATATGATGAATGCCAAAATCATAACTTGCTTATACAAAATCTGAGTTTTCATGCCATGAGTTCGAAAACATGGACTGGGCACCCATACTTGAAGATCATATGAAAACAAACATGAAAACATGAATCTTGACATGAGCTCATGGATCAAAACATGACTTTTCTTGAAGAACACTTGAATATCATTTTCTCTCTAAAACCGAAGCTTCAAAACAATGCATGGCTTACAAATCACATTCAATCATGCAATGAAATAACATAAACATAAAGAACATGAGCAAGTCAAAAATCTAACCTTGGAACACAAATCTAACGGTTTGATCTCTAGGAATCAAGCTTGGATCTCTACTCCTCTCTAGAACTACTTCTCCTCTTCCTAGAGCTTCTCTCTTCCTTAGAACAAAACACAACAAATGATAGGTTTCTCTCTATCGGCCGACTTAACCCTCTGCTCGGACACGTGGCGTCAAGGGTTGGCTCTCCTCAAAAGGTGACAGATTGACAAGACTTGACTCGACAAAGCGTACTCAACAAGCTACCTAGCAAAACACTCCCAAGAAGGAATGACATCGGCAAGGGTCAAGACATCGCAGCAGAGGACAATGACTTCGCAACTAAGGTAACAATGATCTCGGCTAGAAAGGAAACACTTGACTAAGCTTGCCACACCTCGCCTAGATGTGCCACACCTCGGTCTAGGTCACACCATTCCGACAAGATCACTTGACGAGGATAACATCTCGGCCTAGATAATACACATCTCGGCCTCGGCGATACACACCTCGGCCCAGATGATAATCATCTCGGCCAATATGCCGGGACAAAGGTGGAGGTCAACAAAGAGATTCCAAAATAGCTACAGGCTTAGGATGACCTCGGCTTGGAAATGATCTAGGCTTAACACAACCTCGGCTAAACAATACAAGGGAGGAACAAAGCATACACATACACTTAGGCAAATCAAATACGTACAAAACAAGGCACAATTCATGATAGCAAATCTTAACATGGCAAATCATATAACTGCATGCAAGCATGACTAAGGCATGAAATGTGGGTCCTTACAAGAGGTCTAGCCTACTTTTGTTCATTTCAACCACAACAAGAAAGAGAATGAAATTGATAAAATCAATGGTCCAGTTGTCCAAACACCTAAAAGTTCAAACACAGCTTCTATTAACTATGTTCTGATTTAATATCATTTTTCCTAGTGTGTGTACTCAATCCATAATCTGGTGACCAATTTACACAAATCAGGTGCCCTGTTTTATAAGTTAAGTAGTCCACAAAGCATCAAAGCAATAACCAATCAAATCAATAACCAACAAGTGTGTATTTAATGGAGCTCAACCCCAATTTAATTGATCAAAGTGAAGGTTGCTCTGTGGACTAAATGTCATTTTCTCTAGTGTGTGTACAATGGTGGTTAGGTATAAGCAGCCAACAAAGAAAAAACAGAGCAAGTCCAACTCCATTTAAAGCCGAAGGACTCTAACTGCTACTAAATGACGCAACGTAAATATATTGGTCATCAAATAACCATATTATGATGTTAAATTCTAGAGGATTAAAAATAAAAAAGGATTCTCAAAAATGAAATCAATTCCAATTCCTCTAGATTCTAAATGTCAGCAAAGTCCATATCAAATTAATACAATAGAATGACATGTGCATATATTTACTAATGAAAAAAAATAGAGAAGAAAAGTTTAATAATACATCTGCTATGTATGCACATAAACAATAAGCTCCACAGAGCAACTCATTTAGAAAATTATTCTATTAGAAACTCGAGTCACTTAAAGTAGTCCCAAGTTCACATTTTCTGTTTAACAAAATTTAAGTTATGGAATGTGTGAAAACAGAAAAATCCATAAAATCATCCCCAACTTTTTACTTAAAGAAAGGATCAATATTCAAAGATAATTCAAAATCAAACTTGACAAAATATATGTAGAGATTTTAAGAATTATCTCTTGTGATTGTTTCCTATTTGTAGATTAGGAAATAGCTTGATTGTAGCTTTGATTATAGAAATAGCTTAACTATAAGACTTACTACTTATTGATGATCCATCTCTATAAATAAGTAATTGTACAATGTGTTGAATTAAGATAAATAAAAAACTCTTCTCAAAGTCTGATTTGCAAGTTGGTATTAGAGCCTGGAAAGAATCATCATCATCCTTTCATTGAATCTATATCACCATCAAACCATGGCTAAGTCAGATTCTGAAACATCTAGCACCAGGTCTGCTCCCATTATCATTCAATCTGAAGGTTTATCGTTCAATGCAGGGATTGTACTCAATGAGACCAATTATAATACATGTTCTCAAATCATGGAGATGCATATTGCTGAGAAAGAGAAACTCTTCTTTATTCATGGCAATTCACAACCACCAATCGAGATGGATGATAGATATGAGAAGTGGTATGCAGACAATCAAAGGGTTAAGAGATGGCTGTTGATTTCTATGTCCTTGAACATTATGAAGCGATACATTCGCCTACCCACCACTCGCGATATTTGGAAAGCTCTTTCTCAAGTATTTACCTTGAACCAGAGGGCCTTCTCTGCCAAACAAAGTAGCAGAACACTCTCTGTGTATTATGGAGAGTTAATTGAAATTTTTAGTAAATTGGATCATCGTGATCAGGTGATCATGGAGAGTGAAAAAGATGTTGCATCCTATCAGAAATCAGTTCAATAGCTAAGGATACATATTTTTCTTGCTGGATTAGATAGTGAATTCGAACAAATCCGTAATGAAATTTTGAGGAAGGATCCAATTCCTGCATTAGAGAAATGTTATGTACTGGTTCGCCGTGAATGTGTTCGACGCGAAACGATGAATGTTGAACTTGGAAATTCTAAAGCTTCCGCCATGGTAACTCAAAACTGTTCTAATCAGACTTGGCCTTCCCAACACCAGCAGGACCGACTGAAGCCCGTCCCTCCTAAAACTGCTATTGGTGTCGATAAATCTTCCGTCCCTCCTAAGACTGCTACTGGTGTCAATAAATCTTCTTACAAATGCACTCACTGCAATCAAAGTGGTCATACCAAAAATCGATGTTACGAACTTGTGGGGTATCCAGAATGGTGGGATCATAGCCGTGATTCACGGAAAATGAATTCTAAGAAGACCTTTACTAATGCGGTTGTTGAAACAAAGACAGAAAATGATATTGTCGAAGCATTCTCAGCATTAGCAGCAGTGGCAGGTAATGTATTATATATCACTAGGAAGTTATGATCTCTAGAGATGATTTAATTTGTGATTGTTGATTTTTGATCTCACAATTAAATTAGATTTTTTATTCGAGATCTAAGGAATTTAGTCGTAAAGCACGCGGAAAAACAAAAGAGCCCAACACCTGCACACAATAAGACAATAAACACCACAGTGGCTCATCCACCCAGAGATACTCCATCAATCAAGTCAATCAACTTATCTCTCAAAGATATTAGAATAAGTAAATAATGCCTTAGATCCACGGATAAGAGAGAGAGATGATAAGAGAGAGGATTAGTTTGTTTTGCAACTTTCTACTAGTTATAAAATATATAAATATCAATTTTATAGGTGTTTCTCCTTGTAGACAAAGTATTTTAAAGTGTTGATATTTGGGTAAAGAAAATTCATAATTAAATTTATAGACCAAGTGCCCTTAATTTTATTTATTTAGTCTGGTATTGAGTATTAGGGCTGGGCGTAAGGTTATCCGACCTGCCTAAACCGTCCTACCAGATCCGACCCGCACACATATGAGCGGTTTCGCAAACACATTAGGGTCGGGTGCGATTTGAATTTTAGCTTATTTTCGAGTTACGGGCGGGTTGCGGGTTTGAACCGCACCTGCTCTAACCCGTCCCCATTAACCTTTATTTATTTATTTATTTTATATATATTTCAAATCTAGGCCATTCATCTTCACTTCATCTATAACAAACAAAACTAGTAAAAAACCCTAATCTATCTCCCAAACTCAAAAACACACTGCTGTGCACTCTTTCATCTGTCTCTGATCTGTCTCCCTCACTCTCTCATCTTACCAGTCTCTCTCTCTCACTCTCTTGTTTTTTATTTGCACCGATCGACTCTCTCTTATCGCAAAATCGACCTCACAAGTAAGCCTCTCTTTTTGTCTCTTCTCGATCTTTGATTTTTTTTTTTGCAACATATCAGATCTTTTTCTTTCTCTCTCTGATTAGTCTCCCTGACTCTCTTATCTCATTAGTCTCTCACTTTCTCGTTTTGCAACTACACCGATCGACTCTTTCTCATCGCAAGATCGACCGATCGGCCTCACTCTCTCATCGCACCGATCGACCTCACAGGTAAGCCTCTCTCTTTCTATCTCTATCTTCCCGATCTTTGATTTTTTTGCAACATATTAGATCTCTCTCTGTCTTTCTGATCTATCTCTCTCACTCTCTCATCTTATCAGATCTGTTTATGCAATCATATCTGTTATTTTATTTTTTTTGTAGCAACAGATCTGTGAGAAGTGGAAATTGAATCCGTGTTTTTGGAATTAAATCTTCTTCTTTTTTTGTAGCAACAGATCTGTGAGAAGTAGAAATTGAATATGCGTTTATGCAAATAGATATCTCTTTCTCTTTTTTTTTTTTTGGGAATTGAATCTGTGTTTTTGAAATTAAATTTGTGGTATTGGAATTAAATCTATTATTGAATCTGTGTTAGAAGTGAAAATTAAATCTGTTATTGTAATTTTAAATTGAATATGTTATTGAATCTGTTATTAAACTGAATCTGTATTGAATCTATTATTAAAAAAAAAATAGAGGGTGATTAAATATGTTATTAAATTGAATATGCTATTAAATCTGTTATGAAATTTGTTATGTTATTGAAATTGAATCTGTAATCGTGTTGAATCTGTAATTAAAATTGAATCTGTAATTGTGTTGAATTTGTAATTATGTTATTGAAATTGAATCTGTAATTTGTTATGTTATCGAAATTGAATTTGTAATTTTTGTAATCCAATTTAAATGGAGGATAGTGTTCAATCTCCCGCAATCAATCTTTTACCTCCGGAATCCTCTAATTCTCAAATAAACCCGAACCTAAACCTAAACCTAAGCCTCCTAAACCTCCAAAGAAAAAAAGTGAGGGTAGAAGGGGGAGAGCACCATCCACAATTTGGGATCATTTTGATAAGGTTGTAGGAACTGATGGGAAGCGTAAAGCCGTATATAAATATTACAAAAAGTAGTATTTTGCTAACTCTAGACTTCATAGGACTAGCAATTTGAGGAGTCATACATCCAATTGTAAAGAATATCCAAATAGGGATACAGATGGTCAACAAACATTAAATCTTAAACCGAAACAAAATGAAGAGGGCGTTGAGGTTGTAGTAACAACTTTTAATTTTGATACTTGTAAAAGGTCTCTTGCGGAGATAGTGGTCATTGATGAGTTGCTATTTAGATTTGTGGAGGGTGTTGGGTTTAGAAAATTTTGTAATGTCATGCAACCCAAATTCACACCAATTCCCTCTCGTCAAACTATATCTAGAGAAGTGCTTAACATATTCAAGAATGAATGGGATAAGTTAAAGAAGACCATGAAGGGTCGTAGAATTTGCTTTATGACAGATACTTGGACATCTATTCAGAATTTGTGTTACATGTATTTGACTGCTCATTTCATTGATGATAACTGGAAACTTCAAAAAAGAATCATAAATTTTTAACAAGTTGAGGATCACATAGGAGAAACATTAGGTCGGAAAATTGAGTTGTGTTTGATTGAGTGGAACATTGATAGCATATTCATCTTAACAGTTGATAATGCTAGTTCTAATAATCTTACCATTCAATATTTGAAAACGACAACCAAAGATTGGAAGAGAACTATTTTGCAACATGAGTTTATTCATATGCGCTGTTGTGCACATATTCTTAATCTCGTTGTGAGTGATGGGTTAAAAGAAATAGACGATTCTATTGCCAACATTAGACTTGCGGTGAGATATGTGAGGTCTTCTCCTCATAGGCATGATGTTTTTAAGAAGTGTATGGCCATACTCAAACTTGATTCAAAAGCTCTTGTATGTCTAGATGTACCAACTAAGTGGAACGCTACCTATTTGATGTTAGAAGCCATCAAAAAGTATGATAAGGCTTTTAACAGATTGAAGTTTGTGGATTTCAACTTTGAACCTTATTTCAAGGATGTTGATGGTGGCATAAGGAGAAGTTCGAATGAGTTGGATTGGAAAAAATTTAGAATGTTTTTGAGGTTTCTAAAATTATTTTATCTTGCAACTAAGAAATTTTTGGGGTCTCTCTTTGTTACTTCTAATGCTTTTTACAAAGAAATGTTTGTTATTGAAAGCAAAATTAACCAATTAATTTTGGAGGAGGATGATACTTTGAGCACAATGGCAAAGACTATGAAACAAAAGTTTAGCAAGTATTGAGGGGATGGAAGTAAGATCAATTTATTATTGTATGTTGCGGTTGTTCTTGATCCTACCAAAAAAATGACATACTTGGAGTTTTGTTTTTCAAATTTATTTCTTGGAGATAATAATAAGGTGGAAGATATGGTAGACAAGGTTACGAGTTGTTTGAGTCGTTTATATAACCATTATATCACACTTTATCCTTCAAATGAGAAACTTCCAAGTGTGAGTGAAGTTGTGAATATGGTGAAAGATGATGATGATGATGATGATCCCTATTATTTGGTTGACTCCTAATTTAATTTCTATTTGGAGGGACGATGCACTGGTGGATCTAAGCCGGAATTAGAACAATATTTATCCGAGATTGAACATTTTGCAAAGAATCAAACATTTGAGATTTTGGATTATTGAAAGCTGAATGCAACCAAATATATAGTGTTATCACAACTTGCAAGAGATATGTTGGCCATGCCTATTTCTACTGTTGCGTCGGAGTCAGCTTTTAGTACCGGGGGGGACGTATTCTTAACCCATTTCGTAGTTCACTCTCACATCCTATGGTTGAAGCTCTTATATGTATTCAAAATTGGCTTCGAAGCAATCTTCCAATTTCTTTTCGAAAGATAATGGATGATGTGGATGAATTTAAGCAATATGACTCAGGTAAAATGAGAATTTATTTATCTTCATTTTTATTTGTATTGTTCATTTTCTAATGTAAATTTTATTAATCGTTTGTTGTTGACTCCTAATTAGGTATTTTGGAGTCAAACTCATCTTCAAGTTCAACATATAATGTTGATGCTATAATTGAACTCTAATATCCATTTGCTTATTAGTAATTTTTTCATATACTCAACACATTTTCTTACTATATTGAGATGCAATATATAGACATTTGTTTATCTTTTCATTACTTTATTCTTTTACACTTTTTTTGTCAAAGGAATTATGAAGATTAAAGATTAAAGTTTATAATTTTTAGTTTGTTTTTGTGCAAGATTCATCAACCAAATGCATGGAATTGAAATTTTTGAAAGTTGGATTAGATGTGATTCATGATGAAGTTTAATATTTTAGAAATGTTTTTATTTTATTTCATGGGTTTGAATTGAATGAAGTTTGAAAACAAATTTTTTTTTTTTTTAATTGCATTTTGGATGAATGTAAGTTAATGAATTTTTATTGTTTTATTTTATTTTTTATTGCATTTTGGATGAATGTACGTTAATGAAGAATTACTATTTATTTATTTATTTATTTGGGTCAGGAATGATGAATGTAGGATTTTCAATGTAAGATTTTTTTGTTTGGGTTATGAATGATGAATGTCGGATGAATGCAAATTAATGATGAATGTAGAATTTTGAATTATTTGTTTGGGTTATGAATTGAGTTTTTTGTGTTTTTTATTTTATAAGTTTTAATTCATTAATTATTAATGTTGGAGCATTTTAGAAAATGGGGGGAAAAGGGTCCAAAATAAATATTGACAAAATGGGGAAAAAAAAGTTTAAAAATAAATTTTTGAAAAAAAGTCCAATCCGCAAATTGCCCACAACTGCCTGCACATCCACGAACCCTATCCGCACAAATCGCAAACTACATTGCGGGCGGTTGTGGATTAACTTTTCCTCAAACCACATAGATACGAGTGGATCCAAACTGAACCGCAAACCGTCCCAAGCCAAACTGCGGACACCTCTAAGTATGGCCTTAAAACAGAACAAATTTTTTAAAAATAAAACATTATTAATTTCACTTCATATTATATTATCCAATTGGAATTTAGAGGGTCAGTTTCAATAAATACTTATGGAAAAAAATGTAATTTATATATAATTTAAATGATAGATAAGATATTCATTCTTAGTTATATTGATGTAGTTTATTGTAAGTTTGTAACAATCCAGATTTTTAATTATTCTGTAGAATTTATACTAATATTATTTAATCTCAGCTCGGAAAATATATAATTTACTATATATTATTATGCGTAATTTTGTAAAATAATATAATTAGTAAAAGTTTAGGGGTCAAAATATAAATAATAATAATATAGATAATATAAATAATAATAATGGGTGTGATAGCAAAATAAATAATTAATTTTTTGTTAGTATAAGATAAAGTGTAATTTAATTAAAAATTAAATTATTTATATAATTATATTAAAATATTGAGTCAAAGGGTAATTATCTTAAATATCTATTAAGAATAAGAATGAATCTATATAATTATTAATCGAATCTGAGAAGAGGGACACGTGTTGGCCGAATAACGCGTTCACTTCTCTATAAATAGGGAGAGGTGATCTGTAGAAAGAGAAAAGAAAAGAAGGAAAATTTGTCACAACCCGCTCCCCGTACCCAAGGGTTAAGTATCGTGATGGCCAGTAACTGAAGTTACCTACGGCCAATTCATAAACAAATTAATAAACGCAAGCGGAAGAAATATTTACGTAAGGGTACCAAAATAATTATTGGAGTTTCTATTTTTATTACAAAATTATATTGACCAAAAAGGCCGATATTTATATAGAAAAATATCATAAAAGTGCTGTGTGTGTCTATTTCGCAGCCCCGCATCTAAGACTTCCCAAAAGCTATTTCTGAATTGCATTATTTCCTGAAAATTGGTAAGCACATGGCAGAGTGAGAAATATTATATCAAGAGTATACGGGATACGAAATAACCATAGATAGTTAGTTAGACCAAAACATTTAAGATAACTTAGTCGAACAAATAATCCTTTAAGTAGCAAAACTGAGATTATGTAAATAAATAACCATAATTATGTAATTTGGTAAACAAATCATTTAAGTGACAGAAACTGAAATACAGAAATTATGTAAGTAAATGACCATAACCACGGTATTGAACATGACAGAACAGAGGTCACAGAACTGACAGTCAGAATAGAGGTACGGATTCAAGAGGTGGCTCGTACGGATTCTAGAGGTGGCTCCCACAATAGTGTAGCACTTAACTCCACACAGCACTTTGGTCCGCACAGAACAGAGGTACGGATTCAAGAGGTGGCTCATACGGATTCTAGAGGTGGCTCCCACAATAGTGTAGCACTTAGCTCCGCACAATACTTTGGTCCGCACAAAACAGAGGTCAATGGATCAGAGAACCACAAAATAACCAAACAGAGGCCAATGGTTATTTAAGTCCTTCAAGGCGTGGGACTCCCGTAGTGGTACTTACAAAACATAATTGTATATAAGGTCATAACCAAATATTCTTTAAAATATAAACAAACATACCCATGGGTTTCTTTTTAAGCAAATAGGGTTCAGAAATAAAACCACGTAACTAAAATCTTTATAAAACATAACTTTTATTAATATACTAATAAAATATACTTGTATAAAATAGATTTTGGTAAGTCAAAACATATGTAAAATACATTTTAGTGACTCAAGGTATAATATAACTCACTCTTTCTTTTCACTATCAAAGACCCTTTCAGCTTCCATTATTTCTCCTTTCTTTCTCTTCTCTCTTTTCTTCTTTTCTTTTTTCTTTCTTTTCTTTTCTTTCCTTTCTTTTTCTTTCTTCTTTTCTTCTTTCCTTTCTCTTCTCCAGATCAGGGCTTCTATTTATAGAGAATAGGCGCATACGTGGCTCAAATTAATATTCGATTAATAATTATATAGATTCGTTCTTATCCTTAATAGATATTTAAGATAATTACTCTTTGACCCAATATTTTAATATAATTATATAAATAAAATAATTCCTAATTAAATTATACTTTATCATATACCAATGGAAAATTAATTATTTATTTTAATACCTCACCCATTATTATTATTATTTATATTATCTATATTATTATTATTTATATTTTGACCCCTAAACTTTTAATAATTATATTATTTTACAAAATTACACATAATAATATATAATAAATTATATATATTTTCCGAACTGAGATTAAATAATATTAGTATAAATTCTACAGAATAATTAAAAATCTGAGTTGTTACAATCTTCCCCCCTTTGAAAATTTCGTCCTCGGAAAATATATAATTTACTATATATTATTATGCGTAATTTTGTAAAATAATATAATTAGTAAAAGTTTAGGGGTCAAAATATAAATAATAATAATAATGGGTGTGATAGCAAAATAAATAATTAATTTTCTATTAGTATAAGAAAAAGTGTAATTTAATTAAAAATTAAATTATTTATATAATTATATTAAAATATTGGGTCAAAGGGTAATTATCTTAAATATCTATTAAGGAAAAGAACGAATCTATATAATTATTAATCGAATCTTGATTTGAGCCACGTATGCGCCTAGTCCCTATAAATAGAGGCGCTGATCTGGGCGAAGGAAAGAAGAAAAGAAGAAAGAAAAAGAAAGGAAAGAAAAGAAAGAAGAAAGGAAGAGAAAAATAATGGAAGCTAAAAGGATCTTTGATAGTGGAAAGAAAGGTAAGGTATTAAAGTTAAGGTGAATTATATTATACCTTGAGTTACCAAAATATATTTTACGTATGTTTTGACTTATCAAAATCTATTTTATACCAGTAATGCTTTATTAGTATATTAATAAAAGTTATGTTTTATAAACATTTCAGTTACGTGGATTATTTTCTGAACCTTATTTGTGAAAGTGAAACTCATGGATATATTTGTTTATATTTTAAAGAGTATTTGGTTATGACCTTATAAACAATTATATTTTGTAAGTATCACCACGGGAGTCCCATGCCTTGAGGGACTTAAATAACCATTGGCCTCTGTTTGGTTACTTAACAGCCCTCTGATCCATTGACCTTTGTTCTGTGCGGACCAAAGTGTTGTGCGGAGCTAAGTGCTACACTATTGTGGGAGCCACCTCTAAGATCCGTACGAGCCACCTCTTGAATCCGTGCCTCTGTTTTGTGCGAACCAAAGTGTTGTGCGGAACTAAGTGCTACACTATTGTGGGAGCCACCTTTAGAATCCGTACGAGCCACCTCTTGAACTGCACTGCTCGATCACACTTCAGGACCTCTGGTCTGCTCAAGACTGGTTATGGCTATATATTTACATAATTATGTATTTCAGTTTCTGCCACTTACATGAAAATAATCTCAGTTTTACTACTTAAAAGATTATTTGTTCTGACTAAATTATCTTAAATGTTTTGGCCTAACTAGCTATTCATGGTTATTTCGTGTCCCTTATACTCTTGGTATAATGTTTCTCACTCTGCCATGTGCTTATAGTTTTTTACCAATTTTCAGGAAACATGCAATTCAGAGATAGCCTTTGAAAAGTCTTAGATACGGGGTTGCGGAATAGACACACACACAGTATTGTTTTGATATTTTTATATGTAAATATCGGTCTTTTTGGTCAATAAATTTTGTAATAAAAATAGAAGCTCCGATGATTATTTTGGTACCCTTATTTAAATATTACTTCCGCTTGCGTTTATTGATATGTTTTAGATTTGGTCGGAGGTAACCTTAGTTACTGGCCATCACGATGCTTAACCCTTGGATACGGGGAGCGGGTTGTGACAAAGTTATAAATTGAAAATTCAAAAATAGAAACCAAAAATAATCGTCACTCAGTTTTCAAAAATCAACTTATTTAAGTTATTTTTATTTAATAAATTACAAACAAAAATTGTACTGAATACTCTGGTATAGACTCTCAAAATAAATAAATAAAAATTATAAGTAGCTCAGATAAAATACACCAAATAATCCCATTAGATTATACAACTTACTCTATTATCAAACATTCATCTTCTTTGCCTTTCTCACTTCCTCATCCTCTCCCTTTCCACCCTCATTTAAGTAACTTACTCTATTATCAAATATCCATCTTCTTTGCCATTCTCACTTCCTCATCCTTAAGTTGGTCAAATTTTGAAATGATTTCAACCATTACAATTGTGTTGGTGTTATTAGCATCACCTCATTTAAAATTATATTACACTCTTATTTTTGGATTTTTAACAAAATTGAATGTTAGAATTACATGAACACAAAGTAATTATTACTCCTTATTAGATTCCTAATTAAAATAATATAATTCTCATGTAAGTTATAGTAACATTTCATATATTCTTCGGATCACCATTTAATGAAATAGTAAGGCCTAAGAAATACATAATATTCAATCATTCTTGTAGATCTTATTTCTTTGAGATTTTGACTACCGTCGCAAATCTATTATTTAGTCATTGCAAGTTATAGTTGTGTTGATCATGACAAGGGGAAAAAAATTATTGTAGATCTTATTTCTTTGAGATTTTCACTACCGTTGCAAATCTATTATTCAGTCATTGTAGGTTATAGTTGTGTTGATCATGACAAGGGGAAAAAATGGTTATGGTGATATTGGTGGAAATGATTATGGTTATTTAGAGAGGAAAAGAAAATTAGGTTGGTAAAATTGTAATGGTGTTTAGGGCAAAGTATGTAGAAAAAGAATGAAATAGAAACAGAAGGATAACGTAAGAGAATGAGAAAATGGTGGTATTTGAAACAGAGGAATGCAAGAAATTGAGTCATTTACAAGGGCAAAATTATAATTCTAAGAATGTATGTTTTTGTAATTTTTTTTTTCAAATTAAGGAAGATGAATGATATTTGCGAGAAAGGTAAATTAAACTTTGCAACAAATCTCACTTTGGCCCTTATACATGAAATCATGACAGTCAATGCCCTGTACTTCTGGTCAAATCTCACTTTGGTCCCTGTACATGAAATTATGATAGTTAACTTCTGTATTTTTGGTAAAATCTTAATTTGGTCCCTATACAAGTATCAATGTTCCCTTTTTGTTATTCAATTAAAATCTTTAATAAAATCTAATCATGTAATAAGAATGTCACTACGACATTAGGGTAAGAAAGGAAAATCATCTACATTTTCCACCAACACACACTTTATCTCAAAATTTACATCAAAATATGACTGTATTAGGCTAAAACAAAACGCAGATTGTGAACAATTAAGAAGATGAACTAGAATTTTGCATAAATTGGAATTACGAAACTCTATTTTTCACGATAATACAGTCTTTTATCTATTCATTTTTATTTCTATTCGATTTTTTTGTTGCATTTTTTTTTTTAATTTTAAAAACTCTACTTTTTTGTTTTTTCGTTCCAATTTTTACCATGCAAACATATATATTGTGTTATATAACTCTCATGTGCTTATCACATATGACAAAGTGTATTGGTGAGAAATATGGATGATTTTCCTCTTACCCTCATTTTGTAGTCACATTTTTTATCGCATGACTGAATTTTGTTAAAAATTTAAAAATGAATTAACAGAAAAGAGACATTAACACTTATATAGGGACCAAAGTGGAATTTGAGTACAATTGCAAGGGGTTGACTGTTACGATTTCATGTGTAGGGATTAAAGTGGGATTTAACCAGAAGTGTAGAAGTTAATTGTCATGATTTCATGTGTAGGGGCCAAAGTGAGATTTGGTATAAAATACAGGGGTACAAAGTGTAATTTGTCCTTAAAAAAATAAAAGCAACCACAATATAATTTAAAACAATACCGTGAAAGTGTAAAGAAATATAATTCTTATTAGATTCTCAATTACAATAATATAATTCTTGGGAGGATTTGGAAAGATGGTTAAAAATTGAATTTTTGACTTTTTTTTGAAGAAATGTATAAAAAATGTGAGAGGTGATCTGACCAAAAATTAACTAAAAGCTGACTTTTGACTTTTAACCCCCTTCTTAAATTAGGCCCTTATGTAAATTACGGCAACACTCCATATATTATTGAAAATCACGTTACTTTAATTTGCAAGATAAATACCGTTTATTGAAATAGTAAGTTTATCATTGGCTTGGGATTTTATCAAGTTGGCTATTTCAATTTGAGAGAGTGTTTGGATTTGGTGGGTCCGTTTTGAGATCAAATTTGATAATCCGAAACGTTCACTTTTTATAATTCGTTGAGTAGAATATTCATACAAAAAAAAAAAGATGATTGAACATCGATAACTATATGTTTGAATCAAATTTGTATTACAAAAAATGAATGGCTATTATTGAAATTATATTTGTATTTATTTTTTAAAAACAAATATGATTCAAACATATAGCTACCAATATCCAATCATATTGATTTTTTACATGAATATTCTACCCAATAAGTCCTAAAAAGTGAACTATTCGAATCACTAAAATTGGTCTCAAAATGGATTTATCAAACCCAAATGCACTCTCAAGTTGATATGACTATTTGGAAGAAGCGAAACCTTTTACCATTATATCCTTATTAGATCTCATTCTCATTGGTTATCTTTATCAATGTTATCCATCACTAATACTCTCTTTTTATTCCCTAAGACCATCTCCAACGGTGAATCAAATTCATCATCAGATTTAAATTTGATGAAAAAATGTCACTTTTCCCACTCCAACAGTTTCACCAAACTAATATCAAATTGAGAATGGAGCAAAAGTTTCACCAAATTGAGGAGCTGGGTCAGGTTCACCAAAACATTGTTCGTGTACGTTGAAGGTGGGTCCCACCAGACAACCAGCCGGTTGTCCCGCCGATCAACCGGTTCAGTAAAAAAATGCACAGCTACTTTGTTTTGCCTGGGAACTGCTAGTACATTGTTTGAGCTTCAAAAGTTTGTTGTTTTGTGGCACTCTGTGTAACGCCCTCAAAATATTACATAAAACCCATCACTTTAGACATGCAATGATATAAGAGAAATCAACCATTTATATTCATCAGGGTGGTTTTTACAACAGTATTACATGTTAACAACAAAAGCAAGTGCCCTACAGGCTTACAGCTTTCCAAGTTAACACTTGGTTACAGAAAGAAGAGTACTAACTCTATACAAATAAGCCCTTGACTTGATACACATGTAATACAAATAAAATAATCCCAAAGAGAGTCTTCAGCTCCCACAACCGTTCAAGTTATATCCTTGGAGGCGGCATGCTACCTGTACCTGAAAATGATGTCCCATATAGGGTGAGCCAACACCCAGTAGAGATATGCTAAACACAATATGAACATTAACTAAGACTTTAGCAATTGACAAATGTTTAATTCCCATAAATCAATTCATACACCATTTCCATTACATGACCACAGTGTCTGTGTTTCATTTCATTTTCCATCCCTTAACAAGCTCACAATTCACAACTATGGCTCATAACCTGGCCAACAACTTACATGAGACAAAACTCATTTTAAACGGTTCTCATTTCACAATAGATAAGCCTACTAGCTGTATCAACAAATCACCAGATAAGCATATAAGCTATATCAACACTTCCAAGGATAAGCATATGAGCTGTATCAATACATAAACTGACAAGTATATGAGCTGTATCAGTGGAGTCCGTCCCTTATCTTCTCCCAAATAACATCCGGTTTAGAGGTCCATCCCCCATCTTCCCCTAAACCGTGGAGTACATCCCCTATCTCCTCCCCCCCCACACACAATGTATATACATATAAGTCATATACACAATCAACCAATACATAACGTTAATGTATTCTATCAACCGTCATACTCTATGACACGTCCAATTGATTAGTTTTAGTTTGCCTAATCATCATGCATTGTCTACAACAATCAAAACTACCTTCCACCGGTAGCCCAAGCAATTATTTCTAAACAGATAATAAAAGCTCCAACTGATAAATTATCAATGCTTTCAAAAGTGAGCCATTAATAAAACCAACTCCACCGTTTCACAATATAATGAATCAATTTCATTAATTCCAATTTAATTCCATAAATCTATAACTTCCCAAATTAATTATACCAATTAATTTATATACAAAATTAGGGCTTTCTTCCCAAACTCTCAATATAAACCCATAGGTTCATATATTGACAACCAACACCCAAATCATCATTTTGAGACTCAAAATACAAGTTTAAGAATAAAAAATGACAAACCCTCTATTATAACATTTTGAAACCCTAAGTCTCAAAATCAAGCAACTTCAACACTTTATCAAAACAACCAAAAGTCTATGTTAAAGACCATAAGAGTGAGTAAGAATCCCTACCTCAAATTCGGAGCTACAAAAGGAGAGAAGAGATGTCACGACCCAAACCTGCCCCTATAGGTTTAGCATCGCAACCGGCCAGTAATCCTTGGATTACCGAAGGCCTCTGAACAGATTAACATATAATAAGGGGCTAGCGGAAGCAATATACAAAAATTATAATTGTCCAATGAGCTGTGCTGACTTATATGAAACAGAATATTTTAAAAACTTTATATGCATAACCATAAGTCAACCATACATTATATTATACCACACACATTACAGTATCTTCCGTACAGACAACATAAATAAAATAAAGTCCCATGCATAAACAGAATTAATCAACACTTGAACCCAAGACACTTCGGGAACCTCCACGTGAGGCACAAAGGTTGGTGACAATGTAACAAAACTCTGTGCAAAAGCCTTCGGGCTCGAACTCCAGAATGCTCACCTATATACATATATATACAAACAGTAAGCTAAAACCCAGTGAATAACATTAAGGTAAAGGGGTTAGTGAACGAATTTCGAACATTTCATATGTATAAAACAGATCATAGCATAATCATAGTCATCTCATATCAGAACATAATAATCGCATATCCCATAGAACATATCGAACATATCACATAACGTCTTCCGACTAGAGTAACCGGTCCCGGACACCGATTAAACACATATCACCACAATGAAGTGGCTAACGAGATCTCGTAAATGTCGTGGACCCGCATTTTCATGCCGTCCCCCATGACTTGGGACTATCTATGGATGCCATAATAGATTTCAAACTTGGAATGTTCGTTCACAGAAACATATATCATTTCAGAAATCTTAGCATATCTTATCTCATTTGGAACATAGTTTCATATCAACGTATCTTTACGATAACATTACTCACAGTGGTTCCAGTAAGCGACCAATCAATTCTCGGACGTTGACCTACAATCACAAAATACATAGCACAAAATATGTCTCATTATTACTCATTCATGTGGCCATATATGACTTAGCTTTCTCACTTTAATTTCTCATTCATTCCATGCTACATAACTTGTTCATATTGCCCATATACTCGGATTCTACACATATTTCCTAATTCACTTACTTATGTTATTTCTTAGCTTATTAATCTTTAACGGCTCATAAATCATGCCTAAGAATGCCCATAAAGAGATGGGAGTGAAGATATGTGCTTAAAACATCTTTTGAAAACATGCTGAAAATAAGCTGGTGGCTAGAGCCAGCTTTTCTTAGCTAGAGCCAGCAGAAGGCAAAAACAGAGCTCGTTCGAGCCAAGACTTCTTCGCTCGAGCCAGCCTTTGGCAGAGTGCAAAGTTCTGAGAGCTCGAAATGTTGGCTTGAGCCACCACTTCTTCGCTCGAGCCAACTGTAAAATTCTGGGCAGAAAGCTTAGCAAAAATGGTTTCCAAACCACCTCCAAACCTTGGGGTCTTGCATGATTTGATCAAACACACAAAAATAGCTTTAGAAAACTTCAATATAAGACCCTTAAAACATCTTTTATTCAAAAACTCATCAATTCTTGAAAGGTTTGAACCAAAATTCCTTCATGCAATATTTCAACTCTTCCATGGTTTTTCAAAACCCTTCAAACATGGAATTTTGCTTTCAAAACTTGATCTAACATGGATGCATGCTAATTTCATGGTCTCAGATCAACATAATAATAAATTTTATGATCAAAATGATGATATAACACTCATACTTCCATGCATGTAAGAATCATGAGCAAATTCTTCCTCTTCATGGCAAACCCATGTGAAATACATGCAAATGATCAAGGTACCTTCATGAATTCAACATTTAAACACATTATCTACATGCATTACAACTTAAGTTCTTACCTAGAGCCTTGATCTTGCCAAAATCTTGCACAATATTGATGAATTCTAGTAAAGTCTCCAACTTCCACCTTGAATCTACCCCTTTCTCTCTCTAAAATGGAGTTTCTCTCACTCTAGCTCAAGACATTGATGAACTCAGTAAAGCCAAATGAATGATACAACCCTCCTTCAACTTTCATCAGATTGTATACAACACACACACACACTCTCACATTGAGCACATACACGTGCACACACATGCACACTTCCAACACACACACACAAGGATTAATCCTTTACACCCAACACCACCAAGGCCTAGCACACCTCACTCTTAATCACATCTTGGATTATTAATAGAATTAATTTAGGCACCAATCATGCATTTTTTTAATTCAACACAAGTAACCTTAATTTATTCAAGATTAGCACGAAATTCAATTATTCAAAAATAGTTTCAATTAAGGCTTAATTTAATCACATGCGATTTTACTAAACTGAATCAGTTTTTTATAAAATTTCCCATGGTGTTCTAAAAATTCCAATTAACATATTAAAGCAAAATTTCAAACAGATATTGCTATATGTAGCAGATAGAAGCCAATTATCATGCAATTTACGTATTAATCCCACAATTTATTTTAATCCACTCATTAGCATTCTTAATTACTGATTAATAGCTAATTACGGGTTGGGGTTATTACAAGAGACCAAAACCAAAATGCTCCAAACTCCAAACTTTTCGGATCAAGACGAAGCCCTCGACGATCAACCCAACTTTTACAAAGACCGAAGAGGAGGAAATCACTCTAACTAGATCAAACCCTAGAGAGAAGGGAGTTTCTAGAGAGAGAATGTCTCAAATGGTGTTTTTGAAAAGTAAGAGAGAGAATGAGGTTGTAAAAAGTGATCTAAAAATGCCCGACTGTGTACTGATATACGACATGTCCGCTCGAGCGTCAAGAATAAAAATCTGGGTCCGCTCGAGCGTAAAAAGACCCGCTCGAGCGCCAACACACATGAATAAAGTACATCCGCTCGAGCGCGAAAACCCGTCCGCTCGAACGCAGATTTCTCCCTCCCAGAACTTACACCAACAATGTACTACCCGCTCGAGTGCCAACAAACCCGCTCGAGCGCAACCCGCTCGAGCGCAGGAAATCCGCTCAAGTGTAGAAATCACATCTGCAGAAGTTTTGCAGAAAACAAAATACTGTGAGTGTGTAAATCCCGCCGGCGCAAAAGTCCCGCCGAGCGAAAAATTAAAACCCCGCTCGAGCGCAGAACAACCCGCTCGAGCGTAACACCAAAAACCTGGGCAACTAGATTTGAGACTCAGGCTCAACCAACCTGTAACACACCTGTCCAAAACATCCCAAAACTTACACAAATGGAATTAAAGGACGACAACAAGATAGACACAACTACCAACTCCACGGAACCGAGTCCGGAGTACAACTGAACAGTAGAGGGAATACCGGGATCGCCATACTCTGAATGTAATTCAAGGTTCAAATACCTTTAAATTTGTATCAAAATTTTGGTGTTGGAAAAGTTGTATTGTATATAGATTTAAATTGTAGATTTAAATTCTATCAAAATTAGCCGTTAGTAGCTGCACTCTAATAAGTTATCGTTGGTGTGGCAGAGTATTTCACAAAGTTACCGTTGTTGTGCTCTATAAAATATAGCAACCTTTTAATTTCACTATATTTCTTGTATTTCTTATTTTCTTTATGAGATTTTCATTCTTTCTGAGATTTTCTTTGCGAGCTTCAGTTTCACAATATCATTACAATTTCTATTTTCTTTGTGCGATTCAGTGTATATTCTCTGTTTCTCAGATTCAGTGTATATCATTACAATATATTTCACTATATGAGTTGGATGTTGTATCCTACTGAATTTTCTTCAAAGAATGAAAGATTTTGAAATATTTGAAGAATCACAAATTTCAGAACACAACACTGATATTAATTTCATTTCGGAAACCTCTCGTGCTTCTCGTGGTGAAGCGTTCACAATTATAGAAGATGAAATTTTATGTAGATTTTGGTTGGCAGTCTCTCAAGACCCCACTAGTAATAGTTAGACCATGGCAATGTTTTGGGAACGAGTACTTGTTTATTTTAATTTCCAATTGAGCGGTGAATCAAATATAAACCGTATTTCTTTGTCTCACCGTTGGTCTGTCATGCAAAAGGCAATTAATAAATTCTATGGTTTTCTTGAGCAAATTCAATTGAGGCAACAAAGTAGAACAACTGAGGCAGACATGGTAATTCTTTTTTTTGTTATTAAATATCACTTTTCTTAATGCTCAGTATACTTGTTATGGAAATGTTTTTAATTATCAATTTTTAGGTAATTGAAGCGAAGTGGATGTATCATGCAATATAGAAAAAAACACTTCACATTTGATACAAGTTGGGATATTTTGCACTGAAGTTGTAAGTAGGATGAATTTAGAATACAACCAAAAAAAGTCGCCCAACATGCATATCCATGTTCGAATCCACCAACTAACTGTGAGGCTTTTTAACCCAACAACACTAGTGCGGGGGACCAACAACTGAGTAATACATCAACACGACCAATTGGTACGAAGGCTGCGAAATAAAAGTTAAAGAATCAAAGAACGCACGATCCAAGATTTAATAAAATGACTACCAACCAATCTAAAATTGTTGAATTATTATCAACTGTCTTCGCTAGAACTATTGAATGAGATGAACAAAAGGCGATAGACCATGAACAGAAGGCTGCAGAGCATCGAAAAAGGGTCGAGGATAAGGAGGAACAACTGAAAATTTTATCTATGATGAATGAAAAAGAACAACGAAATGAGGATCATAAAATAATATTAATGAACATGACAAATTTAAATCCTATGTAAATGGTGTACTATGAAGAGCTTCAATGACAAATATTATTTTGAATAACAAATTGATTTCCTTGACTGTTTCATCAAGACCTTTAATTCTATTCAATTTGTTGCAGTTTATTTTTGTATTGCATCGATTATTATTTCATTTTAATCTATTTGTGTAGGGAAATGCATTGGAATGATATGTATGTTGATGGTGGTTTGTATTGGATTTATTTTTTAAAAATAATAACAGTTGCTGTTGATGGTGGGTTGTATTGGAATTAAGTGTCTCACAAAAATTTATCAATTCAGATATCTATCATTGACATGGTCATTTGTCATTTGTTCTGTTTAAAGTCTATCATTCACATAGTCATTCACATAGTGAAAACAAACAAATTTTACATTCATAAGGCAGCATGTCCCAACAACATATAAAAAGTTGGAAAAAAAAAACCAAATCCAAAAAAATTCAGAATGTAATAATACATTGTGAAAACAAACAAAATCCACATAATTTTGCTTTTCATTCAATCTCTCATCCAAACACATCAAAAGTCATTGTCCGGTGGTAGTGGAGGGAAGTAGTGCTGGTAAATGTCAAATTCAGTGTGAGGTGACCAAATGGTCTGTGTGAGGTGACCAAATGGTGTGAAGTATGCTGTGTAAAAGTGCAAAAGATAAGGAAGTGCACACAGCAGAACCAAAAAAAAAAAAAAAGGGCTAGATGACCAGCCGGTCAGCCCATCGATTGACCCACCGGTTGACCGGTTGGTGAACAATTTATATTCAGTTTGTGCAGCACTTGGTGTTGCTGCTTCTGTTGCTTTGTCTTGCTAATTCACGAGGCTGCACACTTCCAATATTGAGTGTTTTGGAGCAGAATTTGGCTTTATGCTCTGGAGTAGAGCTTGTATTCTTTCAGTATCCAATATTTAGTATATATAGAGTAGTGGAGGAAATTAATGAGGTGGGTAAAGTGCTTAAATCAAGTAGTTGGAGGGTGGTGTGCATTTTACGAGGCTTTCACCAATTGTACATTCTCATAGGTACAATTATGAGGATGAAGTGTGTTTTATGAGGCTGTCAATTACTTGGATGATACAATTATATTCAACTAAAAATTTATGAAGTATTGAATTTTCGTAAGGGAGCTTTACTTGTCAATAAATGAATTTTCAATAAATGAGGTACATAGGTGATTTGTAATATATGTGGATATATATAACATATATCTGATGTTATTTGTAATAATGAATTATCAGTTATTATTTGTAATTGATTTGTAATATATATTTGAATACTACATTAATTTTTTTAATTCATTTGTTTAGTGTGCTGCATTAATTTGTAATTCATTCACACGTGCTGCATTCATTTGTAATTTTATATATGTGGACCAAAAATATATAATGAAGAGCACTAATAACAAATATATATTAGAAGAGCACCAAAAATACTAGCAAAAACATATGTGTACATTGTGAAGAGCACTGACAATAAACAAACACAGCTTTCCCTGCAAAATCACCTCCCATTCCAAAAAATAAACAAAAGTTTAACTTCGTATCCACATGGTGAATTTAGTTTTTACCGTGAAGATGTCACATATGTTCTATTAAATCATTACGGAGGGCATGATATGCATTTTTATCTCCAATACCTATATGATGAGACATAAATAATTAAAAATCATTTTTAGTACTACATGAAAGTACTATTGGTGAGTTGATTGATGAAATCTCATAATCGAAATCAATATGCTCCTTTTTCTCATCTTCGACAATCATATTATGTAATATAACGCAAGTCTTCATTATGTTCCTAAGCATTTTCGGATTCTAATAACGTATGACACCACTTACAATTGCAAATCGGGCTTGGAGCACTCCGAATGCCCACTCAATATCCTTCATTGTGACTCTTGCATCATTGCAAAATGTTGTTTCTTTGCTGTTTGGGGAGAAAAGATTGTTTGAACTAATGTTGCCCATTGAGGGTATATACCATCAACAAGGTAATAACCCATATTATAACTGTGTCCATTAATATTGTAATGGACAATGAGAGTTTTACCTTAGGCAAAATCAGAAAATAAGGGGGATCGAGCAACACATTCAAGTCATTATGTGATCAAGGCATTCCAAAAAATGCATGCCAAATCCACAAGTCATAAGAAGCTATTGCTTCAAAAATGATGGTCGGCTTTTTCTAATAGCCTACGTATTGACCTTGCCATGCATTTGGACAATTTTTCCGCTCCCAATGCATACAATCTAAACTTCCCAATATACCTGAAAACCCACGAACCTCCCCAATGGCAAGTAATCTAGCAGTATCAGTTATTGTTGGAGATCTCAGGTATTCTGGTCCAAAGATTTCAATTACTGAATTGCAAAAGTGTTGTAAACTTGCAATTGTAGTGCTTTCCCCAATACGAATATAATCATCAACTGCATTTGCTGCCACTCCATAGAACAATATTCTTATTGTTGAAGTCATCTTTTGCAGGAGAGACAATCCAATGATATGAGCTGCATCTTATTTTTGAATAAAATATGAGTCATGTGCTTCAATGGCACTCAAAATTTGCAAATACAGAGGATGACGCATTCGAAAACGTCTTCGAAATATTGCAGGTGAATAAACTGGATTTGCTGCAAAATAATCTGCGAACAATTGCTCATGACCCTTCCATCTATCACGACGTATGTAATTATGTCATACAACAAAGCTACCTATTTTCTTTGATCCATCAGTTGATTGCAAAATGTGAATCATATTAGCATTATTTATCTCATAAACCCCTAAAAGTGTGACTATTTTTTCATCATCAGACTCATCATCAGAGGATGAGGAAGAAGAAGATGATAAAAATGAAGTGAACAGGTACGGATTTGAGATACTCATTATGCTTTGCTTTAGTTATGGTTGGTTGGAGATATAACGTACCTCTTGTTTGGTATATGGTATGTGGTACATGGATTAATGGGTTTATATCAGTTTTTAGAAGGAAATCATTATTGGAGGCAAAAAAAAAAAAATGGAAAATATTTAGTGAAGGGAAAAAAAAATTCACCATTTTCCGATCGACCGGCCGGATGTCCCTGCCCTTTTGATGCAAGCTACAGTGCAACCCATTAGAGGAACTCATATCAAATTGAGGAAATCACCTTTTTTTCATCAGATTTGATGAAAAAAATAGTTCAACGTTGGAGATGCTCTAACTCAACAACTGCCTTCTGTTCACCAAATTTAATATTTAAAAATTGTAACTATAAAAATTAATAACAATTTCACTAATTTGGCTCTATTTATATATTATAAATATGGGAGATTTACCAATAAATCTCAAAATTTGATCTTATAATCCAATTGGTTCCATTTTTTTTTTCTTCTAATGAACCGTTTAGTCCTGGGGTTTTTTCAAGGACGTTAATGCCCTCATTTACATGTTAATGGATGCGTTACAGCTGGATTAAGGGGCTTTGGGTTAAGTGCGTGTGTCACATGCGGGTAAATAAGAAAAGGAGGCGTGGTGTGTGTGACACGTGATACAAAGTAGGGGCATCACAAAAGGTCAAAGCGCACAAGAAGGCTTTGGGCT
Source organism: Camellia lanceoleosa (assembly GCA_025200525.1). Classification (NCBI taxonomy): domain Eukaryota; kingdom Viridiplantae; phylum Streptophyta; class Magnoliopsida; order Ericales; family Theaceae; genus Camellia; species Camellia lanceoleosa. Next base: position 109,415,411 of record CM045764.1, on the reverse strand, counting down.
TAACTGGTGAGTTTGGTGGTTGACACAAGGCACACAGCCCAATGGACAATGGGTTTTGAATTAAACTGGAGTCTACATCCACATACCTACACCCATGTAATGTTAACCCGTCTTGTGCATCCATATTCACACACCCATTGTGGTTTGACATTTTGTAATGTCGGAAACCTTAGATGTATGATTGCCAACAAATTTGCACTTTTGATTGACCATATACATTGTTGCATTATTCGAGGGTAGAAAGGACAAATTGTGGAGGTTGATTGGATCGATATTGTTGTAGTTGTGTTTTGTTCGTGGATCAATCGGTGTCACATTGCAAACAGTTGACGATAACGGAACCCTAGTGCGCATAATCCTTCATTGTTGCTCTACAAGAGTTCTTCTATGGACGAAATGGGTATGTTTTGTAACATTGTGTCTTGTTTTTTGTGTTTGTCAGTGTGGGACATTGGATTTATGTTGTTTCCCTGTTGATTTCATTCGTTTTATTTAATAACGGTTATGAGTCACGCAGCTACGTTGTTGAGTTTTGTGATTTAGTAATTGTTTTGGGATTTTTGTGTGTGTGTTTGTTGGGGTCACATGAGGTGTGAATGGGGGTGTGTAAAATAAAGAGGTAGTAGGTGATATAGGGTGGTTGGTTGTGTGTATAGGGATAAGCGACAAAAGAAATTGTGTCAGTTGGACAATGATGATTAGGACCACATATAGTGGTAGACAATGATTTCTTTGTGGGGTTGGGATATGTGGGTTGGGCTTTATTAATTTTTTGCACTGTAGGGACATGAAAAGGATATGTTTTTGGTTTATGTTTGTGTGGCGTGGTAGTTTTGTTGAGTTCATGGGCCATGGTTTGACAATGTGACGGTGGGGTAATTGACTTTGTTTGGGTTTTTTTTGTTTTTTTGTTTTGTTACTTTGTGAGGTTGTGTGTGAGATGGGTTGATTGGTTATGTGTATGGGAATTAGATGGCAAATAAGTTGTGGTAGTGGGACATTGATGGTTAAGGCCACATATAGTGGTAAACAATGATTTGGGGAGGGGTTTGGTATTAAGTGGGTTTGGGATTTATTATTTGGTTGTACTGTAGGGGCATGAAAGGGATATGTTTGTGGTTTTTGTTTATTTTTTGTGGTAGGTTTTTGGAGTTTATGGGACATGGTTTGACAATGTGGCTTTGGGGTATTTGGTTTTGTTTGGGATTTTATGTGTTTTTGTTATTTTGTGTTACTGTGTGATAGTTTGGTGGTGTGTGTTGTGGGTTGGTTGGTTGTGTGTATGGGAATAAGTGGTCAAATATGTTGTGTTAGTGTGACATGGATGGTTGGGACCACATGTAGTGGTGAACAATGATTTGGTGTGCTGTTGGGCATGTATGGGTTTTTTGTTTATTATTTTTGTGTAATGCAAGGGCATGAGAGGGATATTTTTTTGGTTGGTGTTTGGTTTGTGTGGTAGGTTTGTGGAATTCATGTGATATGGTGTGATAATGTGGCGGTGGCTTAAGTGGCATTGATTTGGGGTTTTTTGTAATTTTGTTGTTGGCTGTGTGTGTGAGAGTGAGGGGTGGCATTAATGATTTATGGGGGGGGGGTTTATTGATTTGTTGTGCTACAAGGGCACGAAAGGGATATGTGTTGGTTTTTATTTATGTGTGTGGAAGGTTGTTGTAGGTCATGGGTCATGGATTGAAAACTTGACTATTTGGAAATTGGGATGTTTTTTTTTTTTAGTTTTGTTAGTGTTTGTAGTTGTTTGTGAGGGTGTCGGAGTGGTATGTGCATTTGTGTTGTGTTTGTAATTGTGGTGTTGGCGTCGGTTGTGGGTGGAGTGGCAGTAAGGTTTTGTGTTACACTGTGTATTGCATAATGTAGATGGGTATGTTTTGTTTGGCAGGAGTGGAGTGGGGTGGAGGGGACATGGTTGACAAATGAGCTGGACGGGTTGTTGTGTAACGGAGGTTGGATGGTGAATGTTGTTGCGTGAATGGGTTAAAAGAGGGTGGGGGCACATGTGGTTGTTATTTTCCAATTTGGGTGGGAAACAATGGGTTGGGGATATGTGTGCATGGCATGGCCACGTATGAGGGTTGTTTGAGTGTGGGGCAATTTGTTGTTGGGTGGTATTGCTGTGTGTCTTATGGTTTTTTGAAATGGGTTGTGTGTGGTTTTGCAGATTGCAGTAAGGTACATAGTTCGTAGACTCGGTCATGTGAAAAATGACAGGCTGTAAAAGCATCTAGGTCAAAGGCAAACAGTTTGGGAGTGAAAATTGAGGGTCACATCCTATTCAAACAAACAAAAGTCATGCATAATGCAGTGGGACGTTGTAGACACCCCATTTTTGACCGACCATAAGACTCAGACGTCACCGATTGAGCGCTTGGTGATGTTGCATATTGTGCTTGTTTTGAAATTGCGGAGTCTCGACTGCGAGCCTTGCCTCCGGACTTTTAGACTCTTTTGTGCTTTGTCTCGGTTTGCGAACCGGGTCCCGTTTTCTCTATTTTCTCTTCCTGAGGGGAGGGAGAGGTCTCGTAGACCATCTCTCAGTGGCCGTAGGCTACGTTTCGTGGTCGTAGGCCATTTTTCCCGTTTGGAGCCCGGTTCCCAGTTTTTGGAGCCGTCGTCCGTGTGCCTCGGTTCGGGACCGCTTAACCACCTCCGTTTGCTCCGGTTTTTGGCATACACCTTGTTCCCTCCCTTTTGAGGGACACTGTGGCTCGAGAGACCAATTTCATAGTCAAACGCCACCTCCGGTGCTTAACAATCGGTTTTCGGGGCCCCGGGCCGTGCGTTTTGGCCCCCAAACCTTCGTTTTGCATCGGTTTGGGTTCATTTTTGGTGGAGACCTTATTTTCATTGTTAGGAAGGTTTTAGGGAGGTGGGAGGCCAGCAATTATTTTGAAAACCAGTTTTATTCTTTCATCGCTCTTCATCGCCCGTTTTCTTCACTAGAAAGCTGATTTTTCCCATTCCCGGGCCACTTTTTCTGACTTTCCACCACACCATTGTGTTGTATACACCTGAGAGGCCACCAATATGGGTAGGCCGGCCAACAATTCTTCTTGACCCTTTTGAACCCCTTTAAAAGGTTGGTTTTTCTCTCTCCTAGGTTACATTTTCTGGTTTTTCTCCACATATCTGTGTTGCACTCATTTGGGAGGCCACCTTTTTGGGGTGGCCGGCCAATAATTTTGTGTAGACACCCCATTTTTGACAGACCTTAAGACTCAGACGTCACCAATTGAGCGCTCGGTGATGTTGCATATTGTGCTCGTTCTGAGGTTGCGGAGTCTCGGCTGCGAGCCTTGCCTCCGGACTTCCAAACTCTTTTGTGCTTTGCCTCGGTTTGCGAACCAGGCCCCGTTTTCTCCGTCTTCTCTTCTCAAAGGAAGGGAGAGGTCTCGTAAACCATCTCTCAGTGGCCGTAGGCTACGTTTCGTTGTTGTAGACCATTTTTCTCGTTTGGAGTCCCTTACCGATTTTTGAGCCGTCGGACCGCTTAACTACCTCTATTTGCTCCGATTTTTGGCATACATCTTATTTACTCCCTTTTGAGGGACACTGAGGCTCGAGAGACCAACTTCGTGGTCGAACACCACCTCCGGCGCTTAATAGTTAGTTTTCGGGGCCCCGGGCCGCATATTTCTGCCCCCGAACCTTCGTTTTGCATCCGTTTTGTTTCATTTTTGGTGGAGGCCTTATTTTTATTATTGGGAAGCTTGTAGAAGGGTGGGAGGCCAGCAATTATTCTGAAAATCCAGCTTTATTCCTTCATCGCTCTCCGTCGCCCGTTTTCCTCACTAGAAAGCTAGTGTTGACCACCCCCGGGCCACTTTTTTGGGCCATCAACCACATATTTGTGTTGTACACACCTGGGAAGCCACCAATATGTCATGACAGGCCAGCAATTGTTCCTGACCCTTTTGAACCCCTCTAAAAAGTTGGGTTTTCTCTCTCCTGGTTCACTTTTTCTGGGTTTTGATCACATGGTTGTGTTGTGCACACATGGGAGGCCACCAATATGGGTGGCTGGCCACTAATTCTCATTGACCCTTTTGACCCTGACCGGCCGGCCGGCCACCTGAACCCTCTGAACCTGGCCGGCCATGACCCCCTCACCTGGTTCCTTACAGATATGCCCTCTTTTTCCCCCCAGATCCTGTATCCGAGGGGGGTCTTTTGGAGGGGAAATTTGAATTTCATTTTTCCCCCATTTTTCTCCACTCCTCCCTCTATAAAACCAGACCCCTCAGCTCCATTTTGGAGGGTTACAAAAGTTGGTTTAGAGCTCTTGCATACAATCTCCCTCTCTCTCCACTTCAACCCATCTTAAACCCTAAGGTTCTTGCACCAATCCATAGCACCACACCTCCACACTCTATTCCAGCCACTTGGAGGCTATTTCCAGAGGTTAGGAGCACAATTTCTTTAACCAAAAGCTGCTGGAGCTTTGTGCTACAAGGGTAAGTTTCTTTTCCCTCTTTTTGTTCCTATTTTGCATGTAATCTTAGCCTTTGTTGCTTACATTTTTGGGCTCCGATCCAAACTGTAAATAGTCATATTTTGAGCTCCTTTCCATGTTTGATCAAGGACCTCTTGCTATTTGAGGTCTCCTACTATCACTTGCCTCTTTAATTCTCTTTTAGGCTTTTTTTTGCATAGTATTTTAGGCTTATTTTTGAGCTGTTTTGGACTTGGTCATAAACTGTAAAATATCTTTTTTTGAGCCATTCTTCAACATTTTTGAAGGGCTCTCCTCTGTTTGAGGCCAGCAGCTACCCCTTGTCTCTTTATCCCTTTTTTAGGCCTTTTTGTTGCATGATAGTTTAGCCTCACTTGTGTTTATTTTCGTGGCTTTATGTAAACTGTAAAGTACCTTGTTTTGAACCCCTCTTCAACTTTGTTGAAGGGATCCTTGCCATTTGGGTCCAGCTGCTGTCCCTTATCTCTATTCTCTCTTTTAGGGCCACTTTTGCATGATAGATAAGCCCTATTTGTGTTCACTTTTGAGACTTGTTATAAACTGGAAAAAAGGCTTGTTTTGACATCATCTTCATGTTTTATTAAGGGCATTTTCTTATTTGAGGTCACATGCTTCATTGAATGCTAGATTGTCCCTTGTTTTGAGCCTTACACCTAAGCTCCAATGGCATGTTTTGTTTGGCCTTCTAGCCACTGGAATCCAGTGGATTTCCAGTGGCTTTGATGCTGTTTTGAGCCTCCAAATCAGAGGGGGATGACCCCCTCTCACCTTGACTTGTTTGATGGCCATTTTGGCCTTTCAAAAGGACCCCTCTTTACATGTTTTAAAGTCACATTTTAGGGTCAATTTGGTGAGTTTTAGGACTACCATATTTGATTTTCAGAGTTGTTTGTGCCATGCTAAGTGTCCACCTTGTATGTGCTTAAGAATCCCTTGCATAGCCCTCTAAAGGAGTTCATCATTTTTGCATGTGTTGGCTTTATTTCAGTGGTTATCTGGGAATATTTTGGCATGTTTTGTTCACTGATTTTTGCTGGTTTGGTGAGATTCCATATGCTTCATATACTTGCCATGTAAACCATATTTGATAGTCAAAATCGCATGCTATTTTAGTCCATCTTGCTAGCACTTTTTGGCCATGCTTTAAACTAGAAAAGTTCATGTTTTAGGACTGCCTTGACTCTATCTTTATGCTTCATGATCAAAAAATGCATGCTTTGTATAGCTATAGGTCATTGCGTATGCCTAGTTTTGTGTTTCGGGGTTCATCTCATGCATCAGGTGCCATATTGCCATGTTTTGGGACTGTTTAGCATCATATTTTAGCGCTGAAATTCGCATGTTTGTATGCCATATTTTATGCCTTGCCATGCTTTGGTAGAATGGCATTCGTGCCTTAGGTTCGGTCCTCGGTTTGCGTGCATGTGTGCACGCATCTCGAGTGTCTCATTTTTATCTAATGGCCACTGATGTGAGTGTGGCTGAGGTCCACCCATGTTAGTGTAAGTCCATCATGCATTGCGTATGTCATTTCATTTCATAGCATTACGTATGCTAGGTTGTATATTAGAGCATCGTGTATGCCATGTCACATCGTGCATTGTGCATGCCATTTCATAGCATTGTGTATGCTAGGTTGTATATTAGTTGCATTCATGCATGTCATGCATATTGCATTGTGTTTGGGATAGGAGTTAGCCTGAACACGGGAAACGAGGGACGTGTCTCAATTCACTCCGGATTATCCATGATGGAGTCTCGGTCTTGTTGTGTTTATACGTGCATTCATTTCACATTGAGTCGTGCAATTCGACTCCTCGGCCATCATGCATCGAGATGCGTGATTGGTGGCACGAGGATCGAGGAATGCATACATATGTGAAAATACATTGCCATGCCCATTTCTTGCTCTCTGTTGTAGCAAATCAAGAATCAACAGCTTTCAAAAGCCTTGCACAGCATTCCGGTATCAATTGCAAACAGAGGCTAATTGGGGCGTCGCGATGGATTTCCGCGCCAAACAACCCAAACATGCGTCATCCATCATCCGAAGCAGAGTCGAGGCAGTCCCTAGCTTGCATGCTAGTTTACAGCTTTCCTAGGTTAATTTGTTAATTAATTAGGTTTTATCGATTCGTATTATTTATTCAGATCAGATTATTTATTTGGACCCTCCGAGCGAGGGCACAATTGTAATAAGTGTGCGTGTGTGTGATGTATGTCTTCCAACCCCACGTCTTTCTTTCCTTTTTATTTACTAGCTTATGATGGTTAGATTAGGGCATGTTTCAATTAGCATACAGCATGATAGCATGTTTGCATTCATTCACCTGTTTTGCATGCACCGGCTCGGCGCATCATAACTCATTGCATTGTATTTCAATTCCAAGTTGAGTACTTGTTAGCTGTAGCATTCCATATGCCATGGTTAGAATAACCGAGCCTATTTTAGTTGCATTATTACATGTGTTGCATTAGGCATTTCTGTATAGTTAGGATCATGCATGATTTCTAATTAGCTTCTGTTTTGGCTTGGAGTACTCGGTAAGTTTTTATGCTTTAGCATCCTTGCATGTGTATGAGTGACTGCCATGATAGCATGCTTACCATGAGGGTATGTGCTTATGTGATATACCTACTTGAATGCCTGTGGGTGAAGGTTGAGTTACTTGGATTGGAACAATGCATTGACTGTGAATTTTAAGCCCACTAGATAGTGGCAAAACCATGTTTTCTAAGCCCACCCGAGGGTAGCAAAATCTGCATTTTAAGCCTACTTGCGGGTAGCAAACCATCTTTCAAAAAAACAAACATGAAACGTTTTGTTCCAATTCAGGCGATCCATTTATAATCACATAGTAAATCTAGGCTAATTGTCACGACCCAAACCCCTATGGGTTTAGCATCAGAATCGCCAAGAATCCGAGATGAACTCGGGCGAAAGCCAATACAGGAAATAACTAGTGTGCATTGAGTGAAAATCAGATGCCAAAAACATTTTCATGCATTCATACAAACAAGACAATCTATATGCGCCTATACAATCATATGGATCAAATCCCTAGATAAGGCAAAGAAATGGCCTATACAAAAGTGCAATACAGTAAGGAGACCGATAGGGGACACAAAAACACCCCAAGCCATAACATGGCAACGAGGCATATAGGGCTTGACAAAATCGGGGACCAAACCCACGCGAGAACCTACATATATATATAGCTAAAGCCCAGTGAATAACATAAAGCGAAAGAGGTTATGAATGAATGTCTTACAAGAATGAAATCAATTCATTATACAAGATTTGACCAATCAAGATTTCAATCAATCACCATATGTGGTACATCCATTAGCCTATAAACAAGAGGGTCCAAAAGAATGATGGCCAATCATTCAAGAAGATGGTTCCACAAGGAAACCGAGAGCTCTATACATACATGGGTGCTAAGGATGCCACAATAAATACAGACATACATTCATTCAATCAACAATATCAGTTCAATAGATTCAAAATATAACCATTTGAACATATCTTTACACAACTGTACTCACGAGTTCGGCTATTAGCGATAGCCAACCCTATAACAAATAGAACACACACTAAGTTCACAAGGATATAATTTAAATCCCTAAATTTCGGTGTGGTTCTATGTCTAAATCCTCATTAAGATGCCTTAAACTAGGCCTAAGAATGCCTAGGATGGGATGAGGATGCAAAAATGTGCACAGAAATTTTCAATGAAACAGGGTCCCCGCCGAAGACGCTTCGCCGAGCGACATGCAAACAAGGGTCCCGCGGCCAACTTCGCCGAGTGGACTGATGAACAATGCAAAAGTACTGGATGCACGATTTCTCCGGCGTGAAACTCTAAACACCAAGAAAATGCTTCGCCGAGCAGACGGCCAAAATCTGGAAAATCCAGATTCAACCTCCAAGTTCCAAACCAAGTTTTGATGCTCCAAACTCGATCCTCTTGGGCCCATTTTCTGGAAAACTCTTTCAAACACATAGAATAATAAGTTTTAAAGCTCAATTTAAGAAATCAAGGCCCAAGAGTGTTTCAATTAAACTCAATTTCAAACTAGTTTTCAAGAACAACATGCAAACATGGCATGTATGAGTTTTAAACCAAAATCAAACTTCAAATCTTGCTCTAATGAGCTCAATGGTTGGAAAACAAAATGAAAACATGGACTTTAGCTCAAACATGAACATGCATGTATAATTCTCCAAGAATTCAACTTCAAACTCACTAAATTCAACATGCATGCAACAATGGAACTTCAATTCAACAATTATGAACAAAGTCATGGTTTAGTTTCTAATGATGCATGAAACATGCAAGGTTTAGCTCAAGACAACAAGAAGAAGATGATATCACTTACCTCAGTCTCAATTACAAGGTTTAGGAGCTAAATTAGCAAGTATACTTCCACTCTCAAGCAATCTCCAAGCATAATCAACAATTTGAGTCCAACTCTCACTCTTCTCCCTCACTCTCTCTTGTTCCTCTTGTTTGGTCGGTTAGAAGCAAGGGAATAGCTGATCAAATGGTAGGTTAAGTGTAATAAGGCTCTTGGAAATCAATAAACAAAGGGGCCACTAAGGTGGCAATTTGGTAATTAACTCAAACTAGACAATTAATTCGTTTAAATCTAATTTAATCATTCCTAATCAATTTTCAGATAAATATACCATAAAATCAGAAATATTCTACTAAGTCTAAAACTTCAAACGGTTTCTAAATCGGCCACCGATAAGGCCTTCAATTAGCAGTTTAAACACATAAATGCAAACAGATAATTAAATCATTAAACAGATATAAATGCAATATAACAGATAAACTTATTCAATTTCAGTTCGATCTCAATCAATCCATTCTTAACCCATTATCGGTCGGTTTAGCAATAATCAGTATATAATTCAGTGGTTATTCAATAATCGGTACGAGGGTTGTTACACTAATAACCAGAATAAGAACGCACAATGTTTTCAAAACTAGATATCATGGTTAGTAGAAGCCGATCTTTGATCGGGCGAGCGGGGGTGCTCACGAAGTGACCTTCCCCAATCGTATCCAAGTTCAGGCAACTTTGGTGATGGTTTCCTAAATTTTCCAAAATAAAACATTTAGGTGGCGACTTATATCCGCAAAGCCATGTTTGGTACTTCTTTCAAAAATGCTTTTCTCAAAATGATTTGGATTTGGACTCTTTGGTTCAGATTGAACCGTGACAATTTGAGTCCCGAATCAGAGCCCAAGATGAACGAATAGGACTTATTCTCCTTCATTTTGTTTGACCCCTTTGACGTCCGGTTATGGAGGTGGCCGGCCACTGACCTTGTTTTTCTCCCGAGTTCATTCTTGTTTTGCAGAAATTTGAATTGGTTTTTCCCCCCTTTTCTTTGGCTCCTCTCCCTCTATAAAACCAACCCTTGAGCTTCATTTCTAAGGGTTAGAAAAACCAGCTAGGGCATTTATACATACACCTCCTATATCTATACTTCAAGCCTCCAAACACCCTTTGTCTTGCATATTTACCCTACACCTCATAGCCTACCACCTCCATCACTCATTCCAGCACCTTGGAGGCCATTTGAAGAGGTTGAAAGCTCAGAATTTTGGACCAAAAGCTCCTGATTTGCTGCTCTTCAAGGGTAAGCCCCTATTTCCCTTAAACTTGTATTTTTTTGCTTCATCTATAAGCTATACTTGCAAGCATTTTTGGGTTTCGACCTGAACTGAAAATAGTCTTATTCTGAGCTCATCTTCATGTTTGATCAATGACTTTTCTCTGTTTGAGGTCTTCTACTCACCCTTTGTGCTCTATCCCTCTTTTAAAGCTTATCTTCCATAATATATTAGCCTTGCTTGAGAGTATTTCTGGGCTTCAAGCCAAACTGTAAAGTGACTTATTTTGAGCCCTTCTTCAACTTTGTTGAAGGGCTCTTTACTGTTTGAGGCCATCTACTTCCCCTTACCCTTTATCTCTCTTTTAGGGCCATTTTTGCATCATATTGTAGCCTTACTTGTGAGCATATTCGAGATTTTCCATAAACTGTAAAGTATATTTTTTTGAGCCCCTCTTCAACTTTGTTGAGGGGCACTTGGCTGTTTGAGACCTTTTACTGCCCTGTTTGTCCAATCTCTCTTTTAGGGCTGTTTTTGCATGACACATTAGCCTTATTTGTGAGCCTTTTTGGACCTCAACCTAAACTGAAAAAAGTTTTTTTTTGACATCATCTTCATCTTTGATTAAGGTCTATTCTCTGTTTGGGGTCATCTTCCCCCTATGCATGCTTCATCTCTTCATGATTAGGGCTATGCATTAGAACACTTGCATTGGTCATGGTTTGGCCTCTTAGCCACTGAAATCTAGTGGATTTTCAATGGCTTGGGTGTATTCTTGAAGGCCAAAATCAGAGGGGGGTGACCCCCTCTCTCCTTGTCTTGTTTGGTGGCCTTTTTGGCCTTCCAAAGGACCCCCTATTTGCAAGCTTCCAAGCTTTGTTTCCATCACTTTTTAGTGGGTTTGAGGACCCCCATAACTCATTTCCAAAGTTGATTCGTCTATGCTAAGTGTCCTTGATGCATGTGCTTAATAACCCCTTGTATGCCCTTCCAAAGGAGCCCCTCATTTTTACATGCATTAGCTGCATTTCCATATTTATTTGGGCATATTTTCACATATTTTGTTCACTGATTTTTGCTGGTTTGGTGATATTTCATATACTTCATATACATGTCATATAAACCATGTTTGCTAGTCAAAATTGCATGCTATTTTGGTCCATCTTGCTAGCATCTTTTGGCCATGCTTTGAACTAGAAATGTTCATGTTTTGGGACTGCCTTAGCTCTGTCTTTGTTCTTTATAGTCAAATAATGCTTGTTTTTCATAGCTATAAGTCAATACATGTGCCTAGTTTTGAGTTTCGGGGTTTACTTCATGCATCGGGTGCCATGTTTCCATGTTTCGGGATCACTTTGCATACTGTTTCAGAGCTATAATTTATGCTATTGCATGCCATCTTGCATCCCTTGCCATGCCTTGTTAGAATGGCATTTGGTGCCTTTGGTTCAGTCCTCGGTTTGCATGCATATATGCACGCGTTTCGATAGTCTCATTTTCATCTTATGGCCGCTGATGTGAGTGGGACTGAGGTCCACTCATATTGGTGTGAGTCCATCGTGCATTGTATATGCCATTTCAATTCATAGCATTGCGTATGTTAGGTCGTATGTTAGAGCATTGTGTATGCCATGTTACATCGTGCATTGTGTATGCCATTTCATAGCATTGCGTATGCTAGGTTGCATGTTAGGATTGCATTCATGCATGTCATGCATATTGCATTGTGTTTGGGATAAGAGTTAGCCCGAGCACGGGAACGTATCTCAATTCGGATTATCCATAATGGAGTCTCGGTCTTGTGGTGTTTTCATGTGCATTCATTTCATATTGAGTCGCCATCATGCATCGACATGCATGATTGGTGGCACGAGGATCGAGGACTACACTCCCTAAAGAGTAGTCATGCACACATATGTGCAAATACTTTGCCATGCCCTAGTCTTTTGGAGCTTCGTGCAATATTCCGGGCTTAATTGTAAACAGAGGCTAATTGGGGCATCGCAATGGATTTTCGCGCAAGGCAACTCAAGCATGCATCATTCATCATTTGGAACAGAGCTGAGGCGGTCCATGGGCTAGCATTTCCAATTTACTGTTTTCCTAGTTCATTTGTTAATTAATTAGGGTTTTGTACTTATTCGGACTATAATTATTCATTTGGGACTGTATTATTTATTCGGACCCTCTGCTCGAGGACAATGTTGTAATAAGTGTGCGTGTGTATGATATATGTCTTCCAACCCCACGTCTTTCTCCCTTTTATTTACCAGTTTATGATGGTTAGATTATGGCATGTTTCAATTAGCATACAGTATGATAGCATGTTTGCATTCATTCATCTGTTTTGCATGCATATCATAACTCACTGCATTGTATTTCAATTCCAAGTTGAATACTTGTTAGCTGTAGCATCCCATATGCCATGTTTAGAATAGCCGAGCCTATCTTAGTTACATTTTGCATGTGTTGCATTAGGCATTTATGTATAGTTAGGATCATGCATGGATTTCTAACATAGCTTCTATTTTGGCTTGGAGTACTCGGTAAGTTTTTACACTTTAGCATCCTTGCATATGTGTGAGTGACTGCCATGATAGCATGCTTACCATGAGGCTATTTGCTTATGTGATATAACTGTCGAAATGGCTGTAGGTGAAGGTTGGGTTATTTGGATTGGAACAATGCATCCACTGTGAATTTTAAGCCCACTAGATAGTGGCAAAACCATGTTTTCTAAGCTCACCCGAGGGTGGCAAAATCTGCATTTTAAGCCTACTTGCGAGTAGCAAACCATCTTTCAAAAACAAACATGAAATGTTTTGTTCCAATTCTATACTTGTATGTTGATCACATAGTAAATCTAGGCTAATAACCTAATAAGAACGCATAATGTTTTCAAAACTAGATATCATGGTTAGTAGAGGCCGATCTTTGATTGGGCGAGGGTGCTCACGGCGACCTTCCCAATCATACCCAAGTTCCGAGCCGAGGCAACTTTGGTGATGACTACACGGGCCTTAGGCAACAAGTCAAGGTTTCCTAAATTTCCCAAAAAAAAATATTTAGGTCCATGTTTGGCACTTCTTTAAAAAAATATGTTTTCTCAAACGACGGATTTGGACTCTTTGGTTCGATTAATAAATTTGAGTCGAGCCCAAAATGAACAAAACGGGACTCATCCTCCCAGGGCGTTCGGGGACATCTACAGACGTAATGTCAATAAGTGTACGGAATACCAACATCGGCAGACACATACGAGGATCAACTATCAGTCAAATGTTGCTGGGATAGTCAAACTTGTTAGCTCAGCAAATTTGAGGGAGGCATATTCGAAATAGCTAAGGAGAACACCGTTTCGGTTGTGGTTACCCATGCATTGACAGTGGCCGCACCGAAGCCTTTTCGTCTTGGGTTGGCCTAGTGGTAGTTTGACCGACGGTGGTTGTATGACAAAATCGTCAGCGCTGAATGATGGTTTCTCAACAGTTGGAATGGGTTGTATGTTTGTTGGTATGAATTTCGGTAAGCAGCCACGTGGTAAAATTGAGCAACTAATTCGTACAGGTCGAGTCCGTTATTCCGGATTGTGACAACTGCGTGAGCACATGGGAATCCATTAATTTGCCACTTGAAACAGGAACATGTACGTCTGTCAACGTCAACCATGACGGATAGGAAAGAGTGGACCTCGAAGACAGTGTCGTTAGATTGGCTTACAAGCTATGATCTGCCTTTATTGTACGTTTTGACCAACCGAGCTTCCATTTTTGGGCAAATAACATAGGGCCACGCTTGTACCTTATAAGAGGAGCTAATTTAAACCTACTAAATTAATCAGGCTCACTAATTCAAGGTTGGTGGGACCGAATTTATCACAGGTCTAAGATTGGTGGGCCCGGATTTATCGCCATCAAATGGGCCGAATCGCTCTAAGCCTCAAAAGGGTTCGGATTAACGAACTTAGAGACTTTCTCAAGCCCGGACTTGAAAGAGTTCGGATCCACGAACCTAGAGATCCGAAGCATTTGGCTTCGAACAGATTCAGGCACAATCTAGAAGCCGCTCCATTAATGAATCCCAGAACACTTGTGGACTCGAAGCTTTCCAGGATCTACGTACCAAAACCATAGGCGTAATGGAGTTCGAACAAAGGACCCGATCCCGAAAACGGTGAGTGGAGATAAATTCACTCTTTGGTTAAACTAGCCTATACCGGGTCGAGGTGGCACGATCTAGGAGGTCCCTAAGACTCAGTAATATTCGCGGCAGTATGTTCTTTTGAACTACCCCTGACCCTTCTGCAGCAGGACATCCTCTGGGACTACCCCTGACCCTTTGGGATGATTGGGGATCATTGGTTAGATGTGGCTAAGAAGAATGGTTCGCCAAGAGGTTGATCTATTCCTCGAGGGTTTTCCTTATCCTCGGAGAGGTTACCTCCTTGAACAAGGTGGTTAGAGAGAATATTCCTCATGTGCCTTGCACATGGGCTCTATCCTACATCATGAGGTGCCTATAAATAGCACCCACCCATAGCTTTACAAGGGATGGATTTTGGAGAGACAACTCTTGAGAAAGAACTAATTTCCCTTCTTCATATGGATTTTGGAGAGACAACTCTTGGGGAAAAGAACTAATTTCCCTTATCCATTATCAACCTTAAGAGTGAAAGTAGGAGATCTATAGGAGGGCCTTGCCATATTCTCACTCTAACTATTTTGCCTTCTTCTTCATCCAATCTCTTATCTCCATCATCTCTTTACTATTGTGTTCTTAGTTGTGACTGTTGAAGAATCTAAGCCTCTCATAATTTTCTAGAGAATTTGAATTTTTCTTTAAAGATCTTCGAAGATCTTTGAATTTTCCAACGACATTCTTGAACCCTCTCATACATGCCTTAAGTCGCCGTTTCACCATCTGACGCATAATCTTTGCTCGAATACTGTTAGCCAAATGAGTTATTGGTAGGTGGCGTGCTTCCCGTATCCACGAGTTAAATGACTCAACAGTGTTAGAACTTATCTCGCCGTAACGTGAACCGTTGGTTTTGGAGGAATACGATATGTGTGAGAACATAGATACATGACAAGCAAATGTGACACGCAATCAAATGTGACGAGGAAGGTAATTGGAATGAAAAAGTAAATAGTGAATTACTTACCAAAAGTAAGCATTAGCTCAGTAGTGAGGGGGTAAGTCTTTTAAGAACATAGGGACAACCTTCCGTTCAAATTTGGTAAACTCTTCGATGCATTGAGTAAATGAAGCCATAATCGGTGCATAAGCACAAGCATGAAATTTAGTCCACATTCCAGCTCTATATGAAGTGTTGACATATTGCAACTTATGTTGCAAGTTACGTTGCAAATGTTATAATCAAAATGCATAATGGGCTGTGAGGAATATGATGGGTATTGATTCCAATAAGCTTGTATGTCGGTCAGAGATGAACGTAAGGGTCCTGTGATTGTTGACCACATTTGCGAGGTGTCCCAAAAACCAGGCTCAGTTTGTGATGTTTTCTGAATCAACAATTGCAATGGCTAAAGGAAAGAGACCTGTAAGTGGTTGTTGTAAGTCAATTGTAGAAGTTATATGGGTAGTGTATGTGTGAGCACAAATATTGTGTGTGTGAGGCAATGGACACTGAAACATTGTCCTTGCAATCAATAATGAAATTATTATTAGACAACAAAAATGTTATGTGTCAACATTATAACAATACCTTGGTTGTCATCTCTGGCAGTAGTGGCCTGCAAGTGCCCATTGAATTTTTCTTTCAGAAAAGTCCCATCTAAGAATAGCAATGGCCGGCAATGATTGAACCCATCAATACATGCTTTGAATGATATGAAATATCTTATGAAACGGTTGTTATGTTCATCATACTCAATATTGGTGTAACTTCCAGGGTTGTTTTCCATGACAACAGAACTGTACCACTGTAATTGGTCGAATGAAATAGAGTGTGCACCAAACATATCTCCCTAAGCTTTTTCAACACCTAACCATGCAACCTGATAGCTAACCTCTAATCCGTAATCTTTTTTCAAGACGTACACAACATCGGTGGGGCGCGTGAGTGGCTTGTCACGTACCCGATCAGAAATAACGTTGGATACCAAATCTGAACCAGCCCTAGGGTTTTTCGGGGTCCGAATAGCAACGCCACAAATGTGCTCCTTATTCCACTTGCAAAGGTAGAAAAATTTCGTTGGCATGCAAAACACGTGCGTGTAACGACTGCATGCATTCCTTCGATTCTCTTATCATGTATACAGCCATGATCCGCACAGAATCGTTTTTGGCATATTTAAAACGGAAGCCATATTCGACCGCATACTTGTGAAGAACACTTCGGAATTCACCTACTCCACCTTCAAAACTTTGTCCAATACGTTGAATCCCGTTAGCCCATTGAGCAGACAAAGACACCTTGTGAACATGAGGGCATAATTTTGCCAATAAATCATCTTCGTCATCCATGTCCAACTCGTCAAACACCCTTGTCGGGTGATAATGAGCTATCTGTAATTGGCTATTAGCATTGTCACTGTCGGGTGCATCTTGTACTTCAATTAATACATCAATGCACTGCAATCGAAAAGACTGTGCAAGACACACCATGTTCTCCACATCAACATCATCATGTAATATGAAATTATTATAACCGGGCATCTTGAAGAAGAAACACACATTGGCAGGTGTCAACCTATCAAACTTTTTGCACGCACGATTGGCCACGCTGTCAAATCGAAACGGAACTTGCAAATTAATAACAACATTCATATTGTCGTAACAACATATTAGCATAATTTGATTGTCTATCCCCCTGCGAATGTTAACATATGATTCATGATGGGCAAACAAAACAAAAAAGGAAAAAACACAACGAACGGAGACAACAAAAAATTACATACACACTAACAATGCACCATAAGCCTACCCACACACACGCGTTCCTATCTCTTACTCTCAAACAACACATACGAATATTAATCATGAGAGCCAAACCAAAAAAAAAAGGGAAAAAAACAACGAACAGGAACAACCTAGAATTACATACACACTGGCAAAGCACCACATCCCCCTCCCCCACCCACACACAAACGCATGCCTCTCTGTTTCCCACAAACAACACATTACATCGACAAACCGTAACACTTGTCTGATCGGTCTAACACCATAAAAAAAATATAAAAAAATAGGACCACCAACAACAATGTACCATCCACAGCCTGCACAGCACACACCATCAAAACCACGTCCCCCCCTCCACACACAAACACATGGCCCTATGTTTTCCACAGACAACACATTCCATCGGCAAATCGTAACACTTGTCTGATCGGGTTAACACCACAAAAAAATTATAAAATAATAGGACCACCAACAACAATGTACCACCCACAACCCATACATCACACACCATCAAAACCATGTCTCGCCAACACACACAAACCCACAAATACGTGAAATAGAAAAAACACATAGAAAAGAAGGTAAACGACTATAATCCATATCAAAGGTAAACGAACCCAGAAAAGTAAGGATACCAGGAAAAGAATAGTGTACTAACAGCAGATATCCCAAACTCTGACAATGTGTCACACAGCCGCCACCAAAAACACCACATTCAAATTCACAAAACCCTAACTGCCAATGCTGAAATGTATTTGAATGTATCATTCATATTAGCCAAAACCAAATCTGCAACGTTTCCAAACAAGAAATGGTCCCACAAAAACTTCTCAATTACCCAAAGGGCACAAACGTCCATATAGTGAAGCCAAAAATGAAAAATAAAATCACAAATGACCAAATCTCCCCACCAGCAAGACTAAACGGAACAAAAGAATAAAAGTAGGACTAATTAGTGTGATAGTTTATGAAGTAGGATTTATTGATAAATAATCCTACATATATATATGCGTGCGCGCACGCACCGTACATAGGAAATAAGAGACCACCAAAACAAAATATTGCATTCATCACTATTGTATACTATATTTCCATTCATTTATTAGCACTATTTACTAGTTCTTTTCAACCAACAAAATCAAAATTAACTAATTCAATTGAGATTGGTGCAGCTCCAATACTTAGTCCCCATTCACTATTTATACAATGACCTCGACTTCCATCACGATTGTCCTACTATCATCTTATTCTTGGTTACTAAATATAGTGAATAAAAGCTATGTTAACTATTTGTGTTGTTGCAATTATGACAAGTCAATCGTAGTTGTTAGCAATGGTAGAGAGGCTTTGGGTTAGAGAATAATACTATAGAAAGATAGAGAAGTCTAAGATATACATTATATTCAATCATTGTTGCAGATCTTATTTCCTCGAGATTTTTACTATTGTCGCAAATCTATTAATTGGTCACTATAGATTATAGTTGTGTTGATCATGAGGAAAACAAGAAAAAAATAAAAAAATGGTTGTGATGATAATGGTGGTAAACAATTGTAGTTATTGAGAGAAAGAAGAAAGATTAGATTAATAAAATCATGCTGGTATTTGGGGCCAAGTATGTAGGAAAGTAATGAGACAAAAAGAGAATGAGACAACAGAGGTTTTTGAAGTAAATGAGCAAAATAAATTATCACAAAGCCAGAGTCATTTACAAGGGCAAAAATATAATTATAGGATTATTCACGGTGTTTGGTTACAGAAAATTGATTAAACTTTTTAGAAAATTGAGTTTTTTTATTTTTTATATTTTTATATTTTTTGTTTTTAGTGATTTTTTTTTAATATTTTAGACAAATTTTTTGATAATTTTTATACACACCTAATCTAAATATACTTAAAAAGTATAATGTTTCTAAATATACTTAAAAAGTATAATGTTTATGAAAAAAAACTTTAGAAAATTCACCAAAAAAAAATAAAAAAATAAAAATTCAATACATTTTCGTATTTTGTTGTATTCAATTAATTTTTTAAAATTTTTGTATACTTTTTTTTTTTTTTTTACTTTTTAGGTAAATTAAGTGGGTCTAAATTTTTTTTTTTTAAAAAATCGATCAAAATATTTTAAAAAATCATTAAAAAAACAAAAATATACGAATTAAGAAGTCAGAAAAGTATATTTGAAAACTCAAAATAAGGTGATTAATATTTTTTTGTAATTTCTTCAAAATAAGGGAGATGAATGATATTTTAAAAGAATAAAAACAAGGGTGAATTACACTAACATTCCCCGTAGTTTAAAGCTTGTATCACTTTGGTCCCTATCTTTTCAATTGTGATATATTTGACCATGAATTTTGAATTTTGTTCTAAATAAGAATAATAAAAAATATTTTATTTGTAAATGGTCAATTTCAATAGCAAAATCAACATATATCTTATATTGTAATGGTTAACTTGTATGTCATTTTAAATGTAATGATCTTTTTTTTAATGAATAATATTGAAACTTTCTTGGTTATAAAAATCTGTTTGGTTTTGGTTTTCAAAATCTTTTTTTTTTTTATAAGAAACTAAAAATTAAATTGGTGAGAAAAAAATTAAAAACATATCATTTTTATATAATTTTATCTTTTGAGATGGTAGAAATAATTTTTTTTAATATTTTTTTTTATATTTATTTTTGTTAAATTAGTTTATATATTTTTAAAAGTCAAATATGGTGACAACTTTGATGTCATTGTTAAATCAACCTATTAAATCAAAATATTGAAAATTAAAAATATTTCATATATTATACATATTGATTATACATTAAAAACCTAATAATCATCCATTACATGATAACCATCCAAAAATATCTGTTAATCACAAATATAACCATATATTACATGATAACTATCAAAAAATATCAATAAAAATAACCATCAATTACATGATCATCATCCAAACACATTAGCGACGTAATCGGTTTGAGACGGTTAGTGTTTAGGTGAAATTTTACACCGAATCGATAATGTCGGCTCTATTATATTGAGAACCAATACAGACCTAATTTTTCACTAAACCACACCAATTTAAATGGTTCAACTTGATGCGATTTTTTATTTACAACATTTCAAATTTAAGTTACTTCTTAAATTTATATAAAAATATTGAATTAGCCATTTATACATTACTTTAATATCCAATCCAAACATTTCACAAAAATACTAACAAAAAGTGTTTAAGCTGTTACTGAAATAGAATTAGAAACAAAATATAATATGAAAACCAAAGTTTTGACACCAATGCAAAATTAAAGTTTAAAACCATGATTCCATAAATTTAAATCACAAGTCTATCTAGTAGAATGAAAACAAAAAATTGAAGGGTTGTTTATAAATATTTTTTTTTTTTTTTTTTTTTTATAAAAAAAAAAAAAAATAAAAAAAAAATATGGATGTTAACTTTTACTTTTTTTAAAAAAAATGTGTAAAAAAAAAAAAAAAATTAATGTGTGTAAAAAAAAATTAAAATTAAGAAAAAAGTTGTAATTTTTTTTTTTTTTTTTTTATAATTTTTTTTTTTTTTTTAACTTTTTTTTTTTTTTTTTTTTTTTTTTTTTCTTTGCCAAACTTGGCCTGAAAATGACATAAACATCTAATATAGTTATATAGGCAAAATAGTAGTAAAACTTGACCCAAGCACATATGAGTGGCAAATTAGCAACTTATCAAATTGCCAATATCTATTGTTAAACTTGAAATATTTAAGAAAAAATAAACAATCAATTAAACTTTGTACTCAACCAATTTCATTATGTATTTAGTATATATTATGTTTAATATGTGAAACTTTTGGCCGATTTCGATTTAATTTGGTACACAAGGTGCCTAAACTGGTACCAACCCGAAAATTGAAAAAAATTAATTTTAAAAACCGAACAAACCAATTCATACTAAAAAATGGACCAAATATAACCAGTTTGATTCGATTTAACCAGTTTGGTCGATTTTTTCGATTTTTCTTATATTCCTAAAACATATATTAAAAATTAATTTGGTAAAATATAAAAAGATAAAAATGTAAAAAATTTATCATTTTATATAATTTTATCTTTGATGGGTAGAAATAATTTTTAAAAATTTAAAAATAATTTTGACATTTATTTTTGTAAAACTAGTTTATATTTAATCAAATTGACGACTTTGCCATTAAAATGGATTAACAATATCTTCAATTGTCTTTGTTTGAAATTAGATTCAAAATTCAGAATCAAATATTTCATAATTGAAAAAGTAAAGATCAAAATGACATAAGTCTTAAAATATAAGAACGGTTAGTGTAATTCGTTCTAAAAAAATAAAAAATATATATAATTTAAAAAGATTACAAGGGTGTCAGTGCAATTTACTTTTTCCAATTCGTGTCATCCACGCGTAGTCGACGACGATTCTCACACAACTCTAAAATAAAAAAATAAAAAATGGGGACCAAAGTTGAGAGCTGAAATAGTAATACAGAAAGCAAAGTGATAAAACCAAAAACGAGAAGGAAAAGAACCCCAAAAATAAAAAAAACCCTAACGGCTTCCTAGGCGGCGTAGTTACTGATCTTTGTTTGTTTGAAGCTTTTAGGGTTTCTCAATCTTCGATTCAATCTTCTTTTCGTTTTCGATTCGTTTATACATACACATATAGATTGTAGTAGCAGAGAGAGATGGCGGATCGATTGACTCGTATTGCCATCGTCAGCTCCGATCGGTGCAAGCCCAAAAAGTGCCGCCAGGAATGCAAAAAGAGCTGTCCTGTTGTCAAAACTGGTAATCTAATAAGAATTTGATTTGTATGATTGTTAAATTGCTATTTGAATTGATGCTTTTGATGGGTTTTTTTTATTTTTATTTTTTTATCAAGTTGTTATTGATTCATTGATTTTGATTGTTTAGCCGTGTCTGTTAATGTTAATGGTTATTTTGCGACTCAATTTAACATCTAATCGGCTAATATCCGTGATTTTGTATAATTGTGTATAGCAAACTTTAGTCTTTATGGAGAGAGAGAGAGAGAGAGAGAGAGAGAGAGTGTGTGTGTAAATAGCACCCTCTACATATCATCACTACTTTGCTTAATAGCAATGAAATCCCCCATAACTAACCGAAGCAGAAGTAAGAGGGTGCTGAGGGTCATCTGCACTCCAATTGGATTGTGGGATTTGATGAGAAAATAAAAGAAATAGAGTGAAAGAGAAAGTAAGAGAAATGTTGAGAAAGAAAAATCTCACTATTTGCTTCCCACCAAAACTAGTGAGATTTGGCGAGAAACAAAAATTGCTCTTTTTCTAAATTACCCTTCTAAATACAAAGCAAATAAAAATAAAGGCACTTATCATTTTTTTTTAAACACTTATATTACTTTTTTTTATGGTTAATGTTCATAAACAAAATTGAAAATTGTAAACAAAAACTTGTTTAAAGTGTTATTTTAATTTCTAAAAGGAAAATGCTAAGGATCCCAAGTAAATTACCAAACCTCTCACATGGATGTGGGACCCACACAAAGAGGTTTGGTAATTTGTTTGGTAATTTATTTGGGGTCCCTAGTATAACTTTTCTAAAAAATTGTAAACAATTTATCAAATTTATTAATTTCTTGCAACAAAAAAAGAAGTTTTAACTTTTTTTGAAAAGAAAGGCCTGTTTGGTGCTACTTTGTAAACAAAAACTTGTTTAGGGTGTTATTTTCATTTCTAAAAAATTGTAAACAATTTATCAAATTTATAATTTCTTGTAACAAAAAAGGTTATTTTCACTTGTTTTGAAAATAAAGGCCTGTTTCGTGCTACTTTCCTCAGGATTAAAGTTGATAATTAGAAAGTAGAAGTTAGAAGCACCAATTTTCCCAGCTTCGAGATAATCAATTTATTTAAGTTAGTTTTGCCTTGTAAGCTATAAGTAGAATCTGCCCCAAACAGCTTGTAAGTTTTCATTCCTTCCTCTCTTCCTCTATCATCCCCTCCAACTGCCATCCACTGTTGATTGCCACCTATAGTAACCACCTCCCATGGGGGACAGCCACCTTTGGCCATCACCTCCTGTCGACAATCACCCTTGGTCACCATCTTTGGCTGCCGCCAATCACCTCCTACCATATCCAGCCATTGACAATCACCTCTAGCCACCTCCTTCCGCTGGCAATCATCTTTGGCCACACCCTCACTTCTTTATGAAACATGTGTGACATGTGTATTAAATATGTTTTTTGTGTTCATTTTTACCCAAAAAAAAACATAAACATCTTTAAGGTTTTCTGTAAAGAAAAGATGCTAATATGTAAATGAATGACCCTCATGTTCATTATAAATTTATTTTTAAAATTAAGATTACTATAATTATGGAATGCAGAAGTAGGTTTGTAATTTTCGAATGTGTACATTCACATATGTAGTGGATCCATGTCATTGGAATGAAGGCTTATTGAGTTGAGTACACATACATATACGTGCTTCATATAAAACATGTGGATATCAAATCACAGGAAGTGGGTGCATTTGATGCATTTGGTGTCGTCTGAGCTACAAAATTATTTCACTCTTATTTGGTGTCCTTGCACTTGTATATGTGCTGCATAATGTTTTCTGGTTGGTGGGTGCATTTGGTGTTGTTGCACTTCTTTGGTTCTATAATCACTTGCTGGAATTCTCTCTCTCTCTCTCTCTCTCTATATATATATATATTTATCTCTTGACAAGTATGAACATATGTTTGTTTTACCCATAGTTCACATGTATTTGCAGGTAAACTGTGCATTGAGGTCACTCCTGCATCTAAAATTGCTTTCATTTCTGAGGAGCTGTGCATTGGTTGCGGTATCTGTGTTAAGGTTTGTGAACTACAACATGCATTTCTGGTGTACATTCTGTAATTTACCAGTGAAATTACATGATGTGCCTATCTTGCTATTGTGTTTTCTTGTGATGCAGAAATGCCCATTTGAAGCAATTCAAATTATCAATCTACCAAAAGATTTGGATAAAGATACGACCCACCGATATGGCCCCAATACCTTTAAATTGCACAGGTTTGTTCTGACTGCTGTTTCTCTAGGGTTGTGGTTTCATGTTGATTTAGTTTTAGTCTAAAATTTCTATCACAGGTTACCAGTACCGAGGCCGGGGCAAGTTCTTGGTTTGGTTGGAACAAATGGCATTGGGAAGTCGACTGCCCTTAAAGTTTTGGCTGGGAAATTGAAACCAAATTTGGGCCGTTTCAATGTAATCCTTGGGTTATATTTCGCTAATTGTTGTTTATGCATACATGGGTTATGTTGTTTACTTATTTATGTGCTTTGTTTTGCAGAACCCTCCGGATTGGCAAGAAATCTTGGCATATTTCCGCGGATCTGAACTACAGAATTATTTCACCCGTATTTTGGAAGATAATTTGAAGGTGCCATCTAATTTAGAATGTGTTTTATCATGTGTGTGCCTTTTTCTAATTTATTACTTGTTTGATGGAGTTATAGTATCTTGATTGGTTTGGAATTTAAGGTATTGTCTAAGTGGACATTTGGGTTAATTGATTAAACGTAATCAAGCTTTTTGCCTGTAAAGTTAGTTATATCACAAAAAATGTTTTGGTACCAGTCATGTTCACTTGCATCAATAATCCATTTTCTAAACATAGTAAAAGTTTGTCTTTTGTTAGCAGTCTCCAGGTTTACAGATATTTGTGTGGTGTTGTAGAATGGTGGATGTTCATTGATTTTATATTGAGAATACATAATTTGTGGTGTTACTTGACTTGATTGCTTCCCACAACACAAAACTGAAAAACAAATGGAAAGAAATAGCAAATTAAAAAAGATGATGATAAATTTCTTTAAAGAACAGAAAAATTTCCTTTGTAACTCCATTATGAGAAAGCTGTTCTATTGTAAAAATTATTAGTTAAAGCTTTTTTCTTTGAAGCAATGATCTACCACTTAAGTTGGCTCATTAGGAAAATGTCAAATGACAATGTGAGATTAGGTTATTGCTCATTTTTTTAAAGTTTATCACGGTGTATTAAACAGTAGTGTTTTATGTGTGGTATCAAGATGTTATACAACAATTTATATATAGCAATTTGTATGGAATATGATTAACATTGGGGTCATATTGTACACAAGTTAAAAATTGAGAAACTTAACAATTTATTTTATTTCTCTGCTAATAATATTGTACACAAGTATTTTGTTTCGTACCTTTGTTTCTATTTTTCATATATCATTTTTACATTTGACAATTTATGATCTGATGCCAAGTTTTAGTGCCAATTGGATATTCATTGCAGCAACTTGTCACACGGACACTTGGGTTGGATCCACTGCTTTAAAACCTTAGATTTGCTCCAAACGCTACTTTCATAAGATAGTTGGGCTTCCCTCCTATAGACCCCTCTACCAGCACAACATGAGATCACCATACTTCCTAAACTGCAAAAATATTGAACATGAGCAAAACAATTGATTTTAGGATTCTGTTAGGGCATAGCAGACTAAAAACATTTTTATGCTGCTTATTAGGTCTTCGGCACTCTTGTTGTATGTAATATATTGTTCATACATTTAGACTATGGAGTAACTAATTGTATTTGCTTAAATGATTTCAATTTTATGAAGCATGGACACTTGTACGAAGGCGCAGTATCCGTGTCAAACATTGACACTCTTGGACAGTCTCAGCATGTGTAGGACACTTGTCCTAATTTGTTTTAATTTTTTTGAAAATGGACATGCTTCAGATATTTGAGGGGGACACATCCATTGCTCAAAACACATTAGGATTTGTTTTAAGAAAATAGATTGGGATTCAATGATGAAGTAAAAACAATGTGGATTTATACCTATTAATCCCTCCTTTAAACTTTTTAATTTTAGAATTCTAAAGGCCCAATTCCAAAACTTCCAATTTGTTTTGAGTAGAGCTTTCTAAATAGATATTAGGATCATGCTTATTTTGCAATATGCAGAAGATGGAAAATGATTTCTTATTATTTTGGTTTGATAAAATATAAATGCATTCATAATGTAAAAATGAATAAATGCATTATTTTTATGTATATATATTTATTTGTTTGTGTTCGTGACCTGTTGTTGTGCCTTGATTTTTTGTTTTTGAAAATTACTGTGTCAGCATCAGTGTCGTGTCTTAATTGTGTTTACTGTCCGTATCCGTGTTTTGTAGGGTTTTATTTTATGAAGCATCCTATTTATGATATTGTGTCCTTGCTCCTTTGCGTTTTATTTTGTTAAGCATCCTATTTATGATTTAAATTTTTGTTTTGTAGGCCATCATCAAGCCCCAATATGTTGATCACATTCCAAAAGCAGTGCAAGGCAATGTTGGGCAAGTGCTCGAACAGAAAGATGAAAGAGACATGAAATCAGTACTTTGTGCTGATCTTGAGCTGAATCAGGTTTTGGATCGCAATGTAGGGGATCTATCTGGGGGAGAGCTTCAGAGATTTGCTATCGCTGTTGTTGCTATACAGAATGCAGAGATATATATGTTTGATGAACCCTCAAGTTATCTTGATGTAAAACAGAGACTTAAAGCTGCCCAAGTTGTTCGATCTCTGCTCAGGCCGAATAGGTTTATTTTTGACTCCAATCTCTGTTTGTTCTCAGCCTTTCATTTTATTTTTTTTTGCTTGTATTTGAGGCCTAAAAGACAAAAATTCAATTGTTGACACTTCGTATTTCAGTTACGTGATTGTCGTGGAGCATGACCTTAGCGTCCTAGATTACTTATCAGACTTCATTTGCTGTCTATATGGGAAGCCTGGTGCATATGGAGTTGTTACCCTTCCCTTCTCTGTTAGAGAAGGAATCAATATATTTTTGGCTGGATTTGTCCCCACAGAAAATCTACGTTTTCGGGATGAATCTCTTACCTTCAAGGTAAATTGGTCATATTCACGTTCGTGCAGTGTCCCTTACAAAGCAGCAGGAGTGTTTACTATGTTTTTGCTTCCCACAGGTTGCTGAGACTCCACAGGAAAGTGCTGAGGAGATTGAAACATATGCACGTTATAAGTACCCAACCATGTCTAAAACTCAGGGAAATTTCAAGCTTAGTGTGCTGGAGGGTGAATTTACTGATTCCCAAATTGTTGTAATGCTGGGTGAGAATGGTACAGGGAAGACAACATTCATCCGCATGCTGGTAAATATTTTTTTTGTTACTTTGTTTTTATGTTGAATTCGTATCTGTTTTAGTAGATATGTGTCATGGATGAGTTATCTTAGTGGTAAAAATTGCAGGCTGGTTTATTGAAACCTGATACCGTAGAAGGCTCTGATGTGGAGATACCGGAATTTAATGTTTCTTACAAGCCTCAGAAGATCAGTCCAAAGTTTCAATATCAAGTCAGGAACTTGCTGCATCAGAAAATACGTGATTCCTATATGCATCCCCAGTTTGTGTCAGACGTGATGAAGCCTCTTCAGATTGAACAATTAATGGATCAAGAAGTTGTGAATCTTTCTGGAGGGGAGTTGCAAAGGGTTGCGTTATGTCTATGCCTTGGAAAGGTAAATATTTTTCATGGTAGTGTGCTTCACCGTATATAGTTGTGTCATTATGTTTTATCTGCTTATCTGTACATATATATACGGGGATAGATATATGTTGATATATTGAACTGTTTGATTTGTTGGACCACCATCTCTTTGGTTAGTATCAAACCCTACAATTGGAGAACTTAGGCCTTGTTTGGCAACAGGCCGGTTTAGCCCAAAAGCCAAAAAGTTATTAAAAAAGCCAAAAAGCCAACAACCCATATCAAAAAGTCAAATATTCTCTTTTCTCTCTACTTTTTGCACATCTTTTCGTAAAAAGCCAAAAAGTCATCCCAAATATACTAGTTTTTTTTAGCTCATATTTTAGCCAAATAGCTAAAAAGTTACTAAATTAGCCTGTTCCCAAACGAGGCGTTAGTTGTTGATTGTACTTGTATTGCTTAGTGGATGACCCCCCTATGTCTTGGTGTTTGTCCATCGCTTAAATTTTTTATTGGTTGAATTTGTTTGTCTCAATTCTTATATTTCCAGGGTTGTTTATGCTTCTGAGGGGATAAGTAGATATTATTTCCTCCTGTCCTCTTCAGTTCTGGACTCTATGTTTTGCACATGATTATATTCTTTATTAGCTAAAATACTTTTTGCTGCATTAATTCATTATTTGTTTTTATTGTACCTGATTGCCATATGATATTATTTCCACGCTAATCATATGTTGGCTGTTATTGCATATAGAAGGGCAGTGACAACCCTAAAATGATTTAGGCCAACGAAAAATGCCCGTGCTTTTTCTGTGAACTTCCTTGTAACCTGCTTGTATGTTTTGATAGGTTCCGTGCTCTTATGGTACTCATATTTTTTTGTTTCATGATTAATTGAGAAAATGATTGGGAAAGTGGTGGCATGTGGGATGTTATAAACGGTATAGTGTTCTCTTTTGCATGGAGCAAGTTTAGTTTGCCCTTGAGCTGGTGGTACTGATGATTGAACAATATATTAGTTGGTAGTCTACGGCTTTGAGGAGGCAGTGGAGCTCTTCATGGCCATTGGATGGAGGTTGGGTTGGTAATGGGAAATATAAGGACTAGTGGAGATCAGAATATGGAATAGTGAATTTGTCAGTTTGTTTAATTTCAATTTCCAATCTATGGTTTGGCTATCCTTTTTAAAAGGAAAAAAATATGTTATGGAGATCAGAAATTCAAATTAAAAGGAAAAAAATATGTTAAGAGGTACAGATGGACCATAAGAAGCTAAACCAAAAGAGGAAATAAGCCAACACAACAGATAAACATAAGTAAATCACATTGATGATAATAAGGGTAACTCTCTGTCCACACCTTCTGAACAACAAAATAGCTATCCACTGTATAGAAGATTAGATGGGTGTCTGCAATAGTTTTGTTGCACTTATAATGATTTATGCATTTAAGACATTGCTGCCCGAGTTGACTAAAGCTGAAGACTGACCGAGGTAGTTGGCTGTGATTGGTTCCAATTTGAGACCAACACGTGATCAATGACAACCATCACCTCGGGACATCATTTTTCTTGTGTTTTTGGGTGTGTTGATTAATCTAGGGATTTCCATGCAGCTATGAGCATAAGTGATTTGTGCTCCTAAAATATTAAGTTGGTATATGGTTGGAGCGGAATAGGCGAACTTTTCAAGAGATTTATCATTCTGTGTCGTGGTTGGAGAATCGGCTTTTAGTTACTATGTATAGTTGGTTGGAGAGTAGGGTAGATCCGGATTTGTTTGCTTTCCTAGATTTTTTGGATGATGTAATTGGTTAGGCATGTTTAGTTTTTTCTTTTGTGTTTCCTTGTGTTCTTTGCATCATCTTGATGCTTTTTCAATAAAGTTTTATTATTTATCCAAAAAAAAAAAAACTCATAATGAAGCGAGGGTAGTGTCTATGTGTATACATGTGTTATATGGGCTTTTCTACTTCCTCTAGGTGTACAGGGGTTGCTTGTATGTGTCTCATAATTAAGGGTCTGGGGAAAAATAATAATAATAATAATAGTTAAGGGTGTGGGATATGTGTCCAATTTAGACACTTGCATCTTTTAATTTTATATGATGTTCGAAGAAGATGATGCTCACGTTTGTTAGTAAAGAAATAATTCAAGCTTCTCATACGAATGAGAGATAAATTTCATGTGGATGCTTTCTAATTTTGCCATTTCTGTGATCACTCTCAAATAAAGGAGTTGAGCTAAACTAGATGAATTGTTGTTTGATCATTTCTTGATTTTTGCATGGTTTAGTATCGTTTCTGTTTGAATGTTAAGGATTTGATGTACAGCCCCATTCAGATTTATGTTTTGTTTGCCTTTTGTTTTTCCCTGTTTGTTCGCCTGTTTCACATATCTGTTCTTTTCCAAAGCAAAAACGGATTCTTAGCCCTAAAATACAAGCCCCTCGCATCTTTTATATGTGTAGGTGTGTGCATG
Source organism: Camellia lanceoleosa (assembly GCA_025200525.1). Lineage (NCBI taxonomy): Eukaryota > Viridiplantae > Streptophyta > Magnoliopsida > Ericales > Theaceae > Camellia > Camellia lanceoleosa. The sequence continues at coordinate 109,385,361 of CM045764.1, read as the reverse complement.
CTGGTCCAGTTATCTGTGGCTTCTTTGCACTTTCTAAGGCATAAATTTGTGTTTCTGTTGTTTGTCCAATTATCTGTGGCTTCTGTGCACTTTCCAATTATTTGTGCATGCTGGTACTGTATGCCTTACGTTTTGTGAGCATGGTTTGGTTGTAGAATTCTTATACCATGTTCTCTGCTATTTGTATATAACCAACAACGAAATTTGTTATTAGCTTCTTGAAACTCTGATGCAAGTACATTCTTCAGAAAGCATATGCCTGGGAATCCTAGTGTTATTAGTTTTTTTACTCCTTTTTTTAGGGAATGTATTAATCTTATTTGACATGTAATGTGTTGTATTCATTGCAGCCTGCAGATATTTATCTGATAGACGAACCAAGTGCATATCTTGACTCTGAGCAGCGTATTGTTGCCTCAAAGGTTATCAAGCGATTCATCCTGCATGCAAAAAAGACTGCATTTGTGGTCGAGCATGATTTTATAATGGCAACCTATCTGGCAGATAGGGTCATTGTATATGAGGGAAGACCATCCGTGGATTGTACTGCAAACACACCACAGTCACTGTTGACTGGCATGAATCTTTTCCTATCTGTAAGCCTCGTTAACTCTTTTGATGTTTCTCTTTCTTTCCAATATATAGGAAGAAACTAAGGCTTGGTTGGCATCTTCAAAAAAAGCCAAAAAATTAAAAAGTCACTATCCTATTTAAGTCACATCACCTCTACCACATCACTTCAAACCTAACCCATATTTCATAAAAAGTCAAAAAGTGCACTTATTTAGACATCTCAAACAACCCCTAAATTTAAGAGTAAAGTGCAATATATATAATATATCTATTAAATATTCCGTTGTGGAGAAAATTTCCCCTGCTCACTGTTTGTTTAATTTTTTTATGCTCGTGTTTTTAAAGATCTTTCTTATTACTAATCTTCTACTGAATGCATTCTGTTGCATTTTATATAGCATCTTAACATCACGTTTAGGCGGGACCCAACAAATTATCGGCCCAGAATCAACAAATTGGAGTCAACTAAGGACAGGGAGCAAAAATCTGCTGGATCCTATTATTACCTGGATGATTAACTTTATGATGAATAGGTAATACTCTCTCTCTCTCTCTCTCTCTCTCTCTCTCGGACATTAACCGGAATGTTTGTCATTTGTAGTTGGTGGTTATCAAAGATAAAGGGCGTCAATGTCTGCCACTTACGGGAGCTTCACCGTGCTTTTTTGATATTTTGATCAGCCAAGAGCCCCGCTTCTCAGTGGTCAAGAGGATGAGTACATTTGGGAGTAATTTATTGATTTTCCTTTGGTATTTATATGGCAAGTATGCTTTATTATGTTGACCCGTTTGGCCATGTTGGGCGATTGAAAGATTTTGTGATTGTACTGTCTTTTTGGTGTAACAATCGGTGAATTGGACTTAAATGTATGAAAATTTACTAGGGAGGAGGTACGGAGTGAATGTCCAACAAATTTTGTTTTGGACACGAACCTTCTTGTGGTGTCCTTTATTGGATCTCTCTCTTTAACATTCTCATTTTTTGTTTGCCATTGGAAATGGCAAAGTGAGCCCCTTTCTTCCCCACCCCCCATACTGCAAATGTTGGTCAGTTGCTTGCTTGCTAATTAATTAGAAGACAAGGGTAAAATGGGAATTTTATGGAAACGTGAAATTACATTTTTCATCTTGTTGAAATTGTTGCTTTTGAAAGAAAATTATTATTGGCTAGTCTCTCCAAGATAGGGTCACTTTAGTAAATTATGGCATTGCCCCAAGAGTTGAGCACAAGATTGTGGATGAAGCCAGTGGTTGTCATTTGCGGAATGTTACAACTTAATATTTTGGTATGTTGTATTGCTAAAAATGTTATATTTTGATGTTACAATATAAAAATTTATGAAATTACATATATTTTGTATTCATACAGAGATGGATGCAAAATTCTTAACTTGATGGGTGAATAAATATGTAATACAGAATATTTATAATATGCTACTAATTTCTATCAACACAAAATATATGTTTATATTAAAAAATTGTTTGATGCTTTTTTTCTTCCTTTTTGACATAAAATGTATTTATGATAGAAGAAATATAGATATATTATAGGGTAAATAACACTGAAAGTTCTTTAACTCTTAATTTTAAATTTTGTGTCAATTTGGTTCAATTGATAATATCGTTAGTGTTTTTGACAAAAATTATTATTGAGTTGGTTAAGGTTAACTTATTAAATTGAGCAAATTTATAAATTTATCTTTAGAAACATGAAATGTGCTACTTGTGTGCTTATTTTTCATTAAAAAGTATAATTAATTGAAATAAAATTATAATTTCAAGATCAAAATTGAGCTGATTGAAATTATAAAGGTCAAAATGACACAATAATCAAAATACAAGGACTATCAACATAATTTGTCCTATATGATCGATGTTATATTTATTATGTTCCTATATGATCGATGTTATATTTAGCAGTTTGGTTGATTCGTCTTGCTATACTAATTGGTTAACACGTCCAATAACTTTAATTGGCTAAGGCATCCAATAATCTTAAAGATTAACTCTCTATACTAATTGGCTAACACATCCAATAACTTTAAAAATTAACTCTATGAATACGAGAAATTATAGTTTGCTTTAGGGACAAATTCAAAGAGTGCTCCAACATGCATTTTATTGGCTAAGATAGTAAGTCTCATCACTTTTTGTCTCCTATGAAGTGACAACATGACAAATGTCATGATTTGTGTAGTGTGAAGCAATACTCTCGAACTACTAAATAATTTCTCCTTTGAATACATGTTAGACTGAATATCAAAAGGTTAATCTAGTGAACGAGACATTTCTTTACTAAACATGATGTCTCAATTTCCCTCTTCCCTCTTATATTATTCTCGTGTCATCGATTGTAAATAGGGTTTATAAATGTTAGTTACTCCATGAAAGTTAAAATTTTATTATATAGTCATTGATTCGGAATTTTTTTTATGGATTTGTTAAAAATAAATCAAAGTGACATTTTTAGCTTACTATAACCACTAAAGAAAGCAATAACACTTGTCACGATCGGTCATCGACTATGCTTTCGGCGCGTCACCTCCTTCTATCGCTTCAGTTACCTATTTTCATTGTCTGTCAACAACAAACATAAGATACGATGCCACCACCTTTGTCTCTACAGTCGAAAATGTCAACAATACATCTTTCTTGTTCTCTCTTCTACCACCGAGATTTGGGGTTTTGTTGCTTGCAATACAAATGATAGCGGTCGAAGTGTCCAAAACCTCATCGTCGTGGACAAAGCCATTGACATTAGGGGCGTGAATTTGGCCCACTGACTCGTGGCTTACCTAAAGTTCACCCGTGACTCAGTCCGCATAAGTTCATCTAGTCTAGGGCCTGAGCCCAGTTCGAGACCTTGGGCCTAGGCTTGGATTGTCTGTTTTGAAGCTCAGTCTGACTTGTGAGCCCAACTCACAGCTTGACCAGTTTGGCCTGAAAATTCACCCCCTATTGGTCTGACTTGGCTAGACCACCCTACTCCCAGCCAATGGTCATTTTTTTGAAATTGAATATCACACGAGATCTAATCAAATAGCTCTCATGAGTCATAATTAAACTAATGTCATAATAAAAGAAGAAAATTACATAATTTCATATATTTTTTTTATTCATAATTAAAAAACACATAAGTCATACTAATTAAATATCACATGAAATATAACCAAACATCTCATTAATCATAACTAAAATACTTTAGTACAATTTTTTTTTTTACTTTTCATCCCTCATAAATAATCTATATATATAATATACATATATCTATCAATTATTTTTAGCAAAAAAAATAAAAAGACCGGGCCTACAACCCTACTTTGAGTGGGTCTGGACTTAGTTTTTTATCATGCAGGCTGGCCTAACTTGAATTTGGGCAAAAGCCTATACGGCTCAATTGTGGATTGGCTTAAACCCAGACCCAGGTGGATCAGGTCGGACCGGACCAAATTTACACCCCTAACCGACGTCATTTCTTTGTTAGATATCCCGTTTTTATTAATCTCTCTTTATTTAAGTTTGAAAACTAACTTTCTTTTTTTTATAGTACACATATTTCTCTCACTACAAACCAAATAGATTTTCAACCAAACTCACTTTTTTTATCCTGTATATCTTGTGCTTATTCTCGTCCTTTACCATGGCCACTCTTGCATACACAAGGAAATTTGGTAAGTAAAATGTTAGTGGCCCATGGCTAGTATAAGCAAAATTGTCAATTTTAACTCTTTTTTTTTATTTTATTGATATGTAAAATAAGACTTTAGAAGGAAATTTAATTTTGAGCCCTTTTAAAAACTGACCTTTTTAGTAAATTTTTAATTTTTAAACTAAAATATGAGCTGATTAATAACTTATTACAAGAAAAAACTGTTAGGCCAGTGAAATGCTGTACCTCTTTTACTGTGTTGGGCCTTTCAAGATCTTGGATTGTTTTGATCTGAGAGGGATCAACTTTTATACCCCGATTGGTCACTAGAAAGCTTAGGAATTTGTCTGATCCTACGTCGAATGAACACTTAGATGCGTTTAGACATAACTTATGGGATTTCAAAATCTGAAACATTTCATGTAGGTCCTTGAGATGATCCTTCTCATCCTTGCTCTTGACCACCATATCATCTATGTAAGCCTCTATTGTTCTGCCTAACAATGGTTCAAACATTTTGGTGACCATTCGTTGGAATGTAGCCCCTGCGTTCTTTAGGCCAAATGGCATGACCTTGTAACAGTACAATCCTCTAGGCGTTGTAAATAACGTGACCTCCTGGTCTGATTCATACATAGCGATCTGATGGTAATCTCGATACGCGTCAAGGAAGCTAAGTCGATTATGCCTTGCCATCAGGTCCACCAGTTGGTCTAGGAATGGCAACGGGTCGGGGCGGGGTGGGTCCAGGATCACACTCCCCGTCCCCGATCCCCGATGGTGAAAATTTTCCCGACCCCGATCCCCGACAGGGAACTTATCAGTCTCTCCACCCCCGCCCCTTAACGGGGATCGGTTTCCCCAACCCTGAAAATCCCCGGCCAAAAAAAAAAAAAAAAAAAGAGCAAAATAGTAACTTTCATCATCATCAACATCAACATCAACAACTATAGTATACAAAATCATCATCATCAATATCAACAACAAAAAAATGTATATATATATATATATCTCGGATCGGAAGAACAGTGAGAGAGAGAGAGAGTGGTGGTGGTGTCGTTGATGGTGGTGCGATCAACAACTGCCGGTGGTGCTCAAAAATGTTTATCGCGGCTCAGATCTGGAAGGAGCTCTCCGTCGCCGATCTATCTCTAGACTGCTCCGTGGCTTAAATCTGGAAGGTGAGAGAGTTGAGAATGCTTCTTCGTGGCTTAAATTTGGAAGGTGAGAGAGTTGAGAATGCTTTTTGACTAAAGGGAAAAGAAAGAGAATTCATCTCTCTCACAGAGAGTAAAGGGAGAAGAAAGAGAAAGAAAAAGAAAAATAGAGAGAGAGAGAGTTGAGAATGCTTTTTGACTAAGTCCTTCAGAACCTGTGTACCTAAACATATATATATATATATATAATATATATAATATCAAGCGGCCTCAACATATATATTATATATATATGGGATGTTCGGGGTTGTGTGGGGCCGGGCAAGGCCAGGTCTGGAAGAGCTATCACCATCCCCGGCCCGAAAATTATCGGGGATTAAATTTTTAATACCATCCCCGGCCCTATGGGGATAATTTTCGGGAAAAACCCGTTCTAATCGGGGTCGGGTGATCGAGTCCCCATCGGGCCGGGTTTAAATTGCCATTCCTAAGTTGGTCTATCCGTGGAAGGGGAAAACTGTCTTTTGGGCATGCTTTGTTGACCTTTTTGTAGTCCACATAAATGCACCACTTTCTGTTCTTCTTTGGCACTACTATAGTGTTGGAGATCCACTTGGGGTAGTGTACTTCTCTGATGGCTCCTGTTTCTAGCAAGTTTCCTACTTCTTCTGCTACTATCTCTGCGTAGTGGAGTGCCGATCGACGAGTTCGCTGAATAATTGGCTTAGCAGTTGGGTGGACATTAAGTTGGTGGCAGATGAAATTTGGGTCAATACCAGGCATGTCGTATGGTGTCCAAGCAAACACTTCGACGTTAGAGGTTAAGAATTCCATGACCTCTATTCTCTCAGTGCTAGACAAAGACGAGCCGAGCAAAAAGAACTTTTCTAGGTTCTTTTCATATATCCTTACCTCAACCAAGTCTTCTACTGCCTTCTATTCTGCTGTTTTGTCGACATCTGCAAATAGTTCGTTGCTTTCCGGCTCCTCCACCATCTGAACAAACCCTTTTGCAGCATGGCTGCCATTTATTGTAACGAAACACTGTTTTGACATGATTTGGTCTCCTAAGACTTCTTTAATCACGTTGGTTTCGTTGAGGAACTGTAATGCTTGGTGGTAGATTGACGCCACCGAGCGCATGGTGTGGAGCCATGCTCTTCCGAAGATTATGTTGTAAGTGGAAGAGACCTTTAATACCCAGAATTTCACCTGTTTTGTAATTGTTCCTACCTTGGCTAGCAGGATTATCTTGCCCACTGGCCATTCTGGCATTGAGTTGAAACTGATGATAGGAGATGTCGCAGGTGCTAGGTCCTTGTCCTTAAATTTCAGTTGTTTGAAGGTCTCATAGTACATTATCTCGCATTAGCTTCTTTGTAGCCACAGTCTTTGCTTCTTTGTAGCCATGGTCTTCAGCGTCTTCCGCTTTCTTTTTTAGCTCGGTGATTTCAGCATCTTTCTTCTTCTCAAGCTTGGCTAGTTTACGTAGATACCGGTCTTTTTTCTTGGCTAAAGCCTTTTGCTTATTTGCTTCAGCCGAGTTGACTAGCCCGGCCAACCGTGCATTTTCTGATTTTAGCTCGGCCAAAATGGCCTTCGCCTCTTTCAACTCGGCCGCTTTCGCATCAGCATCTGCAACGGCCAACCAAGCCGTCTTCCAAAGCTCAAGTACTCATTTATGAGCCACTTGGCTCTTTTGCAGGACCTACAAAGCTTAGAGCGGTTAGAAAAATCATGTATTAGGACTGTAACAAATGTTACTCAAGTTTTAGGGATTTTGGGGGCTTATTAGTATCATTGATTTAGAGGCCGAGCGAATGGCCTTTAGCTCAGTCAAACCGTCATACCGTTCCATGTCGGCAGGCAAGCAGACACTCTTGGCTAAATTAAAGGCCAGCAGGTGATCCTTTTCGGCGCTGACGGAGTTGGAAGCCGTTATGGCGTGACCCTTGAAGGTGACAGATGGTGCCCATACCGGCAGCGTGGAAGGGCTTGAAGGGCTAGGTCGGTCGCTACCTTGGGTGTGAGTTGCTTCTGGGAGCCCGATTTTCGGATGGCTTGGTATCATCCTCATCTCTCAAGTGTTGTGTGCGCGGCCGTTTGCTTGGCCTAGATGACGAAGCTCGGGCTGTGGGAAGGCTACCACTGCCTCATGTGTCTAACCGGCCTATGGCGCCTCGATTTGAACCTCAGCAACTGGAGTGGTGGTTTGTTCGGTGATCAGGGCTCGAACAGCTCGGCGCTTGGCCATTTCTTGTTCTTCAGTAAGGGGAATGAGGTTGATTTGTGGCAAGTTTGGGTCCGGTTTTGGTGATGGTTCTAGAAGAAAGTCAAATACCCTGACCTTCGTCCTTCTACTATACCGGTAGGTCAGCTTGAAGTTTAGCAGCTCGACCCATCCTCGATTACGGTATCGGAGCGAGGCGCGAAGAGCGTCTTGATTGGCGTATGGGTATTGTGATTTTAGTTTGTTTAAGTCTGCACAAAGAGAAAGGCGATGGTTAGCACGGTAGAAAATTATAACCTGAAACAGCATAACAGAAACAAAGAAATAAACCGAGGTATTCTTACCAGCTGTCCCTTTATTCCAGTTAATGTTGTAGCCTGGTATCTGAGCTTCCTGGTCTTCAAAATTGCCAGAAACCTGGAAGAAGTCGTCGTCATTTACGTCTTTATCCGGTGTGTTTTTTATAATTTTCTCTCGGCCTCTTCTTACCTTTAAATAATATACCCAACCGTCATCATTTTGGCCGAGCAAATATTGGTGGAATAGTTCGGCCAATCCGAGGTAGAGGTCGAGCCGACGGTTTAGCTTAGCTATGCCATTTATTATCCTATAAGTATTTGTGGAGAGTTGGGTCGGGTAGAGTCTTATTTGCCTAAGGAATTCACATATCAGAGGCTGAACGGGAAACCGAAGGTCGGCTTCTACAATAGATATCACGGTAAACGGGACAAAGCCTAGTTTGCCCCAAGGTGTTGTTTCTAGTTCGGCTAGGGAGAGGTGAACGTCGTCCGAAATCTGGTAGTCCCTCCGGAATTCAACTATGGCCCCAGGGGAGTCCACGAGAAACCGGTATTTACCCATGATAACTTATTATTTGTCAAAATTGTTCACAGTGGCCTAGCTCGGCGTATTTGAGGCTTTGGTTGGCTCGGTTGAGCAAAGTCGTCTAGGGGTAAGGTGCGAAGGTGTGCTTGGCCAACCTAGTTGAGTCTGCAAAGTGACAATAAAGTGTTATGCCCAGATAATTGAACCGGGCTAAGAAAACAGGCAGAAGTAAAATAAACCTAGCTCGGCTACATCTAGGTTATGGTAAGTTTTTAGTTCGGTCGTAAGGCAGGATCGACCCGAAGTTCATGACTTGGTCAGGAATAGACCATGAAGTCACAAGCAAGTACCTAGTTCGGTCTCAGGGCGACTTTGGATTCACAAACAAGTACCTAGTTTGGTCTCAAAGAGATTTTGGATCAAAACATATTTTTGAAAACTAGTTGGTGAACCTTTATGATTGGTAGTGTTCTTTTTAAGTTCATAAGTGTTTGTTCAAGCATTTTCAACACGCGTATATGGAGATTAAATACTAGAGATGCAAATACAAGAATGAATACAAAGGAGCATAATAAAAAAGGTTTTACAAGAACTTAGGAGTTTGAGTGTGAATGAGAAATCCAAACAGCAATGGAGCAAGTACAGTGCAAAGAGCTGGAGTGCAAGATATTGGAGCGCAGAGGGAGTAGGTCTCAGAAGCACAAGGATGGAAGAAGATGAACATTGGGGTAAGATTCAGAGAATGGGTTTTGAATAGGCATAGAAACGGCGGGACTTTTCAAACGTTTTTTGATAAACGTGGGACGACTGTCGCAGTTTGAAGAGTTAATAGAAATGTGCCACGTGTCACAAACATGACATAGTGCCAGGTACGTGAAGGTGTGGCAGGTACAGTACTGAAGATCGATCTTATCCAGTTCGGTGGGGTTGGATATTTTAATCACGGTGGTATTACTTGCTTTAGTTCGGTCGGCTTGGACGTTTTAGCTCGGTTGGAGAAGAATAATCTCAAATCATGCACAGCAGATGGGATTAAGGGGCAATTTAGAGGGTAATTTGTGTGAAACTTGGGCCGAGCTAAGACCGGTTGGAAAGTGGACCGAGCTATGGACCGAGGTGATCCCTTGCATAACTCGGTCCTTAGTCCTTTCAGTTTGGTCAGAGAGGTCTGCCATTAGCTTGGTCAAGGTGCTCTAGATCGAGGTATAGGGGAAGAAGAACTGAGCTAGAGCATGCTCAAGGTGTCACTGAGCTAGGTGAGCACAGTTAAAATTAGTTTAAGGCAAACCAATGCTTGCTCAGTTGTGTTACTATCAAGACCATGGTTGGGTCATCTCACTTGGTTAAGTAGCAAGGAGGGGGTAAAAAGATAAGCATTATCTTTTTGACTCCTAGGAGGACTCTGCTAAGGGGAATAGAGTCCTACTAGGATTGTGTAAACCATTTCACTTGGTTGGTAGTGAGTAGGGTGTATGATTCCTAGGAGGATTCTTATAAGGAGAGTTGAAATCCTACTAGGATTATGCCAGGCAGAATCTATAAAAGCTCATAGCAGGACCTATGTACTGGTATCACAATTCTCACCCTAGAATACACAGAGTTTTTGTGTCTATTGTCTATTCGCTGACTTAAGCATCGGAGAGGTTTTCGGCACGTATCCGCCGGCTAACTCATGTTTGTATTTTCAGGTGACAAAGCGACGACGTTTGGAGGAGTGCAAACTTGATCAACAGGATTATAGAAGAAGATTATTTCGTGCTCCTACAGCTAGTATAAACAAAATTGTCAATTTTAACTGATTTTTTATTTTTTTATTTTTTTATTGATGTGTAAAATAAGACTCTAGAAGAAAATTTAAGCTCCGTTTGGTAAGCATCTCAAAATATAGTTTCACCCATTGATTTGAGTATATCGTTTGTTTGGAGCTTTCAAATCATAATTCTACACCTATTTCTCAAAACTTAATTCAAAATATAATCATTACTTTTCAAAACTCATAACTAAACGCATAATTCAAAATTCGTTTCAAAACTTAATTCAAATCAATATTTTAATTTTTTAAATATTTTAATATTTAAATATGCCACGATTTTTTTCATTTTTTTATTTTTTGAATATTTTTAAATATTTTAATTTCAAAATATTACGATTTTAATTTTTTAAATTTTAAATTATTTTATAAAAACAAATTCAAACTCTATTTTATAAAAATATTTTTAAATATTTTAATTTTTTTGTTATGTATTTGGTTACGATTTGAGTATAGAGTTGTGTAAGTAGTATGAAATTTCGAGTTATGTGTTTTGTTATGAGTTTTAAAAATAATTTCTTAATTGAGTTTTGTTTTATGTGTTTGGTTCCGATTTGAGTGTAGAGTTGTTTTTAAATTTAGAATATTAACATTTTAAATTATTAAATTTTTTTGAATATTTAAATTATTTAAATTTTTACGATTTAAATTTTTTGAATATTTATTTTAATTTTTTACTTATTAAATTTTTTAGATTATTTATTTAAATATTTATGATTTAAATTATTTAAATATTTATTTTGAAAAAAAATTATTTCCTTTGTAGTTTTTTCAATTAAAAAATTGATTAATGTTATTTTCTGTTAATAATAATTTTTTTAATTGAATTTTAAAAAGAATTTGGTTATGAGTGTTGATCTGAATTTTCAATAGTGTGAAAGTAGTGTGTTTTGTTATGAGTTATAATAATTTGAATTAAGTTTTGAAAATTATTTCCAAAACTCATAATCAAATAAATTTTCTTACTTTACATGTCAAATCAAACTTTCAAAATTCAATTCCATACTCTATTCAAAAACTATAATCAAACAAATTTTCTACATTCAAATCATAGAGTCATTTTAGAAACATGGTAAAAAGTCACGTTTTTGGACAAAATGTCTAAAAACGTGGCTGCCAAAAACACTAGAAAAGCCATATGGCAAGTGCCAAAAACGCAGCTGTAAAATTACAAATTAGGGCCTAAGAAAAAAAAATAAAAAAATAAAATCTCTTATGTTGGATCAGGATATTTTGGTTATTTTAATTTGATTTGACACCATAAATAAATATTAAACTAAAAAGTAAAAAGTCAGCTTTTTACCAACTTTCCAAATCACTTCCATAAAAGCCAAAAAGCTTGGTAAAAAGTCAAAAGCCAACTTTTTACCAACTTCCCAAAACAATCCATAATTTCACAACCCATAAACTCAAAATACAATTCATACTTTTAAATCATATTTACAAAACTCTACCAAACGTAACCTTAATTTTAAGCCCTTTTAAAAATTGACTTTTTTAATAAATTTTTAATTTTTAAACTAAAATAGGAGCTGATTAATAACTTACTACCAAAAAAAAGTGCAAAAGTAAGTGACTGAGAAAAAAATTATAATTTTTTTAATAACTTAAAAAATATACAATTGTTAAACAACTATATTGGAGGTGGGTATGAATAATTTATTGTCTAAAATCTAATAATAATCCCTTGTAATAAATACTAAAAATAAGAAGTACACGCGTGACGCAGTGAGAGCGAGTAGAGCTTGACAGTAAAAAAACAAGGAAGCGAGTAGGAGAGTATAAGAGTCCGTCCGTTATTTCTCAAACGCGGGTGAGAGAGAGAGAGAGAGAGAGGGCTTTGTTTGTTGGGGCTTTGGATGGTTGGTTTTCATTCTCTCTCTTTCTTCTCCCTTCGTTTTTGTTTGTGGAGAGGAGAGAACGCTGAAAGCTTTCACCTTCATCCCCCGCTCTTTCTCTCTCTAAATCTCTATCTCTTTCTCTCTCTATATTTATATTTTCAATTTCTCCATCTGCGCATTATCGCCGCCGCCGCCGACGGCTGAATTCCGGTGGGGGATCAGCAGCAGAAGCTCCGGTGTTGGAATTCCGGCGGTGGTGATGAGGAATTTCTGATTTAATTTATGGAGGTGGTTACCTCTCATGGAATACGACGCCGGAATTCCGATGTCCCAACCCTATGATGAAGGTCACTCACTCACTCACACCTGTTTCAAATGTAGGAGTAGTGTTTATTGGGTTACTTTGTTTGGTTTGGAGTCTTTTTGTGCTTTGAATTGGAGGTATTGTTTTGGGTCTTTTCATTTTTTAGCTAAAATGTCTGGGTTTGATTATTGATGAATTAGATTGCGCTTGGATTGTAATTAATGTAATTGGTTTTGGTTTGCTATTGAATTTGCATTGAGTTTGCTTTAATTTTCAATACCCTTTTACCCAATTTCTATGGCCCCTTTTAAAGATGATTTATTTTTTCCTATGGCGATTCATTTATTTATTCTTTTGTTGTTGTTGCATCACATCTAATTGATCATATTCTATTATTTTGGTATTGATGGTGAATGGTTATTGTTTCAAGTTTTTGCCTTTTTTATCTGCGGAAAATGAGCGAGAGAGAGAGAGAGAGAGAGAGAGTGATGTGACACTGGTAATTGTGAAAATTTAGGTAAAGTTGGTCGTCCTTTTGCTTTGAGTATCATGATGGGCTCATTTATCTGTTCAGGTTTTCATTGTTTGTTCTCTGTTTGTAAGACATCTTTGTTAAATAATTTGTTTATATGGCATTGTTGTAAAACATTCTGTACATCATGTTATTGTTTTAGTTATTGAATAGGTAACAATTTGAATTCTAGTTAGTTTCAGTTTGGTAGGATTGCAAATGGTTTTCATTCATGCATATCCTTTAGCCAAGGATGATCACTGTTACATTTTCTTCTCCATAATTGTGCTTTCTGTTGCCCAGTTCTTTTTTTTTTTGAAATAGAGTGTCAGCTTCATTTCCAATGTGCAAGTGTAGAATAAGAACAGCATATTTTTCAAGATTGCAGAAAAGGAATTGTAGTGGTTAAAATTTTCTGTTTAAGAGTAGTACTATACCTACTTTTTCCCAATACGTTTTCCTAATTATAGACACAATATAAGGTGATTAATGAATATATCTCGAACAAACTCACTTGTTTCTGTGGGACAAGAAAAGGTGGTGAGAAGAACTTGTTTGTGTAGAATTTAACAGAAAATGACAGCTTCTTATTTGAACTATCTCTCTCACATGCTTGATTTTTCAAACTGACTTCTCTAATAAAATCTCAGATACATTGTGGCAAATGAACTTGAGATCAAGTGAAACAATGGAATTAGGACCTTATCCTGTTCGTGAAGGAGAACCAGACTGTTCTTATTACATCAGAACAGGCCTATGCAGATTTGGGGTGACATGCCGATTTAATCATCCTCCTAATAGAAAACTGGTAAAAGCTGCAGCCAGATTGGGGAAGTTTAAAATTTCAGAATTTATTGATATGCAGTTGAAGTACATTGTCGACCAGTTCTTCCATAAATCTTATATATATATATATATGTTCTGATGCCTTAGTTCTATTATGGTACAATCTCACAGGTTTATTGAATTGATGAACACAATGTTGAACAATGATTTGCATGGTTTTAATCTTGTTTTATGAAGTCTTGACGGCGGTTTTCATAGATGATAGATATGTAGAATTATTTTAGAAACCTTAATAAATCAATAAAATTTTCATTAATGCCCTGTTTTATTATTTTTATTCTTACAAACGTTTGCATGCGCATGCTCACATATCTGTAAAAGCTAAAAGCTTTCCTGGTGGTGGAATATTTAAGGATATAAATGTTAAAGAAGCAACATGGAGTTTTGGGAGGTGATAGTAATAACATGTGAAATACTATGGCAGAATGCATTTAAAGAATATCGTTATTGGAGAGAGAGAAAGGGAAAAAAGTCATATATATCTAAAGATACTTGGTGGTGGAATATTGAGGCATAAGCTGTAATAAATAAATAAAAAAGGAACGTTTTAAAAAGTGGCAATAGATTAAAAATGTGAATTCTCTTAAAAGATATACATTGGCTAATAAGGAGGTTAAAAGGACCATTAGAGATGCAAAACTAAAAGCCTACGGCGATTTTTTACTAGACTAGATTAGATAGTAAAGATGGAGAAAAATATTTATAAACTTGCTAAATTGAGAAAAGGTAAAATAAGAGGTTTTAATAAGGTTAAATGTATAAAACACGAGGAGTTGAGGGTGTTAGAGAAGGATCAGAAGATTAAGAAAAGGTGAAAAAGTTATTTTAAAAAATTGTTAAATAAAAAAACATTTAGAAAGCTTAAGTGGAGAGGGATATGATAGCCTTGATGAAACTAGAGAATATACATTTTGTGGTGAAAATGATTAGGTAAAGAGGGATTGCCTTGGTTAACAAAATTCGTTAATAAGAAGATTCTAATGATTAGGAAAATGCCTAACAAGCGAATAAACAACATTTTAATACCTATATATAAAAACGAAGAAGATATCCAAAATTGCAACAATTATAGAGCCATTAAGTTGATGATTCATATAATGAAATTGTGGGAAGAGTGATTGAGCATCACTTAGGGGTTACAACAACAGTGTTAGGGAATCATTTTGGATTTTTATCCTGGTAGATCAACTATGGAAGCGATATATTAACTAAGAAAATTAATAGAAAAGTATAGAGAGCAGAGGAGGGATTTACATATAAGTTTTATAAACTTAGAATAAGCTTAAAATATGGTGCCTAGAGATATAATATGGTGGGTGTTGGAGAAAAATAGTGTGATCAAAGGGTATATGAATGTGATAAAAGACATATATAATGGAGTTGTGACTACGATAATCTGCAGGAGATAGAATGTTGGGCTACTAAGAAATAACATGTTTATTAAATGAGTGTAGTTGAGATGAGGATACTTAAATGGATATGTGATAAGACTAGAAAAGACAAAATTAGAAATGAATATATTCATAAAATCGGTGGAGTAAAACACCAGCTGAAGATAAGCTTAGAAGAATAGGCTAAGATGGTTTGGTGATGTAAAACGAAGACCTGTAGAATAGATGCAATTGTCAGGAAGAGTAAAATAATCACCATAAATAGAAATGTTAGGATGAGGGAAGGTTTAAATTGATATGGGATGTGGCAATAAAAAATTATTATGAATTTATTTAATTTTTTTGAGCTCATAGCCCTTGACAGAGCATAATGGCAAAAAGAGGATTAATAGAGCTGACCCAACTTGATTGGGAGACATGGCTTAGTTTGGTTTGGCTTGGCTTATCTTCGACCCTTATCCTGATAGATAGTTTGTTGTAATTATTATTATTTTTTCTAACTGATGGTTAATCAGATTCTATTCAATTCCAGGCTATTGCCACTGCAAGGATGAAGGGTGAATACCCAGAAAGAATAGGACAGCCTGAATGTCAGGTATGCATTCATATTCTATTTTCTCCTATAAACAGTGGTGCTGCAGTGCCATTAGTTTTGTATGTACTTCTTTAAGGAACAAATGTACTGTAGAATGAAGTATATTACATTGAATAGTAACATTTTGACCTATCGGTTATTCTATGTTGTCTTATTCTCAAAGTGCACAATGTTGCGATGTTATCATGTCATGTGCTAAATTGATTGTGAGATATGTTCTCAGACTTATGTTTATTATTTGCTACTTTTTTTCCCTTCTCCCTCTCTATATGCTTTAGCATGGACAACAGCTGGACTACTTTTGTGTGCTCAAGTCACAATACCAAAAAACTATAGCTAGGTCATAGTTGGTCTAAATATCAAGATGTTGATCTGTACAAGTTATTCACACAGCCACCCCCACACCCCCAAACCACCCCCCCCGCCCCCCCCCCCCCCCACATAATTTATTTCATAGATTGAAGCACCTTAACTTTCATTTTGAAGTATATTCTGGGAAAATGTTGATAGGGTAATTTGGTGGCTAGACTACTATATATTACTGGCACATTAAATGATAAATGACAATTAATATTTTGAGTTACTGGTTTATCTTACTTGCTTTCATCAATATCCAATTAACTCCATCTGTGTTGATGGGATAAAAGAATATTAACACCATTGAGTTGTCAATTAAGGATATAATGACCAACATTGGCAAATTCATCGTGTAAGATATTTGTTTTTATCAGTGCTGTTGTCGTTGTGTTTGCAATGAGTGTCGGATGTAAAGTTAATTAGGATTATAAATAGAATGCAGTGAGGTATTTCTTCCTCATTATAAGAATTACAATTATTAGAACATATATATTCATGTTTGAAAAATCTAAAAACTAGTAAATACAAGCTTGGTAAACTTGAGGCAAACTGGAAAATGAAGTTGCATGTTTGATTGGAAGCCGAGAAAATAATTGATTGGATTTAAGTGAAGGTGTAAAAGGGAAACATGGATAAAATTTTAGCGAGCAAAACGTCTGTCAACTAGATGCACTTTTACACTGCTCTAAGTTACATTTAAAATCAATTTTGGTGTATGTGGGATTGATTTTGTCCCAAGTTCTGAATTTCAGTCTCCCTTCTTCTATTTTTATTTCATTTTCTTAAATCCTAGTAGCCTGAAATTGAATCAGTGAAGTCACTTTGAGTTCAAAATAACCTTTTGTATTATGTACCATCTTGCTTCTCTTCATGTGATTGGTCCAGCTACATCCATTTTATCAGCTTTTTAACTGGCTGCAAACCTTTTATAGGGCCATTTTGTGTGTAATGGTATTTATCCCATGATGTTACATTCCTGATTATTAGTAAATGTTAAGTTAGTAATGAAATCTGGTCTTTGAGCTTGACAATATAGGTCAATTCATTTTACAATTGAAGAATATCTTGTTTAGTAATGCTCTATAACATGGACATCAAATGCTCCATGACATACTGTCCAAGGGTTACTTTGCAAAGTTATGGGATCCAGACACATTTGTTGAAAGAAAAGGCAAACTATATTGACATTATTTTCTACAAATTTTCTTGTTCTTATTGCATTTCAATATGGATCAGCTAGCTGCTAGAATTCTCCAACTTGTCAATGCAGGACCATGTAGAAGCTCAAATTGGCTATACAACCCAAAAAAGATGTAAATAAGAATCGAGGAGGAAAAGAAAAGGGGCAGCCCCTTAACTGCAGTAATAGGGAATAAATTCTCCAAAACTGGATATGCCATGTTAAATTGAGATTGATGAAGCACTAGGTTATGGATATAATGTTATAGGAAGTGGGAATAAATTTTATATAATGTTATAGGAAGTGGGAGTAAATTTTGTGCTTCCCTACATAATTTTTTTAGATTAGTACTGCATCTTTAAATCTTACTTGATGTTTGAACATTCTTGGAAAACATAATTGACTAGCCATGTGTTTTTTGTTGGTTATATGGTGTAGAATGCTAGCTTGTATTCGCCTCAGTTTTATGCATATATATTATTCTGTAAATGTTAGAATGGTTAGATTATTAGGACTGCAAACCTTAGTTCCACGCAACAGAAGTGAGTGAGGGGCAGGGAAACGAGGACATATAGGAGAGTCTAAGTTTGAGAGCCCTATGGGAGCATTTAAATATTTGTATATAAATATATGAATATATTGTAAGATTTTGTTTTTGGTCTACTTGTAATATAATAAAATATGAATAAATATTAGATATTAGTGTCAACTGCAAAATGTTTTTTTGTGAACATAATTAAATATTATGTAAATGCGAAGTACTAGAATAAAATTAAGTTAATTTTTTTCCTATAATTTGATGGATGCTACAGATTTTCTGTTGCTTGGTAGTTGTTCTTTTGTTTAATTAGGATTCATATGTTTGAGGGGTTACATCTTAGTTGGGATTTGGGAACACGGTTCTAACTTGATTCTTGCTTTGAATTGTGGAATCTTCACCCCATTAGGAGTTTCCTCAACTAAGCTCCAAACTATTCCTTTTGCTGTCTGTGGTATTTGCTCTACTCTGCAAATGAACTTAGATATTTTGCCTAATGGTTTAGTGATTGTTTTTGACACTTTATGTTTATGTGTAGTAACACGTTAAAATTCTCAGTTGTGTTTTTTTGTCCCTCATATTATAAATAGGGGCTCAGCTCATTTCATCATTTTAAAGTTATTTTAACTTCTAAGTTTAATTATTATTATTTTTTTTTCCCTTTCTTTCTCACCAGTACTACTTGAAAACGGGAACTTGCAAGTTCGGAGCCACATGCAAGTTTCATCATCCTAGAGACAAAGCTGGTATTGCTGGAAGAGTTCCTGTAAATGTTTTAGGCTATCCACTTCGCCCGGTTTGCATTCTCTTGTTCACTAAATTCATTTTTATGTTTTGATACCAGCTGTTCATCAATCTATTGCTCATAGAGGACAAATTCTCTGTTTTAATTTCCCCCCCTTTCTTGTTCCTGGATAATGCTACACAGCATGGACATGAATATGACACAGTTTTGATATGTATATGCCAAATTTATGAATTGTGAGAGTATTAGGACAGACATCTCAAGGACATGACAATTAATTAATCATTGTTCTGCTCTTATGGTTATATATTTGTTGAGGAAGCAATAAAGTTTTATTAAATCAAGATGCAAGTTCCATACTTTCAATATTCTGTAGACTTGTGTTCTTCATAATTTATATATCAAATTCAACTATAGCATGTCTTGTTAAAGATGAGTAGATTAAATTCAAGTATGAATTAATTTATCATATTTATACAGAATGCACAATTGGTGATTGAGAGGTGTGTCTTGACATTTTTAAATTATGTCAGACCCATCTCAATTTCATCTTTGGCATGCATCCAAAATTTGAGCTATTCATTTTATGATTTTTAACATTTAAAATTACCAATTTGTGTATAGATGTGGCATGTCCATACAGCAGTGCTAGCCTGTGTCGTCTGATGCTTCTTCCGATTGGGTGAAATTTCAAACTTATCTTCTTTTGCTCTTTGTATTACTTGCAGAATGAAACTGAGTGTGCATATTATTTGAGAACTGGGCAATGCAAGTTTGGGAGCACTTGTAAATTCCACCATCCTCCACCATCCAATATGATGGTCTCATTGCGTGGTTCTCCTGTTTATCCTTCAGCCCATTCTCCAACAACTGCTGATCAGCAATCATATCCTGGAGGAATAGCAAACTGGCCCTTGTCAAGAGCTTCTTTTATTCCCAGCCCACGCTGGCAAGGCCCTTCAAGTTATGGTCCCATGATCCTACCTCAGGGTGTGGTATCAGTCCCAGGCTGGAATGCGTACAGTGTAAGCTTTTCGTCCTTTGTTTCCAGAATTGTTATGGTTTCACTGAGGCTGCTTTTATATTGTTGGGATCAGGCTTCCTCGGAATAATATAATAATAAAGAATTGATTCTAGTGGCTGCTAAAAGGCTACTGGGATTATTTGTAATGTATGCCTATATTGTGAAAAAAACTCAAGATTATTTTATTTTATTTTTGGTTTCATGCCTAGTAATAATGTTATAGAGGACTTTTCTTAAGTACTTGTTAAGATGGCCATCTCTAAGTCACTTCAGCTGTCATGCCTGAGCAATTTCCTGAAACATATGAGATTCTCCTTTTGTCTAGGTGAGACTGGTGGTGATTGCTTTTTAGGAAATTGCTTTTTTATTTTATTTTTTTATATCAATATTGTTTATTATTTCATCCAAGTTCACCTTTTCTTTTTAATATATATGGAATGATATGTGCTTAGAGTACATGGTTCCAGTAAGAATGCTTGACTTCTTTTTTCTCTTCTGGTATTTTCAGTAACCTTGAAGATAACACAAACAAGAGTTCTAAGGGCAGTTGAAAACTCGACCAAAAAAAAAAAAAAAAACAATACAATTTAGCCTTAAAGTACCTAAGATGTAATGTGATTCCCATACGTTGGAGGACCTTGAATCGTTTGCTTTGATGCATCAGGAGCAAGGGACAAAATTGCATTATGTTTTCATCGAAACAATTCCACTTCCTTGAAAACAACATGATAAACTAGTGGAAAACAGAAATTCTACTAGACCTATGGAGTGGCACCAAAACTCACCAAAACAATGCGAAACACACAAAAGCAATGAGTTGTTTTGATAATGATCAAACAGTTAAAGATTTGAACTTTTTAATTATCATTTGAAAGTTAAGAATGCAAGAAACAAGATGATTATGGACCTATTGCAAAATTTAGTATCCAGTGCATTAAAATATTAGTTTCAACAAAATGATCTTTCACCTCGGTGTTTGTTTTTTGTACATGTTTTGGTTGAGAATCACGATGTGGGTGTTTACTTAAACTCAGAAAGAGACAAAATAATAATAGTAATAACTGAAAAAAATAGAGAAACGACAAATGGTTTCTAGAAAGAAAAGAACACATAAAAAGAAGGCGTGGTCTTTGCTAGGGAGGGAAGGATACTTTACCGATAGAAAAAGGAAGCAACTGAGAAATTTTTTGAAAGAGGTCATTGAAGGCAGGGTTGGTGTGACTGATGTCAAAGTATTTTCAACCCTAGGATTAAATGACCAACTTAATCTTGAACAGTGGGTTTTTTTTTAAAAATTACAAATAAATGGTAAACTTTATATACATTAATAATTAAAGTCATAAACTTTTCCATGATTCTGTAATAATTTTCTGATAGTACCATTGATGGGTAACTCCCCCCCCCTCCCCCCCCAAAAAAAAAAAAAAAAAAAAATATCAAAGCCTGTGGACATAAGAGTTGACTTGTTTTTACTTAATTCTCAAATGATCTGGGTTCAGGGGTAGCTAGCATGGGATTAAATGAGTTAGTTTGCAATTATAGCAAGTAGTTGGTTCTCTTCACTTAAAGTGGGAATGATTTCAAAAGTTTTTGCAATTGCAAATCCAAAGTTGTAAATTTCTAAAGTTTTAGAAACTTACAGTTCCCCTGTCACAAAATGAAAAACTGAAATTATCAAAAGTTACCTGACCCTAATCTGTGGAATTCATGCACAAAATAAACTACTTATGTTGCTGGCAATATCATTCTGATATGTTATTACGTTTATAGAAATAGACAAGAAGATATGGACTTTTGCCATTGTGTGGAAGTGAAAAACTCATGGTTCTTTGAAGCATATGTAGGTAATGCTTTTTGGTATGCAAACATTGTAGTGGAGATTTTCTGTTCTGTCATCTGTGTCCATTGCTGCGTCAAAATGGCATGTAGACTTGTTTCTAAAGTTTGTTTACATTTTCTTTTGTACGTAACTTTGCTTTTTTCTATAATCTTGCTATCTATGTGGGACCTGTGAGTCTGTTTTTGGATATTTTTAATGGTTAGGGAAAGCATGTTTGTAAAGCTTGTAGGTTCTGCCTCGTGCGATTAAGCTTACTGAGAGGTTCTGTTTCCAGGGTCAGCTGAGTTCAATGTCGTCTCCAGAGAGTCAACAACAAACTGCGGGAAACAGTATTTATGGAAATTCACGCCAGAGTGAAGCAGCAAATGCAGGATCTCAAGGGACACTTTCTCCATATCGATCTGGTTCTGTACCTGTAGGATATTATGCATTGCAGAGGGAGAATGTTTTTCCTGAGAGACCAGGTCAGCCTGAATGCCAGTTTTACATGAAGACTGGAGATTGCAAGTTTGGTGCGGTTTGTAGGTTCCATCATCCCAGAGAAAGACTAATTCCTGCTCCAGACTGTGTCTTGAGTCCAATTGGCCTTCCTTTACGTCCAGTGAGTTTAGTCTTGTGTATTCAATTGTATATCTGTTATCAGTACCTCATGCTACATAATTATACATTCTTTCATTTTAATTTTGAAGTATTCTCAGTTCATGTCCTTCGATTATCTTCACAAACACAATGTTCTGATAATCTCGTGAAGTTATTTATATCTCAAAGTCACAAACTTGGTTTCACGACAATGTTCAAGTTGCAAATTTTTTTTATTTTATTTTTCGCCTTGTTAATTTCATCTTATTTGAATAAATGTATTTGCCTTAACTGGTCGTGGGATATTAGTGTATATCACATTTGAAACATGCACTTTCAGATCTCTGTAAGGGACAATTTGGATAAAGTCATCTTTCAGTTAAAAAACTACCCACTTCTGGAGATTAAATATCTATGCCATGGAGGTCATGATGTCTTCTGTAGTATAATGGTTGATGACTGGAAGATTAAAAGAGTTGATGAGGGCGAAAAGACCATCAAATGGTGCGTGATGTGCACGAGGAATTGAGAATCGGCGGACCATTTATTTCTTCATTGTCCGGTGGCTCTATTATTATGGCACCGTCTTTTTGGGCTGCGTAATGATCAGTGGGTTGCTCCGAAGGAATGCACTAACATGCTTCTTGTTAGGCTTGAAGGGTTTGGAGGCAATAAGAGAGCTAAATCTTTGTTGTCCTGTATTGTTTTTGCCATCTTTTGATCTTTATGACTGGAGAGAAATGCAAGGATCTTTGAAGGAAAGGAGTCAAATGCTGGATCATTATGGGATAGGGCGGGATATTTGGCGTCGCTTTGGGCTTATGTGTCTCGTCCTTTTAAAGGAGTTGCATTTTTCTTGATTTCTAGGGATTGGGCTGCTGTCTGCCATCCTTAGTGTTTTGGTTTTTCTTGTTTTTGTGACCTTTTGTTTTGTCATTTTTCATTGTTCGAGGACTCCTTGTCCTCTCTTCTTTTCTAGCTTATGCCTAATAATATTCTTTGTCGCTTTTTTTGAAAAAACAGACCATCAAATGGAGTGGTCCAAGTTGCAAATTTGATCACCCTATGGGGAGTGTTCAAATTAGAATGAGTTTTGGGAATTTCTATTTTTAATATATGATCTTCAAAGTTTTCATTAATTTACTGTTAATGTACGCCAAGTTTAGTATACATTGGAAGGGTGTTCTGGGAGAGGTTAATTGGGTCTAGACCTAACCTTTGGCATTAATTTGTACAAAGTGGTTGCCCTAAGGTGCGAACTCACAAACTAAAGGTTAATTTTACCTGTTGGGCTTATTGTTAGCATCCTTGGTGGTGCTGGTTTGAGTCACGGAACAGTCTCTCCAAGAATAGGGGTAAGGCTACGTACATCTTGCTCTCCCTAGACTAGACTCCGCTTTAGTAGGAGCCTTGTGCACTAAGTTGTCCTTTTTATTAAAAATTTACCTACATTTTGTTTCCTTGCTCCCAATTTTCCCTAAGATTTTATTTGTTCCCCATTTGAAAAATTATTTCTTTTAGTTGTCAGATAGGAAAAAATTTGTTTATGATTCTAGGTGAGATTTTGACCCATTGGACACAAATCCTAGCTCCACCCTTAGTTGCATGAAGTGGGGCAAGGGGTGGGGGAGTAAGGGCATATAGAAGTTTCTAAAATTGGTAGTGTTTATATATTTTTATAATTATTTTTTCTACTTAGTTGTAATGTAATTGTCAATATGAATTATTATTGGAGATTGATATTAATTACAAATTGTCTTTGTTAAGTATAAATAAATATTATTTAAATAGAAAGTGTTAGAATAAGTTTGAGTTATATTTCTTTTGTTTCTTTGGTATTTAATAGTGAGTTTCTTACGGGTTTCTTACTTGGGAGCGCGGAATTGCATTTTCGAGTAAGAAATGTCACCCTAGTTGGAGTTTTCTGCTACTAAGGTTCCGCCATTGGTGGCAATAAGTCAGATCCCAATAAAGGGTATACATAAAATGTATAGGGAATAAAGATGACTTGGCTTGAACATAAGTAGAAAATTAGAGTTCGGAGAAAGGTGGGATTGTAGTGGATGTGGTAAACATGAATGCACTATACACATGTAACGTATTGCATTGACGAATAACTATGATTTGTTAATATAATGGAATTCCTGTTTTTACTAATCAATAAGATTGTCTGAACTGCTGTTGATATTTTTCAGGGAGAGCCCTTGTGCATTTTTTATTCTCGTTATGGTATCTGCAAGTTTGGTCCAAGTTGCAAATTTGATCACCCTATGGGAGTGTTCACATACAATCCCGCTGCATCATCATCTTCAGCTGATGCCCCAGTTGTTCGTCGTTTGTTGGCTTCATCCTCAGGAAGTGGTGCATTAGCTTTGTCTTCAGAAGGGCTTGTTGAAGCAGGCTCATCAAAGCCCAGGCGACTTTCTCTGTCAGAATCAAGAAGCATGCCTTCTGGTGATGATAAAATTGACACAGAGGGATGAATGCTCCTCAAAAATGGGCCAGTTGCCCCCTTTTTCACTCTTATGGAGGATAAGCGAGAGTTATCTGTAAATTCATTTTCTATTGCTGGAGATGTACAGAGTTCATGTTCAAGTTGAATCTGTTGACAGGCTTGAGTCGCTTGATCCCTTTTAACTTCACTTTGCTGCATTGTATAAATCTGCAAATATTGTTGCATTTGGTAAACAAATATGAACACTTCATCTGTTCTAAAAGGCCATCTTTCTGGTTTACCGGAATAAGTTATTTTTATTCTTTATTCCTTTCATTTTATATATTTATTTTTTTGGTGAGCCCTTTTGCTATTTTTAATTGGCTTTTGGTCTAGATTTCTGGCAGCCCTTTTCTTTTCACAACGACTTACAATCTTTACAGAGTCTCCTGCTTCTATTTTTTATGGTTAAACTTGTTTTACCTGCCCTGCGTTGTCGTTGTCAATGCCATTGTTGCTGTTGCTTGTTTTGCTACGCGTGTAAAATTTATTGGGTTGATTTGTGCGGAAGCATTTCAATTTCACAGTTCCAACTGTAATTTCTCAGTTTGTTTTTCCACTCCTTATCTTTTCCTACATAGGTTCCTATTGCAGAACTCCATTTTGGCCCACTGAAACATTGATATGGAAGGCAGCAGAATCAAGTATAACTGATTCATCTTCTCACTGGGTGAATTTCTTTCAACACCTGAAAGCTGTTCTTTATGTCTTTTTGCAAGTTAGTTCTCCTTGTTGCAATTTTTGAGTTGCTTGTAGCCAAATCTGGAATCTGTATGCTGCTAAGAGATTGGTTTGGTTCTATTATTTTGCAAAGTAAAAAGATTTGAATCCTGGCCTTTCCAGGAGGCTTGGTAAAGTAGCTGACTACCAGTGAAATGTACAGCACTCACTTTGGGAGCCACACCAGTCTTCTGCAACACATATCTGTGAAGAAATTGACAGGTACACATGAACATGAAAAATAGGGTTTTCTTCTATTACAATTGAATAATAGCTCACCAGTTGACATTTTGAAGGGGTTGTGATTAATTGTTGAGTTACAGTAGGACACCACGATTTTATTGCAAGTGAGGTTTTGTAGTTTCTTGCTGCCTGCCTGATTTTATAATAAAGTGGTTATAAATGTGCTTTCTATATACAGATTTTTATAGTCAGAAGAGAGCTTGGTCTTGACTTTTGATGAAGTATTCCTGTTTTTAACTTTGAGATTGTGCTATAAAATATGCAGTTCAATGGAGATTTTGTTGAGTTGGATCCACATCCCCTCCATTTGGAGAACAAAATCTCCTTCTGCTTTCTTTCTCTCTTTTGTTAGGTTGGGACCAAGCAATCCAACCCTTGTGTTGGGAGACCTACACAAGGGCTCCAAGGGCTCATGAGGCACTGATCTGTTGATTGCACAGGGCCTTAAAACCAAAGTCGAAGCCCTCTCGAATACTAATTGGTTTTAGGAGAGATGGTGGAAACTGAGGTCGCAAAGATCCTAACCAGTGGTACCAGATTGCTGGTCGCTGGTTCAAGACGCCCAAGTGTGGTTCCTTGGGGGGAAGGGGGAAACTGTTAGGGTTTGGAACCAAGAAATCCAACCCTTGTATGAAAAAGGCCTACAGTGGGGCTCTAAGCTGGGGGGCCGAGCCAAGTTATAGAGAATGTGACAGCTGACCCCATCAGCCTTTTTTTTTAAAATTATAAAACTAACTTTTAATATTAGTTTTGTCTATTTGCACCCATGCCTTGTTTGTTGCACACCCACTCAATTTTTACATTTAACAATTTTGCTATTTAAAATTAAAACCCACTACATCAGTCCCAAGTCCCAACTTTCGCCATTACCCCTTTAAACATCTCTATCTGTTTCTTCCAAGTTCAAACATGTTCCTTTCCCTTCACGTAACACTCATCATGACCTGTCTCTCCCCTTCATGCGTGACAATTTTATATGATGCTAGATTATTTTATGGTTGCAAGATACAAGCCAGATACCTTGATTTTTTTTCCCCCCCCTCACTGCAACCCATTGACAAGCCAAACCCATTTCTCCCTCGCTACACCACTTCATAAATTCCCTCTCACTAGCTTGTGCAAGATAAAGGTGACACCAGCCGCCACCATGAGGAAGGAGTGTGGGTCAATTAGGTGCAACCCAACAACGGCAAGGAAGGTGTGCCATTGCAGAAGCTCACCAAACATGTCAACCTGATTAATGCACCTTACTGTTTGGGACATTACCATTACTATCGAAGTGGATGTGGTCGACTACAGTGGTAAATGGTCAACCACAACATCGTATGTTGAACAATGCCTGGGCAAAATTAAAAAATATAGCCAATAACTACTTGTTATAAGCTGGGACTATCAATAACAAATGCCCTCATTTGATACTGATTGATGAGGAATAGCTACTAGAGTGCATACACACTTAATTACTCTCTAAATCACATAAAGATTCGCATCCTTGTGTGAGTGAGAAGAAACTTGTGTTATCTTTATATAACCTTGGTTGGAGGACTTACTTCTATTGGAGCCTTGGAGTTCTCACATTGAAGGTATACATTCTTATCTTAGTCTTATACTTAACTTTATACACTTGTGCCATCACATGCCTACACTCGGTGTGCTTCTTGTATAAGTGTTTGTTAGGATTGTGTTTGGTGGTTGTTGGTTTTGGGTTGCGCCAAGCAGGTATTGATTGTTTTTGGATGTAAAGGTTTTAGGTTGTGATAGGTAAACCCTATTGGTGTAAAGATTTTGGGTGACCATAAGGAAAACCTGTTTGACTTAAGTGGAGAATGGCGACAAGGTAGGTTGGGAGTGGATGTAAGCACAAGGGTGTGCCAAATTGCTATAGATCTGGGGGTTTGTTTCTTTACTTACACTTTCCTTTATATGCTTTGTATGTATGAGATGAATGCATAATTATGTTAATCTTGATAAATGAATACTATATGAACTTCAATGATTAACATATAATTGTATGTAAAGGAATACTGTATTGAATACTATGAACTAAACTTGGTACACTTGGTGATTACTGAAAGGAAAAACTAAAGGTATCACCGTAGTTGAAGGATTGACATTGTAATTAAATAGTCTAACATTGCATTGAGATCAATTCAACATAATTAAGTATAAAGTGTTTAATTAGAGAGTTAAGGACTCAAATGACAAAAAATTGCTTTGGGTTGAATTTTTTTGGGGGGTAACCCCATGGGACTAAAATTCTGGGGCCTCCACTGGCTCCAAGGGCTCATCAGACTAACCAGTCAACCACATGGGGATTTAAAACCAGAGCTGAAGCCTTCCCTAATACCAATTGGTTTTTGGAGAGATGGTGTAAGCAAAGGGCACAAAAATCCTAACACTGTTAGACCTTATTCATGATGAAAATATCCTCATTGTGATGATCTAGTTTTTGTGCCATGAAATTGTGGGTTTGAGACCTCTCATTTTGTTACCACCTCTCTATAAACTAGCTTTCTGTCAGATAATGGATGATCCTGGTTCAAAGGTCAAAAAAAAAATGGAAGATATATTTTTTGTAATCTCTCAGAAGGGAGTTTGATACGCTAAAAGGGGAGTGTGAATATCATTTCTCTTGTGGAGTTATGCAAGTACGGATATGTTGTTTTAAAAGCTTAGGGAGTTTGCTATGTGCCAGCATTGTTAATGGATGAGAAGTTATTTGATAATGTTCATTAATTCTTTTACATATTATGTTTTGAATATTTTGTGTCGATTCATAATTCATTGAATCTTTTACATTTGGTTGTAGTTTTTTGACAAACTGTTATGTGTTTAAGGCTGGTGCACAGGTTAGGTCAATACGAGATGTTAGGACTCAAAAAATTGTTAGTAGTCCCTGCAAAGTTATATCATGTTCTGAGCATGAAAGCTGTGCATATGAATATAAAAATATACTGGGCAACTACATGACCAGAAATTGGTTATGCCCTAGGTCTACGATGGTTGAAATAATTTAGCAAATTTTTTTCGGAATGTAATTTTCCCTGCCTTGTTTGCATAGTGCTAGTTCATAAAAATCCCTATAGTGACGAGCCTACCTTTCAGTCATCTATGCATATCATCATTTCATTTCTTTGATGGCACTAGGCTCGCTCTTTCTTTATTTTTTTATTTTTTTTTTCATTTGTTTTTCTCTGAGACTTTTGAGGAAATTTCTTAGACTGTATCTTAGGTAAACTAACTTTCTTAGGAATTCTTGTGGAACTAACTCTAGCATTTGTTCGTGTTTTATGACCTAACTACCTTAATTGGTTTATCCAAGTGTTTTGGTTTTTGTCGATGTTGTGGAGGATTTGATTAGTTAGTTTTGTTTAGCCCTTTTGTGGGCCTCATTTTTGTATTCTTTGCATCATCTTGATGCTTTTTAAAAAAAGTTTGATTATTTATCCAAAAAAAAAAACTACCTTAAATTTCTGTCACGGCACTAAGAAACAATGCAGGTTTCTACATTAAGTTACAAAAACTACCTTAAATTTCTGTAAATTTTTAAATTTTATTGGTGAAGAAAAACTAATAGTTCATTGAATTTCTGATGCTTAAAAGTTTCTACATTAAGTTACAAAAAGACCAAAAAGATGACTCTTTTTGTCACGGCACTAAGAAACAATGCAGGTTTAGTTAGCTGTCCAAGTCAAGAAAATTCAAAAATGGAAAAACTGTAGCTCTGTTCTTTCTGATCAGTACTCTAATTGGTCAAATTAAGAACATTTGAAAATTAATACTGAAAAGCTGGAAAGCTGACTAATTGGGCTGATATTCAGATGTGGCCTGAACTGCTAGGGTTTCCTAAAGGTACTCACTTATGTTTCTATTGATGCATTTTTTTTTTATTTGCAAAAGGTTCATATTAGGTTCGCTCAAAGTCCTACAACTTTTAATGCTGTTTTGATTTAGTATGTCCAACTTCTTTGTATCATAACAGTAGTCATATTTTGGTTAGCCAGAAATTTTTCTGTTTGCTTCCATAAATGAAATAAATCTTAGTGTATGACACCTCTCACCAACTTTGATTATCACACGTGTTATGTCTCTTAGATTTTGTCTCTCTATTCTTTAAATAGGCATGCATTTGGTTCTTATTGATTCCTTTACCCCCTGCTTAATCAGTTGCCATTTATCATCACTGTGAGGGATTAAAAGAAAGACAGAGCAATGTTTCTGTAATAATTGCTATTGACAGCCACTTGGGTGTGTGGGTGACTGAGGAGGAACCTGAGGTCAACCTAATTGCCTAGTTAACTTGGAACTTGATTGAGTGACCACGCATCATCCAGGAAAGATTTGAGGCTGGATGCTCTCTTACTTTTTATTGAATAAAACTATGCCTTTTTTATTTTTCTATTTTTTTTTATTTTTTGTAAAAAAGATGTGTTTCCTTTTCTTGCCCAAACCCCCCCCCCCCCCCCCAAAAAAATTTTTTTGCCTCTGATGCGGCTAAACTGAATCAACTCACATTAAATAATTAATGTAAACTAAAATATAAAAACAAAGGGCCTTTAAGTGATAGGTCATTTTTATGCTTGTATTTTTTAGTGTATTTAATTTCAGTCTGATATCTATAGAATTTGAAACTATGTTCAGAACAATTCTATGTGATCTGCCATTTGAACTAATAAAACCTGACATTAGTTCTTCTTTATGTGTTCTGATGTTGTACAGCTTCATTTTTTGTTTATATGTAATATACTCCTATATAACTATAAGTAATTTGAATTTTAATAAACTGCTAGCATAGTATCCACTGCATATTTCTTAAATCAATTCAAATAGTATAATATGGCAGTTTAAATGAAGTAGATGTACAGAAGAATAATGAATGACTTGTTTTTATGTTAATCAGAGATTTGACAACTATGGTTTCTTGGTAAAACTTGTGGCAGAAACATTATTTGCAGGGACTTCGTAATTCTCTGACTCCATATTCTTCTTCACTTCTTTACTTTTTCTATTATTCTTTTTATGTTGGTGTTTAAAGTTTGTGACAGGGGAAGAAGCCTGGGACCAGGTGGAGAAGTGCATAAGACATCAATGTCTCCACCTCAGTCTAAGTTTGCGGTAATAATTTTGGTTATGCCACTTGATGAGGTTAAATTCTATACGTGGTAAGTCAATTGGTTCCGTTTGCTTGTTTGCCTTACCATCCAACTATGGAACCTAGACTTCTCAGCAGTGTAGTTAAGATTGCCGAGGGTGAACCTATTAATTGTTGAGTTCTACTCTTCTACTTGATAGTTACATTGCAAAATAAATCTACTTTTATTTAGTCTGAGCACTTGGAATATAATTTTGCCAGCAGCTCAATCACATGCAAGCACACATACATAATCACAGAGACAGATGTAGAATGCATGTGTTTTTTTTGTGCTATTGTTGTATAGAAAAGTATTTGTTAAATACTATTTAAAGATTGACTAGTACATCCAGTGTTACAGTACAAGGGCTTTCTTTCCGATATAATATTGACCTTCGCATTATCCTTCTTTGGCTCCAAGGCCACAACAAAAACTTATGCATGTAGTGTAAAATGAATGTTTCAAAAAAAATTAGTAGGAGAGGATGTATCATGGCTTGTTGGATGGTTTTGCAGTATTTTGGTTAATGACGAGCAGTTGGACGACTTTTGGATTTTCATGTTTCTGTTTTAGACTGCATTTAGATACTTGGGTAGTGTAGATGCTTTTAAAAAACAATTATCTACAAAAATACTAAAAGCTGTCCTCATTCTACCAGTGATTTCATTTTCTAGCTGGCCTGCAACACTTCTTTTTTTGATTTGCATTGGGGTTTCTAGATTAAAGCTCGATTAATCCCCAAGGGTGCACAAACCCTCAGCAAGGAGTTTTTAACAAGTGCACTACGGTTAATTCAAGGGGTTTTTCCCCAATCTGATGGCCCCAAGGAATTGTTAGTACTTAAGAGGTTTCGATCCCTCAACCTTGGAGGGAAGTACACGCCCAAGACCCAAGCCCTTGCCACCAGGCCAACCCCTTGGGGTTAGCTGGCCTGCAACACTTGCACTCTCTTTGGTTCTTGGGTTGGTTAAGGGAAACCAAATTTCTTGCTTTTGTTTAGATGGACTGAAAAATTATAAGAAAACAAATAGGCATTTCTCAGAAATTCTTTCCTTTTTTCTTTCATTTCATTACCCATGGAAAATTGGGTCTGTTTGGTAACGTTTACGTTTTCAGTTTATATTTACAAACAATTTATAAACTGATTTTTGTTTATTTTTAGAAAAACATAAACTACAAACACGTTTGGTAATTGACAAAATATTTAAAAAAATTTAAAAATATAAAAAAGAGTGAGAAATGGCAAGTGGTGGCAAGTGGCGGCAGAAGACGGTGGTGGAAAGTGGTGACGATGGGTGGTGGGTGGGTGGGTGACGGTGGTGGAAAGTGGTGACGGTGGGTGGTGGGTAGCGGGTGGCGGGTGGTGGGTGGTAGCGAGTGGATGGTGGTGGTGGTGGTGGTGGTGGCGGGTGGTGGGTGGATGGGTGACGGGTGGTGGCGAGTGGGTGGTGGGGGTGGTGGTGGCGTGGGTGGCGGTGGTGGTGGCGGTGGTGGTGGTGGTGGTGGGTGGGTGTGGTGAGTGGTGGTGGCGAGGTGGGTGGTGGTGGCGAATGGGTGGCAGGTGGGTGGTGGTGGCAGGTGGGGGGTGGGTGTTGGTGGCGGAAGACGGTAGTGGAAAATGGTGGCAGATGGTGACTAGTGTTGGGCGGTAAAAAAAAAAAAAACTCAAAAGTCAAAATGGAAACACATTTTTTGAGTTTATATTTTTTGGCCAAATTTATAAACTGAGACCACTGATTTATAAATCAAAAATTTACGAAACAAGTTTTTATTTGAGTTTTTTAAATTTTTGTAAATATAAATAGAAAACTAAAAACGTAAGCGTTACCAAACGGCACCAGTGTTTCATACACCTTTTCCATTTTATTTTCCTCAACAAATCCTATATCCAAATATTTGCTTAATGATAGTAATTCTTGATTTCTTAGTCATTCTTTTTGTAGATCTTGTGAAGTGGGGACCCCCCATGTGGAAATTCTTGAACATTATCTTATTTAGCAAAAGTACTAGTTTACATGTCCATCACCACAACCATCATCAAATGTATATTCCCTTTTCTGCCCATTTTGTTTGGTGTTAAGTGTCTGGTTCTATGACCTATACATTCCTTTTCCTATCTTTTTGCAAACCTTCTCAGGTTATCCTTACCTTTTCTTATATAGTCCTTGAGCTACACCTATAGGAACACTTATTACTATTGTTGTAGCTTTTCATGTTGATTATTTTGGTAACTAAAAAGAGTAATCCAATTTTATTGGTCATGGTGTCATTTATTTTGCATTGTCCATTGGCTTCACCTTTATGACATCAACTTTTTCAAATGGCGGAGATTTGTTGGGCAAAGCCGGCATCGTGTGCTCAAATGATTTTGGTCAATTTTGG
The DNA here is from genome assembly GCA_025200525.1 of Camellia lanceoleosa. NCBI lineage: Eukaryota > Viridiplantae > Streptophyta > Magnoliopsida > Ericales > Theaceae > Camellia > Camellia lanceoleosa. Next base: position 109,352,395 of record CM045764.1, on the reverse strand, counting down.
GTGTTTTGGGAGCAGTGATAAGCATTATTCTTGTGGAATTGTGATTTTAATGCAATTTTTGGGTTATTTGGTTGGATCATAATGCAAGTATCTTTAAGAATCTGTTTGAAGAGGTGGTCTCTTCATAGTCTGTTACTTGGCATCTTTTTGAATTTAGTCTCCACTCCCTTCAGAGGAATTCCACTTTTTTTGATTCCTAGAGAGATGAGGGTTTTGTGTGATTTTAGTGTGAAATTTTGGTTGTCCTTCGTTTTGCCTTTCCCTTTTTTTTGGACTCTTTGTTCTCCATTTCTCTTGTACTTTTTCTTCTTTTCTAATAAAATTTCTTTTGTTGCCGATCAAAAAAAAAAAAGAAGGTGAAATCCTTTCTGAAATAAGTTTTAGTGGAGGCTTCATCTTGAGAATCGGCATCATATTCTCAGTGCATGAGTGGAGAGTAATGCAATAGGTTCCTTTTGACAGGATTGTGGATTTAATGCAGATGCCAACTCACTGAATTTGTCAATGCTCATGCTTGATACGTTTTATTTTGCGGAGTGATTTTGATATTTAAACTAAAGTTGAATGTCCTATTATTCAGTTTTATTATTGTCCTTTTTTTAATTTTTTAATTTTAGTATTGGTATTATGAGACAATTAAAATTCACACTTGCTCTTTGATATTGCAGTTGCAGGATGTCTCTAGTTGCACAAGGAGTTGATACTTGAAACATCTAATTGAGCTCGGGATTTACTATGTACAAGTGTCTGTCAATTTTTTTGATGAGATTACTGTTGGTTTTGTGGCACTGGTGATGGAGTTTCATGTTGTTTTGGTAAAGTCTGACATTTGGATGATTTTAGCCCTCATTGCTGATGACCATGACGATGAACAAACAAAGAGTATCGTTCCACTTCCCCCTCTGATCTCATCTCCATCCAAGATCACTAGGATGAGACACTTCTAGAAAGTGGATTTGATGCAAAGAAGATGTTTGAAAAGTTGTGGAACCGTCGGCTTGTATTTGTTGGTGATCCTATTGGAATGGGATTCCTTTCTCTTCTCCACATGCTCTCTTCAGCAATTCGTGACAAGACTTCAAAATATTAAAAGTGAACAGAAGCCCAATCTCAAAGCACTTTGGTTTCTTGTTGGTGTTCAAGTTTAGGGATTTCAAGTGCACTACATGGCTCCATTTCTTATAGTGGTTGCGGAGTTGTGCTCTGGCTGGTTACAGCATTAGAAAAGGCGAAGAATAAATTGAAGTTGGATCAATTGGATTGTAGCTCGTCGCAATAGAAATGTGCCGATGTCTTTCCTAGTTTTTAATACTCGGCATTGGAGTAGTAATTAAAGGTTAGAGACAGACAGTGCAATTTCACTGTGGTAACTATTAGTTTGGAAAGTAAAATTGCTCTTACCAATTTTATCAAAAATGGACATTTTGATCCAAAGTTATTTTGTGTTTTAAATTTTGAAATAATTTGGAAATGGAAGTTTTAAGCATGCCTCGGGATTGAAAATGGGAAAACAGTGTGCTAGCTTAATAGCTATAAGATAAAGGTATTTTGGTCAGAAATTAGCTGTTCGCAATATTAGAGGAAATTTACAGTTTGTATGTGTCTTTATATCAATGAAATCTTATAACAAGCAAATTTTCACTAAATTTCTCCAAGTTTGGTTACGGACAGACCATTTTTTAGTCTAATAATTTAAACAAGATTTTTTATATTTTATATTAAAATTTCCAACAAGATTACAAATATGTTTAAACATGAAGATGTAGTAAAATTTAAGGTGTAAATAAAAGATTGCAACCAAAATTGGAAATACCAAAAAATAAAAAATAAAAATAAAACAAATTGTTTTGTGAAGTAAATAAAAAGTAAAAATAAAAATAGCAAATTGGAAAAATAAAAAGATCAGTAATTTTTAGCTTAGCACACATTGACAGACTGAGCTACATATATTTTGGAGAACCCAACTTCACCCATTAGAGCATATGATTTCTTCCCAATAAGCCTATGTTCCTAGCATTAATGGGTTTCTTCCACTGCCATTGCCACTGCCATTGCCATTGCTATTTCCATTGCCGCCCCCACAACCACCTCCACCCCAACCCTGCCACCGCTCCCACTAATACAAGCATTAGTACATTAATTTCAAGAATGCGACCAAGCATGGGAAAATATTTTCTACCGTTGAAAATTGTTTTCTACCAAAACAAACAGAGCATTACTACAAAGCAAAATGTCATATTTCCAATCTTAAAAAGGTGGGTTTGGACAATATTCAACTGAGTTTCATGAAGAAACAAACATTAGGGCCAACTAATGGAACATTTTATAACTTTCTTACACACACAGTAAATGCACCAGTAAAACATGTGATCTGGATACATAACCTTCACTTGTACAAACTTTTCAAGAGAAATTTTTTTTTAAAAAAAACCATCCAGACATGAGATGAGATGAGACAATTCTCCATTTGAGGCCTGCCTTAGCCCTAGTCAGACCACCAATCAGGTCCACCGGGCTTTTTCACAAGGATCTGATTGTATTCCGGTCTTGCTGTCTGCAATCAAATCAATATAATTCATTCATTCATAAGAATTTCACAAATTTAACAATTTTAATATCTATCATCAATTTGAGCTATGTAGGGCAGAAAAAAAATGTAAACTTTGAAAGGCACATGGATCTCTGTTAAAGAATCCCGTTCTTTTATTATTATTATTATTATTTTTTTATTTTTTTTAAAAAGAAAACAGAATCACTAGATTCACAGCCAGATATGATCATACAATTGAGCATATTCTCTTGTCTACATGAATTTACAAACAAATAGTAACTATTGTTATATATCTGAAGTTGTGCTCAACATTTTTTCAGAATATAAACATCTATGTAGACTTGAAATACCAAGTAATGTCTGTCTCATTGATCAAATAACTAACTAGAAAATTATCAACCATCCCATTGCACGATTTAGTTTTGGCAAGTTTCATAGTTGAAAATGCATGTTCTAATACGCAGTTAATACATGTAAGGTTAACACAAAACAAAATCAATCTATCAATAAAAAGATAATCAGTTTTAATAAATATTATCAAATTTGTTGAACTATTTTCAAGAATGTAAGCACAATCAATATCCCCATGGCATTTAACTATATAAAAAGAGGGACCCAGTGGGTTGTAAAGAAGCGTATTGTTGTTGTTGAGAAGAAGAAGATAATGAATTTCTGTTCAGACTTTTACAATGAGGGTGTATCGGGAGCTATCCTCAGAACTGAGGATTGAACAGAAGATTATTATTATACAGCTTGATGAAAAATCTAGAGGGAGCATAGTGGAGATTATAGAGCGGAGTAGAGTGCAAAGCTTCTCGTTGAAGATCGATTTGGGAGGAGTGAGCTGGGCTGTCCAAGCGCTTCAGCAGTTGGGGTCGTACTACGAGGAGGATCTTTTTTTAGTATCATAGCAGCTCTGCTGTTTTCTGTTTACAGAAGTATACGAATGATAGGGGTGTCTTTGTTGAGATGTCGAAGTGGGAGGGAGGTGTTAAAAAAGGCAACATCATTCTTCCGGCGGGGCATAATGGTCGTGGGTGGCTAGACATTGCTACAATGCTTCGTAAAGTCATTTGCAATGATGCTAGGGCAAATTTCAAAGGCATGGAAGTCGAGGCTAACTTCACAGAAGGAATACAGAGCAAGGACACAAAGGAGATGTTTATGGATAGGAAAACAGGGGCGAACAGAGGTAGGAGGTTTGTTGATTTGTTCACTGCGAATCGGCTGAGTAGTTTAAAGAGTGATTTGGAGAGGGCTGTCGTATGCACAAGATGTGACTTTTCAAGCAGCTGGGATCAAATTGAAAAGAATTTGAGTAAGTATTTAAAGATGTCTATTGCTCTACGGCCATTTCAACTCAATCGTGCTTTGTTCTGGGCTAGTAATAGTGAGGAGGTGAGCCTTCTAGGAACAAAGGGTCTGAGATTCTTTGATAAATGTGTGGCAGTTAGATTGGAGAAGTGGTCCGAGGAGATGCATGTTAAACTAGAGGTTATCGTCTCTTATGGAGCGTGGATTGCAGTGTGTGATCTGCCTTTTAACCTTTGGAATGATCAGGTTTTCCAGGACATAGGAGAGAGATGTGGTGGTTTGTTGGAAGTTGATCGAAGAACCATAGCTCTGGATAATTTTTTTGAGGATAGGTTGAAAGTCAGAGGCTTCGACTCTGGTTTTCTGCCGGCGTTCATGGAGGTGAAGGTGGAAGGACGATCGTTAATGGTGCGTTTGAAATCTTTGTCCAAGACAGTGCGCCGCCAAGTGGAAGCATGGCCAAAGGTTTTCTAACCAGCATCTTCGGGCAAACCTATCGCCACCGATAGGAAAGCCGATGGGGTGGAAAGATCAGGAAGGACACGTGGAAGCTTGGAAAGGGGAAGTCAAAGGGGCGAAGGAGTTAAAAGGTCTGGGTACAACTTCAGTGTTGTTGTGGAGGTGGGGGGAAGACCAAGAGATAGGGGGATTAGAGTGTTATCGAATGGGCCACAGAAGGGGCATGATGGGCCGAGTAATATTTTGGGCTCAATTGATTTACTAAATGTGGGCCAGGAGATTAATTATTAGAAGTCCAATTCTGTTTTTCCAAGGGATGGGCCATGTTCTAAACAATATAAGAAGTATAATGCTGGGCCTCAAAGAAGTGATGAGTTCATGAGGGAATCCGGGCTGAAATTCGACCACTAGGAGCTAAATTTTTACCCAATTTGTTCGAGGACGAAGGACGACCACTTGAAGAGAGAGAGAGGTCCAACAACGGCTGTCGTCTAGGACACGCAAGGAGGTGTCGATGGTGAAGGTGATGTGTATTTACAGAGGGATAGTCAGAATCGACTAACACAAGATGAGATTCAACTTGGTTTAGCTGATAGGGTGGACGACTCTGTTGCAAGAGAGCAGAGATTAGCGGCGGAAGTGGATGAATGGGTCGATGAAAGGATTGAAGAAGAAAATGATGTTGAATTGTTGAGTCGTAAGGTGAATGAAGGGTGTTTTGAACATACCGAAGTGCTGCAAGCCCTGAATATTTATGGGTCTGGGTCTGATGAGAGTTCAGAGTACGACTCTGGTTTAGGCTGTGAAGGAGATGATCAAGAAGAGTATGACCTTGAGTTTATTAATCTTCTTACTGAAAAGGGCACTCTTGAGGAGGAGGAGGAAACTGAGAAAGGCATTGTCAAGGAGGACGAAATTGAGGGGGTCTCCGAAACAATGGATCATGTCAGTGACTCTGTTAATCATGGCTCTACAGAATCGTCATCACAGAGGGGTCACATTGTTATTCCAAATTCTTTTTCTCTTGGGGATGGGATAGGGGTTTCTCAGTGTCTTGGTCTTAAGTGTTCTGTCAAGGGAATGACTGATAAATGAGTCACTCCAGATATCTAGGGAGCCATGAGGGATGTTTCTACCATTAACCATGTGTCCTATAATGCAAATATAAATGTAGGCCAAGTAAATGATACTCAAGAGGGAGCTTTTGTTAAGCATTTGTACAGCAGAAGTTGTGTTTAGTGGTTTGAGGGATAGTGAGGCAGAGACAGAGCGCTGGTTGATGGAGTTAAGCAAGTATGCATCATGTCCAATTGAGGAAAATGAAGTACCCCATTTCAAGCATTTGCTTCAAGTTATGGGGCTGTCCCTAGTAAGTTTAAATGGAGGGGTGATGTTAGTAGATTGGATAATAGTGTCACTAGGGGGGAGAGTACTAGACGAGGAGGAGTTTCGGTTAGAAAGGGGGCCAGGGAGTTAAGGAATTTGGTGAGTACAATTAATTATGATAGAAGGCATGTGGAGGTTAGGGGTGACAATTATTATCAATGAAGATTGCTAGTTGGAACATGAGGGGTTTGGGATCCGGGCGGAAGAGGGGGATCATTAGGGGTTTTTTTGAGAAAACATCAACCTGACATTGTCATTTTTCAAGAAACTAAAGTAGAGGTTTGTGATAGGACTTTTATTAAAAGTATTTGGGGAGATAGGCATAAAAAGTGGGCATTTGTATCATCAGTGGAGAGGTCAAGAGGTATTTTAAGTATTTGGGATGAGAGGGTTGTGTCAAAGTGTGAATCAGTAGTTGGTGAGTTTTCACTATCAATTAGGTTTAGGAATCTAGATCTCAGTGAGTGGTGGTTGTCGAGAGTATATGGTCCAAATTTCCCTTCTAGGAGAGAGGATTGGTGGGATGAGTTACATGGTTTATTTGGGTTATGTTATCCTAATTGGTGTTTAGGGGGGTGGGGGGATTTCAATGTGGTTAGGAAGGTTTTCAGAAAAGCTTAATGGGAACAGAATCAATAGGAGTATGAGAGATTTTGATGGTTTCATTAGAGGATGCGAGTTGGTTGACCCTCCTCTATTTAATGCCAGATTCACATGATCTAATTTAAGGGAAAGGCGGGTATGTTGTCGACTGGATAGATTTTTATTTTCTTTGGGGTGGGAGGGGGTTTTCCCCGATGTCAGGCAGGAGGCATTACCAAGACTAGTATTTGATCATTGTCCAGTGATGTTTGAGAGTTGTCCTTTTAGGTGGGGTCTAGCTCCATTTAGATTTGAGAATATATGGTTGAAACATCATTCATTTAAAGAGGCCTTTGAGGAGTGGTGGAATACTACTACATGTCAGGGGTGGGAGGGTTATAGATTCATGAGAAAGTTGAAGGTGACTAAAGAGAATGTGAAACAATGGAGTGGGGAGGTTTTCGGGAACTTGGAATCACCTAGGGTTGTTTGGGATGTCCTAAATAAGTGCACTTTTTGTCTTTTTGGACTAAAAAGTTGAAGAAAAAAATATGGATATTTGGGTTAACTTTTTTACTTTTTATGAAAAATATGTATTAAAATATTATATAAATAAGTGATAGGAGAAGATAATTAATTAATCCGTACAAGCTGGGCAATGCAGTCGGCGGGGTAGGAGATAGGAAAAGATTGCCTCCTTTTCGGGCTTTGGTTGGACGGTGTTGTTTGGCCCGTGGGGGCCCACCACGGGTCCCATTTTTCTAATCGGAACCATGCAATGTGTAAAACTCGTCAAGTGCTATATGCTTGTAAAAAATCACGTTGATTGGATATCGATAGCTATGTGATCGTGTTAGTTTTTTTTGTCAACTGTTAACTATAACACTATCCATTTTTTAGACAAAATTGATTTGATCATGTAGTTAGTAATATCCGATAGACGTGATTTTTTACAAACAAATAGTACTAGATGAGCTCTACATATTGAATGGTTCGGATTATCAAAACAGGACCTATGGTGGGCCCCCACGGGCCCAACTTTACCATTCAATTTAGTGAATATACACATGTAATTTTATTTGTTCCTTCCTTTCAGCCTTTGCTTTGACGTCAGTCCCTAGAAAAGCGTAAAGTTGATTTGTATTTCAATATTATGTATATTAATTTTTTTATATTTTTTTTTGTAAATGGTGATAACTTTTTAACTTTTTTATTAACTTTTTGACTTTTTTTAAAGTTGCCAAACCAACCCTAAATGTCAGGTTTTGCGAAGGATTAAGGAGATAGATACTTTGGAGATGCAAGGGAGTGAGATTGAGGCATTGAGGGGAGAGAGGAGGGAGTTAGGTTTGAAATTGGAAGAGTTGACTCTTAGGGAGCAGATTTTTTGGGCACAAAAGACAAAGGTAAAATGACTAAAGGAAAGGGATGTTAGTTCAAAAAAATTTCATAGAATTGCGAATGGGAAAAGGAAGAAGAAGTTCATTAAGCGATTGGAAGTAAGGCCAGGTGTGGGGGTGGATAGAGAGGAGCAAATAGTTCAAGGGATATTTTATTTTTATTCTGATTTGTTTTCGACGGATGATATTGTCAGGCCTGGGATAGATGGGCTTGAGTGGCAACCTATTGATCAGAAAAGTGCGACATGATTAGAGCGACCTTTTGAGGAAAACAAGATTAGAGAAGCAATTTTTGAGTGTGAATGGGACAAGGCTCCGAGTCCAGACGGGTTTTCCATGGCTATTTTTCAAGATTGCTGGGAGGTGGTGAAGAGGGATTTGTTTTCATGGAATTTTACGAGACAAGGGTGGTTAATTTATGTACAAATGCCACATTTATCTATTTGATTCCTAAGAGGGATGGAGCCATTAGAATGAGAGAATTTAGACCCATTAGTTTGATTACATCACTCTACAAGATTTTGGATGAGGTATTGTCAAAAAGGTTGAGATGTTCTTTAGGGAATACAATCTCTCAGGCACAGGGGGCTTTTGAGCAAGGTAGACAGATTCTAGATGTGGTTCTGGTGGCAAACGAGGTGGTAGAGGAGTGTTGGAAGTCGGGAAAGGTAGACATTGTGTTTAAGGCAAATTTTGAGAAAGCGCATGATCATGTAAATTGGTGATTTTTGAATTTCGTGATGAACAAGAAAGGGTATGGTGCGAGATGGAGATCTTGGATTATGGGTTGTTTGGTGTCTTGTAATATGTCGGTGATAGTTAATGGTAAACCAGAGAAGTGTTTTAAGGCCTCGCGAGGGTTGAAACAGAGAGACCCTTTATCTCCTTTTCTATTCATTTTGGTAGTGGATGTGTTAGGTAGGATGGTTGACAAAGCTAAAGAGGTAGGCCTGTTTGAAGGCTTACAGGTCAGTAGAGATAGGATTCGTGTGTCGCATCTGCAATTTGCAGATGACACTATTTTCTTCTCTACGGGGGACGAGTGCCAAATGGCAAATCTTTTTTTCAGTGGTAAGGCTTTTTGGGGCAATTTCAGGGCTTAAGGTTAATTTAGAAAAGAGTAGGGTAGTGGGTATTAATACCGATTCCAGACTGATTCAGAGTGTGGCCGATTTACTTGGATGCGGGATTGAGACATTTCCTATGAAGTATTTAGGCCTCCCACTGGGAGGTAACCCAAGAGGTGAAATGTTTTGGAATCCAGTGGTGGAAAGGATAGATAAGAGGTTAGAAGGGTGGAGTAGGGCCTTATTGTCCCGTGGGAGTGGGTACACTTTGGTTAAGACAGTGCTAAGTGGGATTCCTATTTATTTCATGTCTTTGTTCAAGATTCCAGTCAAGGTAGCAAAATCCATAGAAAAGCTAATGAGGGATTTTTTGTGGGAAGGGAAGGATGAAGGAAGGAAGGATCATTTGGTGAATTGGGAAACGGTGTCATTACCAAAGGAGAAGGGGGGCTTGGCAGTTGGTAACTTAGTGGCCAGAAACATGGCTTTGTTGGGCAAGTGGTTATGAAGATTCCCAATTAAGTGTGGTTCATTATGGCATGCAGTTATCAAAAGTAAATATGTGTTGCATGTTAATGGTAGGGACTCTTAGGTGGTTTCTAGGGGTAATCGGCGTGCTCCGTGGAAGTCTATTTCTCATATTTATCCAATTTGGTGCCAATTCATTTCTGTGAGGGTGGGTAAGGGAGACACAATAAGATTTTGGAAGGATGTTTGGGTGGATTCTTTGTTCTTTGCTGAGTCCTATCCATTTCTGTATGGAGTTTCGCAATCTCATAATTGTTCTGTTGCGTCCGTAGCTATTTCTTCGTTGGCTCCTTGTTCGTAGAATTTTAATTTTTTCCAAAACCTTCATGATAGGAAAGTTTCCGAGTTGATATCTTTATTGTCAAGGCTTGAAAATGTTTCTTTATCTCCAAATTTGGAGGATCGGTGGTTTTGAAATATTCATTCATTGGGCTCTTTTACTTGTAAATCCTTTCCGGACAAAATCATTGATATTCTGCATGTACCTCAGTTTTTGTTTCACAAAAAGATTTGGAAGGCATATGCTCCTCTTAAGGTGAAAGTGTCCATGTGGATCTTGGTTTATGGAGGCACTTTGACAAATGATTCATTGCAAAAGAGGAGACCTTCATGGTATCTTAATCTTCAATGGTGTATAACGTGTTGCAAAAGTGAAGAATCTTTGGATCATCTTTTTTTGCATTGTTCCGTGGCAGGGCTTTTGTGGACTACGGTGTTTGGTTTGGGCAATGTACAGTGCGTGGCTCCTAAGGAAGTTGCTCAAATGCTATTATTTGATTTTTAAGTTTTTGGAAGGTCGAAGAGGGCTAAAGTTCTTTGGAGTTGTGTAGTCTTTGCAATCTCCTAGGTCATTTGGTTGGAAAGGAATGTGCGTATCTTCGAACGAGGACCTAGGGATATAGATTATTTATGGTATAGAGTGAAATACTTGGCATCTTTTTGGGCCTCAACGAGTCCTGTGTTCCAAGGGATCCCTCTTCTTTTGATTGCTTCAGATTGGGTGTCGGTTTGTTTTGTATAGTTTGTAGTTGGTTGTCTTTTCGATTGTCTTTTTTTCTTTTTCCTTGTTGAGGATGCCTTATCCTCTCTTCTTGTTGGCCATGAGCCTTAATAAAATTTATCTTTTCTATTGCTGATAAAAAAAAATCAATATCCCCATGGCTAGAAGATGAACCAACAAGAAAGGATGAAAAAGAGAACACATTCAATATCCAAACTCCAATAATTCACCGGGTCAATTTGATGAGTTTCCCACCGTCAAGAGAAAAATATGGATGATAAATCCATTTTCCATTTAATCCATAGTGCAAAATCATAGGGGCAGCATCTTGGCGCCTTCTGGAAGTTCTTTGACTACCTCCAACACTCTGGTAAACTTTATTTCCAGGGATCACTTTCTAAGCCCGTTAACGTACCTAGGTTCTGCTGAAATAGAAAGTTTCCAGTTAAACATGCTTTATATTTTGTATAAACACTTCATGTTCTCGACACTTACTAGTTCAGTGTCACAATTTCCAAGAGGCCTCCCATTAAGTCATTTACATACATTAATATACTTATTTTCATGAAACTACAAGCCCAAATAGATGCCATGGAAGTATTAGAGATGGATAGAAAGGCTTCAAATCAATGCCTGTCCTTCTGAGACTTGTTATAAATAATTCCACTCTCCTAGCTCAGCCTCTATGAGTATTATTGCTCACTGGATTGATATTACAACCAACTTGCAGTCTTGCAGAGGATCTACCTTGTACTTGAGCCAACTTGAAAGACATCCCACTTTAATCCTTTGTAACCCTCTCACCTATCCTCGATTTCTAATCAAAACAATGACTCTTTGGTCTCTCATTGTCTAAGAAAGTAATTGTTTTATTTTAAATGTTTCACATGACTAGAGGAAACAACTGATACTTTAGAGCAGCCAATTCCTCAAACTCATCCTTCTCCATCTTCCTAACCCGTACCTTGGCCAGCACTAAATTCTTCCGGACAGAGTCCTCTCCCTGAAATTCACCTTAAGGAAACAAAAAAAAAAGGGGGGTTGAATAGCACAACTATAGTCGATACCAGATTATAAATAATAATCCAGTATAGCCCAAAACGTGTATTCTTAGAAAAATTGGTTTAATTAGAAGTTTAACCAACCAATTCAGTACCCTTCAGAGGTATAATATGGATTGGTCCAAATCTCATGTCACCTAAAAACGGAAGTTTTTTTTAATCCAAAATAAAAAGTTCAATTCTTAATTTTTGGCCAGGTAACTATTTCAAATTAGAACTCTAAATGCACATTCAGAGAAACTATCGAAACTGTCCATAGTAGTATTAATCCATATCACCAGCCACTCCCTATATATCTTTCCCATATTTTGGCAATATCTATATAAATGACTTCATTGCATTAATCCTACCATAGCATGTATGTTGCTTCTTGACTTGGCAGCAATCCACCTGCCGATTAAGCCCTATTCCAGGTTCACTCATTTATGGCTACAATCAACCATTTCATCATATATACAATGGGCAATTTCAATTCAACCGTCTTTTATAAGTGCATTAAGCAAAGAATGACTACCAAAAAATCTGCACCATGAAGCAGAGCAATTCTGTATAACAGTGTCAGAATTTTTTCCTCGGCTGCTGCATATTTCTTGGCCAAGTATAAATAAAAACAAGGTTGACATATTGGAAAAGAAGCAGAAATGAAAAGCCCAATTTCTAATAAAAGCCCCAAATATTTCCCCAAACAAATTAGAAATTGGTAGGACGCAGTATTAAAAAATGAAAAAGACTAAACAAAGAGATTAGTAGCTCTAAATACATATTCTTTGGGTTTTAATCTCTTTCCCCATTTTATTATCTTCAAACCTGTGCCAAGACCCCATATTGGCCTCGAGTGTGTCAAAGAGATGGACGCATGTTCCTTGTGTGTCCAAAACATGTCCATATATATATATAATTGTTAGACATGCTTAGACATTGCCCACAGTTGTCCAACGAGCATCAATGACCAACACATCACACGGATATGCCTCCCTAGGGGTTGTGTCCATGCTTCCTAAGTGCCAATAAATAGTTCTTTGCTTACTAGGAAATCTCCAAGACAACATACAGTTGAGGGTTGTACTTTTAACTCTTATGACCAAATTGAACCAAATCAATCTACCTTTCTATATTGGGTGACATGATAGTTACCCCCATGTCTTAGACCACAATGGCGATTGACATCTATTATATTAGCCAAAGTCATAATAACTTCGAACCTCAAAAGGCATATGCAAAATTACAGTAAAATTAACTTCTGTGTTGATCAGAACAACAAATTAACAGACTCCATCCTGTCACCTTAAACAATTTGCCTAAAAACATATCATACCAACATGTTTTTAATTTTAAATTGTACTAGCACTGAAGTTTACTCATCCCTTTAGGCTGCGTTTGGAATCTGAATAGGAATTCGAGGAAGGAAAGGAAAAGCAATCTGAGTAGGAATTTGTGGAATGAAAAGGGAAGAGAATGAAAAAATGAAAAGAAAAAATTTAGTTTCGATTTTTGTCACTTTTCCCATTCCAATTCCCTCCACAAATCTTTACCCAAACCAAACCCAAAATCTAAACACAGCATTAGGGAAATATTTTCCTCTCATTGTATTCCCTTTCTCTTCCCTAATAAAATTTCATTTTTAATCCATAAAAAATACACACAAATTTATATTCCGCCACATTTCAAGAGTCTTAAAAAGGGTTTTCTTTTCTTCCCAAGAGGCATAAATATAACTAATTCAAAACCTTTTTTTTTCTTTTTTTTTTTTCCATTGATTAAAGTTTGCAATCAAAACTTCATAAGAGTTCCACAATCCATTGCCATTAACATTTCATAGCCCAATAAGCCCTAAATTTTTTTTAAAAAAAATAAAAATTGATCAAACAAAGCATTTGTCAAATATTTAACACTTCCGTTTGGTCGCTGAGAAAATTGGGAGATAAAAGCAAAGAAAGAGAGAAAGAGAAATGAACTGACCAGATCCTTGAAGATGATAAAAGCTACAAGGAAGAAGAGAACGAAGAGGATCTCGAACTCGGCGAATCGAACGAAGGCGAAAACTGAGTTGACCGACCGAGTGAAGAACGATTCGTTCCTTTTTCGATTTCCACCTTTTTTCGGCATCTTTGCTTCCACCTGCAACTACGTATGTTGTCTTTCACCAACAATTTCAAAGATTCAGATTCAAACTACAACGACCGACAACAGAGAGAGAGAGAGAGGATGGAATGGAAGGAACCAAAACTAACCAGAATACCATAAGGTCGGTCCGGCCCTACACTATACATAATAAGAGTTTTGATTGAAAACAAAAGGCTGGTTTTGAAACGTAGGTTGAAAATATTTTTATTTTTATTTATTTATTTTTTTTTTTGAATAATGTGTAAAAATATAAAGAGGGATAGGATCTAAGAGCATCCCAGCGGATGCCTTAAAATACCTTTTTGCTATTATAAATGATTGATTCTTCAAAAATGCAACCCCATCAGATCCCTTACATGTTTTCTTAAATTTAGGATTGCTACAGTAACTCCCTATTTGTAGGAAGTAGCAAAAGGAAATGAAGAACATGGATTACGAAACCAAAGATGATTACGAAACCACCTAAGATGAAAATCACCTCTTTCCTTTTTCTGACATTAAACATTCAATTACATGGTTCATTCACTAATACGAAAGAAAAAGTTCATAATATTACTTTAATATATCGTGTTTATTATAAATGCATGCAAACTAATTTAAATGTTCATGCTTTACATAAAAGTCCTAAAGATAAAACTCTTTTAATCCAAAGCAGTAGTCACAATGAATCACATATTAATATACCTCAAATGATTGAATGGAAAAATATTGATTTACTTGATCAATGGATCACTGTTAATGAAAATTACAAACATAATCAACAACAATCCTCATAACAAGATATCCAAGATATTCAACAATGCAATGATGGTTCTGTTCGAATTAAATTTAATCGTAGTCAATCCTCTAGACATAGTACATTTAGTGTCCCGACCGAAATTGAAACTGAAAATGAAAATTTTAATACTCCATTATTTCGCAAAAATAGTCAACTTCACCTTGGCCAGACAGCGACTAATAAATTAAAAGGCATTGATAACACCACTTCCTCTCAAATTAGTAAATCTATTTATTCTACCCATACACATTTACCTGAAGAGGAAATCGCTTCTAATAATTCTCCAACTCAAACTGACTTTGAAGAATTTACACCACCCATCAATCCTCAATTAATGACAATCAAAAAAGAATTTACTCCTAATCTTGATAAATTACTTATTAAATTTAAATCTAAAGCCAATCGAACTCAACGCCATGCTTACTATGCTAAATATACTTCTGCTCAAATGTCCAAAATTTCTAGATAATGGTATGATTTTATGATTGAATATGGTTTCGAATTACCTTTATTAGAATATGTTGATAAATATTACAAAAAACTTACTACAATCACCAAATATAAATGGAAAACTTCTGACACTACTTCTGTTAGTTCTAGTCATCCTCTTTTAGATAAAATACTTCTTACTCAATAAGGTTCTGAAATCCCTGCGTCACCCTTCAAGTTACCTGGTAATGATAATGAAATTAAAAAAGTCATTGAACAAAATAATTATACCAACCAATGTTTAAGTGCAATTGGTAAACAATTAGATAAAATAGAAACCAATTTAGAATCTGTTCAAACCACATCCACTAAACAACATCTAGAGTCATCTTTACTTAATTTACCTAGTAATCGTTCTAAAAGAACTAGTTTAGTTACTAATGATCAATCTATCGTTAAAGTTATTGAAAAATTATTTACTAAACTAACTACATCTGATAATGCTTCACCCTCTAAAGATAAAGGGCTTACTGTTTTAAATCAACAACCTAATGCTGAAACTGCTTCCACCCAATCTGACACTGATGATGACATAAATCAATTAGCTCAATAATTCCAATCATCTCATCTTAATAAAATTCATTATTCCAAAGTCAATCCTCAAACTACCAAAAATTGGTATTCTCGACCTACTTCTCCTGATCTCCAATTCGAAGAAACTAATCTTAATAATCAATTTTCTGTTTCTGCCAAAAAATTATATGAATGGAATATTGATGGTCTTAGTGAAGATCAAATTCTCCAAAAATTAAATCATTTATCTATGGTTTCTAATAGTTATCTCTCCAATTATCCCCAATATTGTCAATCTGAAATTGTTACTTTAATTACTTCTGGTTTCACTGGTATGCTCAAATCTTAGTGGAAAAAATATTTAACTGAAGAACAAAGAGAATCCATGATTTATGCTAATCAAACCGATGAAAATGGTTTACCAATTTTGGATGAAAATATTGGATGTTGCCACCCTGATGGTATTAATGCATTAATCTATACTATTGTTAGACATTTTATTGGTACCCCAACTAATATCTATTCTCAAGTACATGATCAACTTAGTAATCTTACTTGTCCAACCTTAAGTGATTTTTGCTAGTATAAAGATGTATTTACCTCTCGAGTTATGTTAAGAGAAGACTGTACCAAATCATTTTGGAAAGAAAAATTTATTAATGGATTACCTAGTTTATTTGCTCACAAAATTAGAGACGTTCTTAGTCAACCTACTGGTGTTATAGAATATGATAATTTAACCTATGGTGATATTATTAGCACTATTCAAAAAGAATGATTAAAAATGTGTATTGATCTTAAACTTAGTCAAAAAGCCACTAAAGACAAACATAAAGCTAAATATGAATTAGAAAATTTATGTGAACAATATGGTTTACCTCTTGTAGCACCCTTTCGTAGGAAATCACATAAATATTCTAAACATAAACATAAATCCAAATATTCTAGTAAATACAAAAAGAATTATCCACCTTTCAAATCAAATGATAAATTTTATACTAAACCAAAAAAGAAACATTATAAAAAATCTAAATCTAATAAAGACATTACTTGTTATAACTGTGGTCAAAAAGGTCATTATTCCAATAAATGTAAAGAAAAACAAAAATTAAAAGATAGAGTTAATCAACTCTAAATTAATGAAGAATCTAAAATCCAATTATTTGAAATCTTTCAATTAAATCAATCTGATAATGATTCCTCTTCTGTTCCTCCATCGACGTCTAATTCCCCTTCAAATAGTGATGATTCTGATTCTGATAATTACATTGCCTTAGGTTGTAATGATGTTTGTTGTAAACCAGTTAAACAAATTACTGTTCTTACCAAACACACTCAAGAAGAATCTACTTTAATTGACTTAATTAGTAAATTAGATGATCCAAATTTAAAACAACAATATATTGATAAATTAAAATCTTCATTACTTCAATCAGATAATAAACCTAAGTTTAATAAACCTATTATTAGTTTATCCAAGACTCTAGAAAAATTTAAAAATAAAACTAAAGAAATTACACTTCAAGATTTACAATCTAAAATCAACCAAATTAAATACACTATCCGAGACCTCCAACATAAAGATAAAAAATTAGAAGATGAAATCACCACTCTAAAACTTAATCAAAGTTTAACCAATTTTCAACCTAATCCACATACATCACCTCATGAATCTGAACCTAATTCTGACCATGATTATGATCAAGCTAATCCTGATAAACTTTTACTTGATAATCGATTTCAATCTACTAACCTTGAAGACAAACGGTTAAACTTACTTAACAAAATCTATATGCAAAAATGGTATTCAAAATTAAAAATCATAGTTGAAGATTTTCAATTAGAATTAATTGCTTTAATTGATACTGGTGCTGATTTAAATTGTATTCAAGAAGGGTTACTTCCTACTAAATATTATGAAAAATGTCAAGAGAAATTAACTTCTGCTAATGGTAGTAAAATGCATATTAAATATAAATTACCTAAAGTACATGTTTGCAAAATAATGTTTGTTTTAAAACCACATTTGTTTTGGTAAAAAATATGACTGATAGAATTATTTTAGGCACACCATTCATATCTTTATTATATCCATTTACTACTTCTAGTGAAGGAATCACTACTCATGTTTTAGGACAACCTGTTACATTTACATTTTTATATCCACCTGAAATACTCGAATTAAATCAATTAAAAGATTGTTCTATTTCTCATACAATTCATAGATTGACTAGACATTTGAATTTTCTTAAAGAAGAAATTAATTAACTGATCCCGTTCTCATTTCTCAAATTAATGAATTTAAATTGAAATTAGAAACAACTGTTTGTTCTTCTTTACCTACTGCATTTTGGCATAGGAAAAAGCATGTAGTTACTCTACCATATATTAAGAATTTTAATGAAAAACAAATTCCTACTAAATCTAGACATATTCAAATGAATCATGAATTATTATAAATGTGTAAGAAAGAAATTAATGAATTACTAAAAAATAGGATTATCAATCCTAGTAAATCACCTTGGTCTTGTCCTGCTTTTTATGTTAATAAAAATGCTGAATTAGAAAGAAGTGTCCCTCTCTTAGTTATTAATTACAAACCATTAAATGTTGTTTTAGAATGGATTCGATATCCTATTCCCAATAAAAAAGATTTAATTAAACGGCTTAGCCAAGCTATCATCTTTAGTAAATTTGATTTAAAAAGTGGTTTTTGGCAAATCTAAATTCATCCTAAAGATAGATACAAAACTGCTTTTAATACATCTTTTGGTCAATATGAATGGAATGTCATGCCTTTTGGATTAAAAAATGCTCCTAGTGAATTTCAAAATATCATGAATGACATATTCAACCCATTTAGTCATTTTTCTATTGTTTATATTGATGACATCATGATTTTTTCAAAATCAATTTATGACCATTGGAAACATTTAACTGCATTCTTTTATACAATTAAAAGTCATGGTTTAGTCATATCTGCTCCTAAGATTAAATTGTTTCAAACTAAGGTTCGCTTTTTAGGATATGATATTCACCAAAATAGTATTCTCCCCATTAGTCGATCCATTGAGTTTGCTTCCAAGTTTCCTGATGAAATTCTTGATAAAACCCAATTATAAAGGTTCTTAGGCTCCCTCAATTACATTGTTGAGTTCTATAAAGACCTTCGGAAAGTCTATCAACCTTTGTTTGATAGGTTAAAGGATAATCCTCCTCCTTGGTCTCTTGCTCATACTGCCATCGTTAAACAAGTTAAACAATATGTTAAGTCTCTTCCTTGTCTTGGTATTCCTACTGAAAATTCCTTCAAAATTATTCAAACAGATGCTTCTGATATTGGTTATGGTGACATTCTTCTTCAGAAAGTCACTCCTTACTCCTCTGAGCAAATTGTTCGTTATCATTCTGGTGTCTGGAATAAAGCACAATTAAATTATAGTACTATTAAAAAAGATATTTTGTCTACTATTTTATGTATTCAAAAATTTCAAGATGACATTTTAAATCAAAAATTTTTACTTCGTGTTGATTGCAAATCTGCTAAATATGTTTTGAAAAAAGATGTTCAAAATCTTGCTAGTAAGTAAATTTTTGCCCGTTGGCAATCTATTTGAAGTGTTTTTTATTTTGATATTACTTATATTCCTGGTTGTCAAAATTCCCTTCCTGATTTTCTTACCTGGGAATTTTTACAGGGGCGTAAGGGATGACGGCTCCATTTATTTCTTATCACAAAACCCGAATTACCCATTTCCAAACCCAAATCAAACAACTTACCTATCGTATTCACCGCCTCAAATTAGCCCAACCAACTACTAAAAGAGCCCAATACATCAATTACAATCAGATCCAAGCTCGTTGCAATTTACTTGCTCATAATTACAATTGTTTAAATCATCATCAAAATTATCTTGATCTTTTATCTGGTTGTTAATCCTTGCTACTAATCATTGTTGCTTGCTTAACAAATGTCTCGCCTAAGGTCTCTTTCCAAGGCTTTGGTCCCATCTTCAAGTAAACCTAATCAACTCATTGTTCCTCCTCCTTTGGAGTCAATAACCCCGTCTCATCCTCTTGAAATGGTTAACCGTTACCTAGTTCTTGGTAACATTTATCGACCTAATTACTCATCTGCTTTAGCCTCAGATCCTTTTGCTTTTAGTTAATCTGTTTCAGTTACTCCATACCCTGTTAACCCAGTCAGGCCATCTCAATCTGATTATACCAAATCACACACCACTAATTTGTTCTTCAAAGAACCCAGTCATCCCAAAAGCCAAGTTATCCATGAAATTGTTAAATCCTATTTTGGCTCTGGATGCCATTTCATCCTCTCACATTGTAACGCCCTCAAAATAATGATATTAAACCAACAGTATTAACATGCTATGATATATAAAAGATCCACGTCCTTCCATTCATCAGAGTGCTATTACAAAAAGTATTACATGTTAACAACGAAAGCAAATGCCCTACGGGCTTACAGCTTTCCAAGTTAACACTTGGTTACAAGAAAGTAGAGTGCTAACTCATTTACACTTTAAGCCCTTGGCTTGAATTTACATGTAACCGCAAAAGGAAAGACAACCAAAAAGTCCGTCCGCCCACTAGCCTCCCAAGCTAAGTCCTTGGAGGTGGCATGCTACCGATACTAAAAATGATGTTCTATATAGGGTGAGCCACCAGAGAAATACACTAAACCAGTTATAAATAATGACTAAAAGATTAACAGTTGATAGATGGCCAACTCTTTTACATTCTTTCATCACTTCAACAAATATAAACAAAACAATTATATTCATACTTCCAATGACAAGCATATACGCTCTGCCAATACATTTCTAGATAAGCATACATGCTCTATCTCGGAGTTCATCCTATCTCCTCCCAATAACATCCGGTTTAGAGGTCCATCCCTATCTTCCCTAAACCATGAGTACATCCCTATCTCCTCCAACACAACACAATGCATATATATAACAATTATACACATCACATATCAATACATAAAATCAATGTATTCTTTCCATCGTCATAACCTATGACCCAACTCTATCTCAATTCCTCATTTTCCACAATTAATTATTCAAATTAATTAATCAATGTAATTAGGACATTTTCATAATTAACATTACAACCCTTAGGTTCCAATTTCACTAATGTTTCAACATTAATTCCATGTTTCTATACCAAACATGCTTCTAGGTTTATTATAGACAAAACCCCAAACTTTTATAAAATTACACAATGGCCCAAAGTTTCCCAAAATTACACAACAACTACCAACATATCAAAATGCTAAAATTCAAAGACAAAATCCATAAAGAGGAGGATATCCCTACCTCAAGGTTTGAGCTCAAAAGGAGATGAAGACCCAACACCCAACTTGCTCCAAAACCAATATTTTCAGATTATATCGAAGCCCAAGTCACCCTACCTCTTTAACAAAGCACTTAGGAAGATTCACCTCTAGGAGATGATTTCTTAGAGAAGGCAAGTCTAGAGAGAGAGGCTCTCAAATTTAGGGTTTTAAAAAGTAAAAGCTTCAAAAGTGAAGTTTGGATCATGGCTGAATCGATATAACAAAGCTCGCTCGGCGAAGACTTGGTCGCCGAGCGACGAGAAAAAACCGTAGCTCGAGCCAAAAAGGTCTCTCGAGCCAACATCCTAGAAGCTCGCTCGGCGAAAAAGCTCGCCGAGCCAGAGCTCGACCTTCAGTTCGCAACTAGACGCGCTCGGCGGCGAACCGCCGCTCGGCGAAGATCGAACCAGATCGCTCGGCGAAGAATCGGCTCGCTCGAGCGAAATCATGGTGTTGAGTCCAGCAGACCGCATCGCTTCGCAGCGAAGCCGCTGCTCGCTCGACCGAACACCAAACTCAACTCTCGCCGGCGACCAACTCCTCGCCGGCGAAGGACAAAATTCTGGCAACCCTTGGCTCCGAACACAACCAACCTGAAACAAACCTGCCCAACACATCCTATAACTCAAATACAATATATGAAAGGACGTAAACAGGACAACAATCCACTATCAACATCCACGGACACATGTCCGGATCACTGTACAACAAGGGGTAAACCCGGGATCGCTATACACATCCAGAGAAAACACTCACCTATTACAAAGACATTTTGATTCATCACCAATCAGTTTTAATCAAACCCATTTATGATCGAACCTATGCCAGCAAGGTTTTGTATCATTCTCTTTACATTCACAACATTGTTTCCCTAGCTGAATGGGGTCCTCCTTATCAGCTTCGAGAACTACCTGGTCACTCCATTAAATATAATTACCATGATTACATTGATGCTTGGTTCAAGATTTTCTTGTACCAAAATGAGTCCTTCAGTCACTCCTGGTTCATCTCCTTTGATCAGAAATTCAAATATGAGTTATCTACTTGGTTTCTGAGATGGTGGACTCATTATGGCGCCATTTTAGATATTCTTCCTAGTGATCTCATTGAATTGATTAATTATTTCTCCTCTATTTATCCATTCACCACTCATCAGAAATAATTTCCATCTTTGTTAATTTTTATATCCAAATATAAACTCCCATGGATATTTAAATGGCATTATGGAATTGATGGTAATATAATCACCCGTCAACATTCAGTCAAATGGTGGGCTAAGTTTAATGTGCCCAGAATTTTTGAAATTGTTCAAGGAGAATTCCCCATTGATCAATGTGCTCAAACTCCTTCTATGATCAAAGCCCAGCAGAACCGAACTGCTGCAATCAGCCAATGAAGTTAGCCCAGCCTTCCTCCGATCAACCTTGGAAGCCCCTCATCTAGTGGTTCCAAGCCCAAATCATCCAAGTCAAAGGTTCAGTCCAATGCTGATAAATCAAAGTCCAAGGCTAAAACTCCTGCAGTACCAGCTCAGCCCAAGACTCAATCAAAGCCCAAGTCAAAATCCAAATCCAAGGCTCCATCAAGGCCCAGTTCACCTCCTGCTCAGCCCAAAATCAAATCCAAAAGCAAGTCCAAATTATCCAGAGATGAAGTGCTTCAATTAGTCTGAGAAATTATGGATAAAGGTGAAACCCAGTCAACCAGTTCAGAAAATTCAGAAGACAGTTCAAACTAGTCACAGTCACAATCTTCTGAAGGATCAACTACTCAACCTATCTCATATGGAAGATCTGAGTTCCAAGATGCTCAAGACCCATATGCCTGATTAGCATAGGATTCTCTATAAATACAAATTAGCTTCAATCAATACTCTTGTGAGAAAAGCTGCTAATTTGTATCTATAATGATTCCTATATTCACATGTTCCACCGAAAGTGATGAATAGTAAAAGTCACTATTCACTTTTACTGTTCACTGTCACTATTCACTCAATCAACTTTTACTAAAAACTGCTCATCTGTGCAATCACTTCACCGAAAGCAACCGACAACATCTGCTTTTCTCATGCGCTGCCAGCTGCCTTCATTAGTCACCAAAGTCACATGTTCCTTTGCTTTTTCGTTTATATATATTGTAATGAATTCATTCAGTATTCTCCAAGTTTTATTCTTCAATTTTTAGAAAAAATAGAGAGCTCTGAGTGAAAATCACCTCTTTCCGTTTGTAACCCAATTAAGATCCTTGCAGTTGCAACAATTGTAATTGTAAGTTATTTTCTGTATTTGTATTTGAATTTTAATGTTTAATGTTTATGTTTAAATGAATTTGGTTTAAGTGCTTTCCAATTCTGTTTGTTTGATTATTTGAATCATCTTTGGTTTCGTAATCTATTGTCTTCATTTCCTTTTGCTGCTTCCGCGTTAATGGTATCAGAGCCATGTTTTGTTGTATCTTGTTTCTAACTGCTTTGTTTCTTTCAATTAATCCGTTCTATTGTTCACTTGATTAATCTAGTTTTCAATTCATTTTAATCACACACGAGATCAGTCTGTGTTTATCCACCAGGTTTAAGTCACCCACTTTCATTTCTTGTCTAGAGTAAGTCCTTAGGATTAGGCAGTGTTGGACATCCAGAATAGGGTCTGTACTCAAACCTCCTTGGTCTGTGATAACCTGACTAGAATAGGGTCTGTATTAAGATATATGTAAAACTGATTAATTAATAAGAACAATGAATCGATTATTTAGAAGTAACTCATCAGTCAGTTCTAGGTCAGCAACGTTGCCCTCAATACCTAATCAAGTGTCACGACCCGCTCCCCGTACCCAAGGGTTAAGCATCGTGATGGCCAGTAACTGAAGTTACCTGCGGCCAATTCATAAACAAATCAATAAACGTAAGCGGAAGAAATATTTAAATAAGGGTACCAAAATAATCATTGGAGTTTCTATTTTTATTACAAAATTATATTGACCAAAAAGGTCGTTATTTACATAGAAAAATATCATAAAAATGCCGTGTGAGTGTCTATTCCGCAGCCCCGCATCTAAGACTTTCCACAAGCTATTTCTTGAAAATTGGTAAAGAACTATAAGCACATGGCAGAGTGAGAAATATTATACCAAGAGTATAAGGGACACGAAATAACCATGGATCGTTAGTTAGACCAAAACATTTATATAAACAGATCATTTGAGTAGCAGAAATTTATCCTTTAAGTAGCAGAACTGAAATACATATATTATGTAACCACAACCACAGTACAGAACAGAGGTCACTGAAGTGACAGTCAGAACAGAGGTACGGATTCAAGAGGTGGCTCGTACGGATTCTAGAGGTGGCTCCCACGATAGTATAGCACTTAGTTTCGGCGGATTCTAGAGGTGGCTCCCACAATAGTGTAGCACTTAGTTCCGACAGATTCTAGAGGTGGCTCCCACAATAGTGTAGCACTTAGCTCAAGACAAAGACTTTGCTCCGCATGCACAGAGGTCAGTGGATCCATGACAAACAGAGGACCACAAAGTGGTCAAACAGAGGCCAATGGTTATTTAAGTCCCCCAAGGCGTGAGACTCCCGTGGTGGTACTTACAAAACATAATTATATATAAGGTCATTGCCAAATATTCTTTAAAAGTAAAACAGACATATCCATGGGTTTCCTTTTAAGCAAATAGGATTCAGAAATAAAACTACGTAACTGAAATCTTTATAAAACATAACTTTTAATAAAAACATAGCTTATGTAAAATAGAGTTTGGTAAGTCAAAACATAAGTAAAATACATTTTGGTGACTCAAGGTATAATATAACTCACCTTAACTTTAATACCTTACTCTTTCTTTCCACTATCAAAGACCCTTTCAACTTTCATTACTCTTTCTTTCTTTCTCTTCTCTATTTCTTTCCTTTTCTTCTTTCCTTTCTTTCTGTTTCTTCTTTCATTTCTTTCTTCCTTTCTGAGTCAACTTCGTCCCTATATATACAAATCCCATTTCGTGGTGCCCAAGAAATTGCCACGTGTCACTCTCTTATTTGTCTTTATTAACTCAAGTTTGTCCCTTCTTAATTTAATTATACTTTGGCCCCTAGATTAATAATAATTATATTATTTTACAAAATTACACATAATAATATATATAATAAATTATATATTTTTTGAACTGAGATTAAATAATATTAGTATAAATTCTACAGAATAATTAAAAATCTGGGTTGTTACAATCTTCCCCCTTTTAAAATTTCGTCCTCGAAATTTCCCATATGTAAGTTATCCGCTGCGTACTCTGATAAATATATGTTAGATAATTATTCTGATAGAAATAGTACCTTAAAAAAAATTTTACCAAAAATAACTCGCTGTTTAGTTGTCAAAACTTGATTTGGTCCAAAATAAGAAATAATGGGCGACTTTAAAAACTTTTCACTTGTTTTGTTTATGATAAAAATAAATAAAAATTAGAACACAAAGACAGAATTATATGCAAAAATTAAAAATTCTGAGATGAACTCTTCATTGATGGAAAATAGTTTCAAAATTGATATCTTTAAAATTTGAATTCACTTTTCAAAACATCAAAATAATTTTTTTTTTCAATACTGAACTGAAAATTATATGGATTTAATTATATTATAATTTTGGTAAGTGCTTGAGTCTGACATCCTTCTTTTCTAGTCCTTCTTTTATTATATCTAATATAAATTATATCTAACATCCTTCACAAATTAGGCACATTAAAAAAAAAAAAAATTTATTTTATGGATATAATCATATAAAATTATAATATAATTAAATCGACGAATAAAATATAATAATTCGGTATTAATTATCCACTATCCCACTTTTTTAAATGTGCAGGTGTCCTATGCTCCAATGATTTTTTTTTTCTTTTTTTTTTTTAAAAAAAAACCATTGCTCTGATACCATTTGTCACGACCCGCTCCCCGTACCCAAGGGTTAAGTATCGTGATGGCCAGTAACTGAAGTTACCTGCGGCTAATCTATAAACAAATCAATAAACGCAAGCGGAAGAAATATTTAAATAAGGGTACTAAAATAATCATTGGAGTTTCTATTTTTATTACAAAATTATATTGACCAAAAAGGTCGTTATTTACATAGAAAAATATCATAAAAATGTCGTGTGAGTGTCTATTCCGCAGCCCCGCATCTAAGACTTTCCACAAGCTATTTCCTGAAAATTGGTAAACAACTATAAGCACATGGCAGAGTGAGAAATATTATACCAAGAGTATAAGGGACACGAAATAACCATGGATCGTTAGTTAGGCCAAAACATTTATATAAACAGATCATTTGAGTAGCAGAAATTTATCCTTTAAGTAGCAGAACTGAAATACATATATTATGTAACCACAACCACAAGATAGCAGAGGTCACCGAAGCGATCGAAACAGTTGACGGATTCAAGAGGTGGCTCGTACGGATTCTAGAGGTGGCTCCCACGATAGTATAGCACTTAGTTTCGGCGGATTCTAGAGGTGGCTCCCACAATAGTGTAGCACTTAGTTCCGACCGATTCTAGAGGTGGCTCCCACAATAGTGTAGCACTTAGCTCCGCACAGCACTTTGCTCCGCACAGAATAGAGGTCAGTGGATCCATGATAAACAGAGGACCACAAAGTGGTCAAACAGAGGCCAATGGTTATTTAAGTCCCCCAAGGCGTGAGACTCCCGTGGTGGTACTTACAAAACATAATTATATATAAGGTCATTGCCAAATATTCTTTAAAAGTAAAACAGACATATCCATGGGTTTCCTTTTAAGCAAATAGGATTCAGAAATAAAACTACGTAACTGAAATCTTTATAAAACATAACTTTTAATAAAAACATAGCTTATGTAAAATAGAGTTTGGTAAGTCAAAACATAAGTAAAATACATTTTGGTGACTCAAGGTATAATATAATTCACCTTAACTTTAATACCTTACTCTTTCTTTCCACTATCAAAGACCCTTTCAACTTTCATTACTCTTTCTTTCTTTCTCTTCTCTATTTCTTTCCTTTTCTTCTTTCCTTTCTTTCTGTTTCTTCTTTCATTTCTTTCTTCCTTTTTGAGTCAACTTCGTCCCTATATATACAAATCCCATTTCGTGGTGCCCAAGAAATTGCCACGTGTCACTCTTCTATTTGTCTTTATTAACTCAAGTTTATCCCTTCTTAATTTAATTATACTTTGGCCCCTAGATTAATAATAATTATATTATTTTACAAAATTACACATAATAATATATATAATAAATTATATATTTTTCGAACTGAGATTAAATAATATTAGTATAAATTCTACAGAATAATTAAAAATCTGGATTGTTACATCAAGGATTAGTAATAAATGAAGAAGTTGTTGAAATACAAAATGATCAAATTAATATAGGATGGAAATACCCAAATTACAAATTAAAGAAATTTATAAAACTACTTTTATACAAAATGTTTTTAAAGTTGCTTTACATGTTAAAACAATTGAACAAGTATATGCTTTAGAAAAACCTAGAGAAACCTGCCAATTATTTGATGCTAAGTTAATCAGAAGACATTTAAATAATGGTTCCAATTTTATGCATATTGGTCTCATTCAAGTCGGTGTTAATCCATTAACAATTGTTGGCAAAAATATCTCTGTTTTATTATGTTTAAGAGATGCTCGTTTTCTTAATTACAATGATAGTTTAATGGGTATGATGGAAACTGGTCTTCATAAAGGTCCAGTACATTTTAATTGTTTACCTGATTTTACACTTAGTTTATGAGATCCACATATTTTAGATGCATTGACATTAAACATTCATTTAATAAGAATCATTAATTTGAGGAAGTCACTGTAGCTCCCTCATATCTAATAAATTCATATTTTATTTCGTTGAAGACGCTAATACAACAGCCAGACCAGGGACCGGATGCCCAGGGGGACGACCGGCCGGAGATCCGGGCAGATGACCTCACCTCTGTTGAGAGAGCCTTTGTTCCAGGGGATTGAACACAGTGGATTGTCGAATGGTTTTGAGTTTGAATTTCCAAGGGATTGATCCACGCTTGAAACATTGTTCAAGTGAGTCTTTGAGTTTGAAGCCACAAATCCACGCTTCAAATTATTCACAACATTCTTGACATTAAAGCCAACGTTGTCACTAGACAGGGCCTCCAAAAGATCTTCATGTTGCATCTCCCTCATTAATTACCATATATATATATATATATATATCCAGGAACAACAATACAAAAGTCACCACAAACATGTATATATATAAAAGATGGGTTTGATTTGATTAGATCAAACTAGAAAGTAGAGATATGAAAGGGAAAGTGAAAGAAAGAAGATGAAAAAGTAAAAGAATAGGGAAAAAATATTTTAATAATATTTTAGGGAAAGAATAGGGAGTTTGTTGGGGAAAGTAAATGAAAAAGTGATTCCTAAAATAGGGAATGAATTTTTTAATAATATTTTAGGGTAAAATTTAGGTAAACTGATAGGGATACTCTAAAAAGGTTTTAAAAAGTTAAAAAAAAAATACTTTAAATTATGTTTCTAAAACAAATAGAGTTTGGCATATCCAAAAGTGAGACTGTGTAAAATATTGCATAATTTGTTGAAATTATTTTGATCTGTAACATTTTATACACTAACTGTTGATTAAATTTTAAAATTTATAATATGTCTTTGAAATCACACCGCTCCGATATATTTACTATATATATTAACCTTTAATAAAATATCAAAGTAAAAATAAGTGTTAGAGAGATTTAAGATGTAAAATTTATTACAAATTAGTAATTATATATATGAAAAATATTATGCAAATTAGAATTATATATTATACAAATACTTGATAGTTGGTTAAGAATATTTTTCAATCTATCAATCCGTTCCAAACCACGATTTGATTATTTGTCAATTCGCTATTTAATTTATAATTTTACTTTCAAATTACATGAACTGCACCGCCCACATCCCTATCCAAAAGCAGTCATTGGCAAAATATCCGACCCTAATGGAATGGATTTGGGGTGATTGAGGGTAGGATTAGATATGATTTTCTTTTCTTTTTTAATAGCCCAATCAGGGTTCAGGTCGAGGGCAGGAGAGTTTTTAACTAGTATCCTACCCAACCAATAGATATAGTAATAAATAATAATATTATATGTAATATATGTATAATAAATGTGGGATTTGAGTTTGTATAGAGTATATAATATTTGTAATGTATTGTGGAGTTTCTATTATGTTACATAATATAATTTTAATATTTATACAATATATAATATATATTTTTTAATTATAAATATCATTTTATAATTTTGATTATTGAATTTTAATATTATTATAATTTCTTATTGTGTTGCGGATCAGATAAGGTTGGGATAGGAGTTACATTTGTGAGGGTGAGTGTGGAGGAGAGTTTCATAAAGGTCAGTGGAAGCAGAAATGGGAGTGGGAGGAGATCCCGACCCATACCTTACCTGTTACTATCTTTAGTCAATATTTCAAGTTGAGCATGAAGTGACTTATCGAATCCCACATTTACTATATAACAACAAATGATTCAAAGTACTTTCTGTAGATAATAAAGAGATTTTTGTCAATCTATATCAGCAAGTATATTATGTAGTATTGTCTACATGCAGGGGCTTAAATTTGGCCCGACCTCGGTCCTATTAGGTTCCTGCCAAAAATTGGATAGGCCAAGCCAGTCCAATTCCCAAAAATCTAGGCTAGGCCCATCCAAAGTACTTTCTTTGGCTGACAAAGAGATTTTTGTCAAGGTACATCAACAAGTATATTATGTAGTATTGTCTACATGTAATGGTGTCAATTTGGCCTGACCTCAGATCTATCAGGTTCTTGCCAAAAATCGAACTGAGCCAGGCCAGTCCAATTTCCAAAAATCTGAGCCAGGTCCAGGGGATAATCGGGACTCGAGCGGGCTAGCAGGCTTGTGCTTGGAGCAGGCCTAGGTTGGGCTTGATAATTTATTTTTTCATCAAAATAGCTTGAAAATGACATTGAGCCTCAGACAGGCGCTGGTCTCGGGATGGGCCTCAGATTGGGCTTGGGCATGAGGACCGAGCCAAAAAAGCATGGGCCTGGGGGGATCGGGTTAGGCCGGGTCTTAGGCCTAGGTGGGCTAGCTGGCTATTTTTACACCCCTATCTACATGGTGTTTCTAACCATTGGCAAAAACAACTACAACGTTACTCTGCAATTTTTACTAGTTAAAGTACAAAAAAAAAAAGCTATACTCTTTATTTTACTTAATTATTTTTTCATTTATGTACTCAAACTCTACCCTTAATTTTACTTATCCATTTATATAAATTGTTTAAAGAATCTTTCAAGACTTTCTAAATGTAACTAATTTGAAATAGTTTTGTTAAATTAACTGTGTAGTAGTAACCTGTTAAAAGAAATAAAATAGAATGAGATTAACTAAATTAGCCAACACACTTCTTTTAAATAGCGAGATTCCTTAACAATTTTTTTTTTTTATGATGAAGCAATACTGACTTCCCTCAAGTTGGGGAGACAAAAATTATATTATCTAATGTCTATTATGATTATTCATTGATCAAGAGTACCATGCAAACTAACATCATATGATATAATATTTTTGGACTACCTAAAAAATTTTCAGTCTCCTTCCTCAAATTACTACCCGTTCAATGCATTTTATAAATTAAAAAAAAAATGATCCCAAAATCTTGACTGTGTAAATTTGAATTGTTAACTCTAGCCCACATGGAGTAGTTGGAGGTTGGCTGGTTAGTTCCAAGTCAAGAATTAGAAGAGAAGAGGGAAGTTGGCAGTTTGGCAACCCAATAACTCTTTTCTCTTGACTTTGTATTCCCTCAGTTGTGTATGAATTGAGGTGAGGGTCTGAGCATTAAGAAAAAACACAGAGTGTGTGTTTAAATGAGAGTACTATAGAGAGACAGTGAGGTGTGAGTGTTGTAACTCCCTCAAGAAAAAATTCTATAGTGGATATCTCTCCCGTGAACGTAGGCTATTGCCGAGCTATTGCGGAACCACATAAATCTCTTATGTTATTGTGTGTGATTGATTTCTGGTGTGCCTTCATCCTAACAAGTGGTATCAGAGCCGCGTTGGTTGATTTTTGAAAAAATAGGGTGTGTTTTTCAAAATTGCCCAGTTCGAAATTCACTTTTGAGCATACCAGGAGAAAACTCTCGTCGAGAAGAGTCTAGAACTGCAAAGCCGAGCAAAAGAAAAGGCCCCACGTGCCCTTATGCGCCCTTTGAAGAAAGCGTGTGAGGCCCACTCTCAGATACGCGCCACACGTGCCATTGACAGCATCGCCGCGTTATTTCAGTCACAGATACGCGCCCGATGCGCGGCGGAAGGAATAAGGAGAGTGGTGCGCACGTGTACGTGATGTCATCACCACGTCATTTGGGCAGTCCACGCCAGCGCCACACGTCTACTATGTCATCACCACATCAGCAACACGCGTTCGCCACATCAACGCCACGTCAGCGCCACGCGTCTGTCGCTTCAACACACGTATTTGCCACGTGTTGTCCACGTCAGCTGTGTTGACCAGTTAACCAGTTGGGTTGACTTGGCCCAAAGGCAGAGGAGTTATCCGGTGCTTGTGGACGTGCCTTGAGGGCCTTGCTTACCACAGTTCGGACTCAAATATCACGGTTCTGAATCTAATCCCGCAAAGTGCAATGCGAGACCGATAAATCACCAAAGAGTCCAAATCCGACAAATTGTTTTGGAAAACTGATTTTTAAGAAAGAAGTGCCAAACATGGACTGCTTTGCTAGATACAGAGTCGCCACCTAAATATTTTATTTTGGGAGAATTTAGGAAACCCTGACTAGTGCCTAAGGTCACGTGTCTGTCATCACCAAAGTTGCCCCGGCTCGAGAACTTGGGTACGATTGGGGAAGGTCATCTATGAGCACCCCCCGCTTGCCCGATCAAAGATCGGTCTGTACTAAACATGATATCTTGTTTTTGAAAACACATGCGTTCTTATTCCGGTTAATTAGCTAGAATTACTATGTGATGCGCACAACACACAAGTATAAACTAGATCACCTAATTTGGAACAAAGCATCACATATCCGTTTGTTTGAAAATGGTTTGAAGTTTGCTACTCGTAAGTAGGCTAAAATACGGATTTCAATGAATCGTTCCAATTCAAGTAATCCAACCTTCATCCACAGGTATTCAGGCAGTTATATCACATAAGCAATTAGCCTCATGGCAAGCATGTTGTTGTGGCAAAACTCACACTCATGTAGGATGCTAAAGCATAAACGCTCACAGTGTACTCCGAGCTAAAACAAGAAACTAGTTAGTAATCAAATGCATGATCCTAGTTCATGTTAAGATGGCTAATGCAACACATGCAAAAATGCAACTAGAAATAGGCTCGGTTATTCTAAGATGGCATATAAGATGCAACTTGATAATCATGTATTCAAATCGGAATTGAAATACAATACAGTTAGAATGATGCGCTGAGCCCGGTGCATGCAATACAAATGAATAAATGCAAACATGCGGAGCATAAGTATGCGAATTGAAACATGCCCTAAACTAACTATCAAAAGCAGGTAAGTAAAAGGGAGAAAGATGTGGGGTTGGAAGACATTCACACACTCACGCACACTTATTACAAAATTCGCCCTCTCGACGGAAGGTCCAAATAAATAATACAAATTGACTAATTAACTAACTAACTAACTAACTAATTATTACACAACACTTAACTAATTAGACAAATTAATTAAGCTACTAAAGCAGTAAAGAGGCCTCGGGAAGAGGGACAAATGCATGCATGCTCGGCTCGGTTCGGAAATCTATCATTATGCTCATGCTGCCTCTGTTTACACTGCTCTGCACCTCTGAAAACTGCACAAGTCTCAAGGATGCTCCTGAATCACCTTCTGGGTGTTGTGAAAGGCCATCGGCCAAGAGGAAAGGCCATCGGCCGAAGGGAACTGGTCATTGACCAATAATGGGGCTCTCGGCCAACAATTTGTAGCCGACCGGCACTGGAGATGGCTGACCGGCCATCTATTCTTGCAGAATGCTGTTTTGCTGCAGCAGAGGACAAACAGAGCATGGCAATGCATTTACAAGACAATGTATGCACGACCACCCTCCCTATCATGTCATGGGCTCAAGGGAGTATAGTCTTCGACCCTCGGGCCATCAATTACGCATCTCGATGCATGATGGCCAAAGGAGCCAAGTGTGTAATTTAATGTCAAATGAAATGCACAAAAACACATAAGGAGCCCTAACCTCTATCATAGTTGATCAAGAGGCAAGGGATTGCACACCCAATGCAATGCAACCTAAGCATGCAAGCAAGCAATATGCAATAGGCATTCAACCTAAACATATGAACATATATAACGTGTCACAACATGCAAAATGAAGCAAGCATGCAACAACATGCAAGGGATGGACTTGAACCAAAATGGGAGGACCTCGGCCATGCCCAAATCAGTGGCCAAAATGCTGAAACGATGGCTTGAAAAAGTAAGGAAATGCATGCTCATGCATTGACCCATGACTTAAGCATAATAGCACAACTCTCAAACATGACGAAGAGGTGACAAATGTGAGATTTTAGCAATGAAGTAAGCTCTGAAATTACATTCCAAAGGGTGCTAAATCATGCAAATAGTTCAAATAAAGCATGCCAAGAGGCCCGAAATACAAAGCTAGTCGAGGGCTTTATACTACAACCATATCAAACAATGCTCAAATGACCTAAAGCACTCGAAACAGATCTAAGGCAGGTCAAAATGGTAGCAAAAACATGCTGGACTCACAACAAAGATGGCAAGAAAGATAGGCTCCCGAATTAGCTCACAAACAAGGCATAAGGGCACAATTCTTAAACATAATGAAAAAGTGATAATCATGAGAGCATGGCAGAAGTTTATGGCCTGAAATTACCTACCAAATGATTCCATATCATGCAAATAGCTCAAATATGACATGCTAGGGGGCCCAAAGTGCAAGGCTAGCAAAGCCAAATACACCATAGCTATGCAAAACCAAACATGCATGACCAAAACCATTTAAATCAGACCTCAAGCATGTTAAATCAAAGCCAAAAATGTGCTGGAGTGGAGCCAAAACATGCTAGAATAATAGGTTACAACATCAAGCATATAAGGCTAGCAAAGAGGATTTACACTACAAGTGTATAAAGCATAGAAGAGGTGGGCAAGACAGCCCAAAACAGAGTTATGGAAGGTCTGGAAAGTCACAAAAATGAGCCTAAACAAAGCCTCCAAGAAGTAGAAACACATGCTCATTTGGTTCGCCATCAACACTAGCAAGCAAGACAAGAGGAAAGGGGACCACCCTCTCCTATTTGGG
This sequence comes from Camellia lanceoleosa, assembly GCA_025200525.1. NCBI lineage: Eukaryota > Viridiplantae > Streptophyta > Magnoliopsida > Ericales > Theaceae > Camellia > Camellia lanceoleosa. The sequence goes on along the minus strand of CM045764.1, from coordinate 109,318,377 downwards.
CCCTCAAAACAAGTTTTTTACCACTGAAATTCCTAGTGGTTTTAAGGCCAAAAAGATGTTGTTCGAAAAGTTTGAAAGTTAGCTCACAAGGCCTTACAAGCCAAGGAGCAAAAGGGAGGACAACCCCCTAGCACAAAATAGGCCTAAACCATCATTTTGAGGATTGAAAAATAGAGTTTTCTTCAGTTCAAAACCAAGCCAAAAATAGTTTAAAAGGGTGGCAAAACAAGCATGCAAAGTTGGCCAAGATAGTGTACAAAATGAGCTTAAAAGAGAGAGAGGCTTACCCTTGAAGCACAGCTGCAAAATAGGTCCAAACTCTGAGCTAAAACCAGTTTTTGGAGCTCAAAATGATCCTCAAAGAACCTCAGCCCAATGGTGGTTGAGTTTGATCAAGGATGCCTAGGCAAAGGTGAGGTATATCTTCAAGTATACCTCTTGCATGGACACAAGGTCAAGAGGGAGAGCAAGCTTGAGTAAAAAGCTGAACTTTTGCTCTGAAATTTCTAGAGAGAGAGAAATTTTCTAGAGAGAGAGGCTCCTAAAACTTGTTCAAGAAGTTCTACCTTCAATATGAGATATTTGGCTCTCTATATATAGCAAAAGGGAAGAGTTTGGTCGAAAATATCTGATTTGGGATAGGTGGCACAAGCTGGAAACAGCTGGAGGAGAAATATCTTCAAAAAAAATGAATTTGGGTCACTTTTGGCTAATCGGCCATCTTTAGTGCCGGTTTGCTACTTGTGATGGCCGATCTGCTACTTTTGTGGCTGACATCACATATTTGTGGCTGACAGGAAATTTTGCTCTGCAGGTCCAATTTCAAATGAGCATAACTCCTTCATATGAACTCCTTTTCAGGTTATTCTTGTGTCCAAATGAAGCCCCGGAAGTAAGCTTTCCAATGATGGCAGCCTTGCATCAAAATTCCAATTATGCAAAAAGTTAGGCCTCTTTTGGTGAAGCCACTCAGTTTCGGTCCAACCGGAATGATGCCCAACTTCAACCAATCATATCTCCTCCATCCGGACTCGTCTTTAGGAGATTCTTGAGTGAAAAATGAAGCTCCAGAAGTCTTCTTTTCAACGGTGGTGGCCTGATAGCTTAAATCGATGTGTATAGACAGATAGGCCTGATCTAGCAAGGATCGCTTGACTCTCTCTTAGCGATTCATACCCAATCTTCTTCTCCAACTTGGTTTCTTTCCTCTTTTCCTCTTTTATTCAACTCCAAACCCCTAAACAAGATGTTTTGAAAGAGTTTTCAAAGATCTCAACTCTCTTTCATTTATTTCCACTTTGTCCTTGCTTGGTTTACCGAAAAGCGCATCATTTAACAAAATGCGAGCCTCAGAGCATCGTAGAAACTTTATTTCAAAAATATTTTGAAAGAGAGGGTTTTAAGGTCTAAAAACCATTCAAAATAGCTTTGGTCCAAAATGGGGTGTAAGGTTGGGATTTGACTTTCCTCTTGCCGAAGAAATTGAACTTTGCTCTGCATAGCCTGCATCACTAAGTAAACCATCAGTAACGACCAAGTCTTAAGGGCGGTAAAAAATGGGGTGTCTATAGTGCTACACGGCTATAGTATATTCGTAGATCTGAACCTTTGAACTTATTTTAGTTAGATCTGAGTCATTTGAAGTCCGATTTTGGCAATCTAATAATGGTTTCCAACTATTTGGAGTATTCCGGAGAGATCTGTACAGTTAGATTTTTGATTCAGAATTTTTGTAAAAAGAAAGTAGACAATGGAGGAATCCACATCAACTTCAGGATCTATGATCAAGTTGAATCCTTCCAATTATGCAATCTGGAAGTTGTGGATGGAAAACATCCTATATTATAAAGACTTGTTTGACTCTATTGCTTTAAAAGGAGTTAAACCGGAAGAAGTAAAGGATGAAGATTGCATAAAGATGAACCGGAAGACTGTTGGTTGTATCAAACAATGGATAGACCACAATGTGTTCTACCATGTCGCCCAGGAGACAGATGCATATGTCTTTTAGGCAATGTTAGAAGGAATGTACCAGTCAAAGACCGCCCAAAACAAAGCCTTGGTGATGAGAAGGCTTGTAAATCTGAAGTTGAAGAATGGTGTGTCTGTCGCCGAGCACACCAGTGAATTCAAGAATCTGGTAAATCAACTTGTAACCGTCAAGGTGCCCTTGGACGATGAAATGCAAGCCGTTCTACTACTCAGTTCTTCATTGAATAGCTGGGAGACGTTGGTGGTTTCTCTCAGCAACTCTATACTAGAGGGGAAGCTGACCACAAGCATAGACATAGACGCCATGTACAATGAAGAGACAAGAAAGAAAGACATGGGAGGTAATCAGTCCCATGCTCTTGTCACAGAAGATAGAGGCAGAGAAAATGGTAAAGGCAGAGGCAGAGGAAGAAGCAATAGTAGAGGTAGATAGAACAACATGAGTAAATCCAGAGACAGTAAAAGTCAAGGTAACTCTAGCTTCACTTGCTTTCACTGTGGCCAAAAGGGTCACATAAAGAGGAACTGCCTAAGCCGGAAAGATAAAGGCCAAAGTAGTAAGCCAAAGGGAGATGAGAACACGACAACCACAACAACTGATGAAATACTTCTTGCAGTTGGTGAAGAGGAGGATTACCTTCACGTGGCTGACCACATTTGTACAGAGTGGGTGATAGACATAGCCGCATCTTATCATGCCACTTCCCACAGAGACCTCTTTAGCTCGTTCTACGTTGGAGATTTTGGCACTGTTCGAATGGGGAATTCTAACTATTTGAAGATTGTGGTTATTGGAGACATTAGTATTCAAATTAATGTTGGACACAAGCTGATTTTTAAAGATATAAGGCATGTTCCAGATTTGTGCCTCAATCTTATCTTCGGAAGTGCCTTAGACTGACAGGGCTATACAAGTACATTCAGAAATAGCCGTTAGAAGCTGAGATGAGGAGCTTTGACAATCGCCAGAGGAGAGATGCCTTCAACATTATACAAGACTTAAACGAAGATCTGTCTAGGAAGTCTTAATGCAGTAGAAGACAAGGAGTCACCAGACTTATGGCACAGAAGACTGGCTCACATGAGCGAGAAGGGATTGCATCTGTTGGCAAAGCAATCTAAGATACCCTTATCCAAAGGGAGTGCCCTGAAGTAGTGTGATCATTGCCTTTATAGCAAGCAACATCGAGTATCGTTCAGTTCAACGAGCAAGAGGAAAACAGAAGTGATCAGTATGTTATACTCGGATGTTTGTGGCTTAATCGAAGTGGAGTCACTTGGTGGCCGCAAGTATTTTCTGACTTTCATTGATGATGCATCAAGGAAGTTGTGGGTGTATTTCTTGAAGACGAAGGATAAGGTATTCCAGCACTTTCAGGAGTTCCATACAATGGTGGAAAGAGAGATTGAGAAGAAGTTGAAGTGTCTTCGCATAGACAATGGTGACGAATACACTTCCAATGCTTTTGAAGCATATTGCACTAGCAAAGGTATCCGGCACAAGACAACAATTCCCGGCACCCCATAACACAATGGTATGACAGAGAGGATGAACCGTACTATTGTTAAAAGAGTCAGATGCATGCTCAGAATGGCAAAGTTGCCAAAGTCATTCTGGGCTGAAATCACCAGTACAACTTGTTATCTCATCAACAGGTCGCCTTCAGTCTCGTTGAATTTTGTGATACTTGAGGAAGTCTGGTCTAGAAGAAAGGTATCATATTCGCACTTGAGAGTCTTCGAATGTAAAGCGTTCGCACACATCTCTAAGGAAAACAGACAGAAGCTTGATGACAAGTCCACTCCATGTATATTTGTGGGCTATTCAGATGCAGCATTTGGATACAAGTTGTGGGACCCAGTGAACGAGAAGAGGTTCAGGAGCATAGATGTTGTGTTCCAAGAAGAGTAGACAGTAGCAAATTTTGAGAAGTCTGCAAAGTCTAGAGATGTCATCACTCCAGACTTGTTCCCATCTCCCGAGCCATCATAAAATGCTAGATGTGATGATGTGCAATAAGAAGTGCTAGAGTTGTAGGATCCTATGTCAGAAATTGAGGATTAGGAGGAAATAGATGAAGACTCGGATGAAGAGGGTGCTGAGAAGGGGGAGCAACTCCCTCAATCAGAGACAACTGGGCCTCAGTTGCAGAGATCTAGAAGGGCTGTCGTGCCATCAACCAAATATTTCACTTCTTAGTATATTCTGATTACTGATGAGAGGGAGCCTGAGAGTTTTTCAGAAGCAAAGAGTCATACAAAGAAAGATTGCTGGATGCAAGCCATGAAGGAGAAGAAGAGTTCTTTGCAGAAGAACCACACTTATGAGCTTGTTTCACTTCTAAAGGGCAGGAAGGCATTGAAAAACAAATGGATGTGCAAATTAAAGAAAGATGGCAACGATAAAATACTGCAGCATAAAGCTCGCTTGGTGATCAAAGGTTTTGGGCAGAAGAAAGGAATTGATTTTGATGAGACATTCTCTCCAGTTGTGATGATGACTTCCATTCGAGTAGCTCTGGGATTAGTAACTCGCTTGAATCTGGAAGTAGAACAGATGGATGTCAAGACTGCCTTTTTCTATGGTGATTTGGAGGAAGAGATCTATATGGAGCAACCAGAAAGATTTGAAGTCAAAGAGAAACATAATTTAGTCTACAAACTGAAGAAGAGTCTCTACTGCCTGAAGCAGGCGCCGAGACAATGGTACAAGAAGTTTAATTCATTCATGGTGGATCACGAGTACACAAGAATGGTAGCAGATTAGTGTTTATATTTTCGAAGGTTTTCGGATGGAAACTTCATTATCCTACTGTTCTATGTTGATGATATGCTGATCATCGGACATGATATTGCTATGATTAACAAGTTGAAAAAGGACTTGTCACAGTATTTTGACATGAAGAATTTAGGCCCAGCACAACAGATTTTGGGTATGAAGATTGTTCGTAACAGGAAAGCCAAAAAGATATGGCTGTCACTGGAGAAATATGTTGAATGGGTGATTGAAAGGTTCAACATGAAAGATGCCAAGTCAGTTAGCACACCACTGGCCAACCATTTCAAGGTGACAAAGCGCTCATGTCCCACGACCAGCTCTGAAAGGAAAGAAATGGAGGCAATCCCCTATTCCTTTGCAGTAGGAAGTTTGATGTATGCAATGGTGTGTACTCGGCCAGATATAACTCATATAGTTGGCGTTGTGAGCAGATTCCTCGCCAATCCAGGAAAGGAGCATTTGGAGGCAGTCAAATGGATTCTTTGGTACTTAAAGGGAACTTCAAAGATGTGTCTATGTTTTGGGGGAGCTGAACCAATTTTGGAGGGTTTTACAGATGCCAATACGGCGGGTGATTTTGATGGTAGAAAATCTATATCAGGATTTTTATTCACCTTTGCAGGGGGAGCTGTTTCATGGCATTCCAAATTACAAAAGTGTGTTGCTTTATCTACAACAGAGGCAGAGTACATTGCTGCCACAGATGCTAGAAAGGAAATGTTGTGGTTAAAGCAGCTTCTCCAAGAATTGGGTCTACAGCAGGAAGAGTACAAGGTACATTGTGATAGTCAGAGTACAATTGATCTGAGTAAGAATTCCATGTACCATTTCTGCACAAAGCACATTAATGTCCGATATCATTGGATACGAGAAATGATGGAAAAGAAGCTGATGAAGATAGTGAAGATTCATACGGACAAGAATCATTCTGACATGACGACCAAGGTTGTCACTAGAGACAAACTGGAAATTTGCAAGAATCTGATCGGGATGGACTTCAATTAAGAAGTTAGTTATCCATATAGGCGTGGAGGGGGAGAATTGTTAACTCCAGCCCACATGGAGTAGTTGGAGGTTGGCTGGTTGGTTCCAAGTCAAGAATTAGGAGGGAAGAGGGAAGTTGGTAGTTGGCAGTTTGGCAGCCCAATAACTCTTTTCTTTTGACTTTGTATTCCCTCAGTTGTGTATAAATTGAGGTGAGGAAGAGGGTCTGAGCATCAAGGAAAAACATGTGTTTGAGTGAGAGTACTATAGAGAGAGTGAAATGTGAGTGTTGTAACTCCCTTCGGAAAAAATTCTATAGTGGATATCTCTCCCATGAACTTAAGCTATTGCCGAACCACGTAAATCTCTTATGTTATTGTATATGATTAATTTTTGGTGTGTCTTGATCCTAACATGAATGCTAGTATTTGATAAAATATTTAATAATTCATTTAGAATTTCTAACATTTGATACAAAAAAGAAAGAAAGAAAGAAAAGAGATCGGAACATGAGAATAAATCTGATATCAATACAGAACATCCATTTCCATTATTGTGCATTCTGAAATTGGTGTTCCTGTCCTGAACCCGACCTCTACTTATGGGTTTACAGTTTCTAACACTTACCACTCCAAATTAAGTTTTTGTTTTTATAATTTCTCAATTTTAACAACTATTTTTCTCAACTCTTCAAACTCTCTATCACTGAGTGTACATATAAATTTTTCTTCACAAATGCCATTTTTTTTTCTCATATGGTAAGTGTACAAGAATTAATTGGTTACTTTGTTTTTTTATTTATTCATATTTTTTTTGCGGTTGATTGGCAAGAGCTAAATTACATTTAATTATAAAAGAAAGTCCACCACTTAAAAAATGTCACCTGAAAATTTGTGCCTGATATGTGTCAAGAGCTGTTCAATTAATGTCGGTGTTCATGCTTCTGTAACACACATCACACAGTCAGAGAAAAAGAAAAGAAATGATGGTTTCATGAAACAACAAAATGAACTCTTTTTGCAGCCTCTCTCTCTCACACTCTCTTATCCAACACCCATATCTGAAGCAATGCCGCATGAGAATCCAAGCGAAATGCTGATCACTTTGTACAATTGAATGGTAAATGATCGGTTTTCAGCTCGGATCAAATTCTCAGTCGGAAACACATTGTACTGCGTTCTCAATCAACTTCTCGGCCTCCAGATCTGCCACTACTCTCCTCTGGCCGCCGGATCCACTACCACCATTCCACTGCCTTGGCTTGGGACAGAGGTTCTGCTTTTTTCTTTGTTCTGTTTTTCTGCTTTGTTTGTTGTTTGGTTGTGTGGCTCCAAGTTGGATTGTAAAGCTTACCCTCTCTGTGATTATAATCTATGCTTTTATCCTACACTCGTTCTATTGTCGAACTCTTGTAATCAACTTCTACTTTGTACTACGGGTTTTGTGTCTTGATATTTTTATAGTTTCTTCTTGATGCTTCATTCGTTGATTTTTATTTTGTTTGGTTAAATATTTTTTGTTGGATGGACTCTTGTGTAAGTACCGTTTGGCTTACCTTAATGGAAATTTCTACTGTACAAAAAAAAAAAAAATCATTGGAAAATTTCCAAAACTCATAAGATAAAATTACAAATTGAATTACACAAAAGACCAGCCACAATTTTGAAAATGGCAACCCTGTAAAGAATACTTCAATTTCTGTCTCCTGCAATTGTATGTACCACCATCCTATAACAAAAGTATTTTAACAGCTAGAGATCTATGCATATACCTGTACCTATCATCACTGGCCACAATGGCCTTATACCTTTCTTATTTGTGTCTATATATATAACAATGTACATGCCTTGAAAGCTTAGAAGGCCGATGATGATATTTGTTTATGTTCTCTGCTTCACCGGCTCTGTCTCTGGTTGGGTCTCTGGATATGGATCAATCCAACATTCATCATTCTCTGCAGCTTTTACCCATCGCTTTTTGAATACCTTGAATTCATTGTAGGACTGCCTTCTCACCTGAACAACAGCAATTTCTAATCCCGGTAAACAAAAATAGGGAAACCTTGAATGCTTAATGTCTAGAACAAAATGCCTAATCATTGTTTTATGCTAGTATTTTGTGTGTTACATTGCATCTGAGCAAGTTCATCTTCAAAATTCAATCTGTCATTTCACCCCTAATCGAGGATCAAATTTGGTTTAGGTAACTTGGAAAGGAATAAGGGAAATGAGAAAAGAAATTTAAGACATTTGAAAATGTTTACAGCTAAAAACTAAAACTTACATGAATGTTAATACATTCCCAGTGTTTAAATAATTGCACATGTTGAATCTATGAATATCAGAAGCTTACAAAACAAAAGGATTAAGGGCTTAGTTGGAGAAGCTGTTTACCAATGAAAAATAAAAAATAAAAATGCAAAATGCAGAATTCTAGTAGTAGTAGAGATGAAAAAAAGAGAAAGTACTTTGCAGTAACAAAGAAAGAAAAAGTGACTTGTTTTATCTTCTCCCCGCCCTCTCTGTCTCTCTCTCCCCCCCCTCTATAGTTTCTCAAATTCTCTAAAAAATTTTAGATTTTTCTTGTTCTCACAAATTTTCTTGACAAAAAGAGGCAAATAAAAATGACTCTTGTAAAATATTCTTAATAGGATCTATCTTGTACTTGAGCCAACTTGAAAGACAGACATCGCACTTCAACCTTTGTAACCCTAAATTCTTTGCTCATTATTGTCCAGGGCTTACTGGATGACTTACACACTCATATGCTAGCAAAAGCTATTACTATCCCCAGTTTCTTTTAATTTTCACATTTCAATCAAAAAATTGCATTCAGATGAAATGATGACATAAAGCCAGGGATATTATGTACTTTTTGTAACTGTTAATAATTGCTGCTGCAGGCAATATGCATACTTCAAAAAATTAAATAAAATAAACATGAAAATAAGATACCAGAAGTACAATAAAAATAAAAATAAAAAGAATGCATGGAGTAGCCCAAAGATTAGACCAAGAAAGTCATCAATAAAGTTCATTTCAAAACTTACTTCAACTCTATAATTGATTGCACGAGACTTGGACAAAGCCTGCAACTCAAAGACAGTAACTCAGTTTGATGCAGATAGAATTAGATAAAGAGAGTTGGAAGTTTAAGAAAGATACATGAGTTTTGACAGTTGGTATGCCTTTAATTTCAGAAGTATTGTCATCCCCGCGAAAATTGTTCTGCACAAATGAGCATTAATGGAAATCAATAACTAAATTGCAAATATATGTATGGTATGTAGCAATTATGCAAGTTCTTACAAAAATCTTCATCTGGACCTAGAGAATGTATAGGCAATAAACATCTCGTTGTGAGGAAGAGGTTAATAGGAGATGTTATGCCAATGGAACACACTGTGCTAGGATTTGAGTATGACAGTTTTCATGCATACAGCTCATAAAGATAGCGCTGAAAGGTGCAAATGTACACATCCTTGTAAAGATATTGTATTTCTAACCTTTTTTCTAGGGTCTCCAAGTGTTGGCAGGCCATAATGAACAACGTACTCAGCATCCACAACTCCAATATTTTTGGTTCGATCACCCTATGAAAATAAGATGGAAGGCATCAGATGATGTATTAAGAAGATGATCAAGAATGCTCAAAAAGTAACCAAAATGAACTCAATGCTCAATATAGGAAGTTACCTGTGCACAATAACCAAGCTGTATATCTAGTCCCCAAGCATGGATCAAGTCATTCTGTGAAAAAACGTCGATAAACAATTAATGGAAATGTGGTAACCTGGGTGCGTATTAATATGATAATCAATTTCATAAGAAGCTTAATAGAACATGTGAAGAAAGATAGTAATATCACCAGATTATTTTTATACGCACCAAGGAATAAATAAATTTGATAGTTTGTATCAAAATGCATGCTGTAAGTGTAACTAATGCAGTGGAGATGACCAACCTGGATCATATACCATGCACAGTTCCAAGCAGCTCTTGAGAACACAGGAGCCATAACCTCTATCCACCTGCGGTACAGATTTTCCATTTATTCCACTTTCCTACAGTTAAATATCTTGTATATTTTTCCATGATAAGAAGATTCATCCAACTAATAGATTCATCCAAAACTAATCACAACAACAAAAATGCATCAACTTCTTCAGCCAGTAAACTGATTTACTTTTCTTAGCTATATTAAAACTATAAAAACACAATAAAATGGTTTCGTGTAAGTTGATTTTTACCCAGTGCATGGAGGAGTTGTACTTTTCCCATCACATCTATCTGCACCATCAGTAGGCTTGTAAATCCTCCTGCAGACGTAATGGGCCAAAAATCAATTACAGAAGCCATAATAGATTTACTGAGCTCCATAGAGGCCGAAAATTAGTGGAATCAAAGTCATGTACATGAATATAGCTACGGAAAGGTGACAACTATAATTAAATGGACCTAACCAAACTATATGAATAGTCAATCGATTAAACAACTATTCACATGACCACGATAAAGGAGTTCAATATTGAACAAATATCACGTGAGACAACTCTTAGGTCAACCAGAACAAGGGAGAGCAACCACTCAATCCACAGATCATTTGTACACAGTTCACTCCACTATTTTAAGAGAGTAACACAACACCAAGAAAAGTCAGAGGTTTCCAATGTAGATTCCAGAAAAAAAAAAAAAAACATATAGAAAAATAATGGATGAAAAAAATGAAAGCCCAACAGAGGCAATCAATGGCTTCAGATTGAGTGATATCAATGGTATCAAAATGGTTTTAGATTAACAGCCTCTACCATCTCATAAGAGCTAGGGCATAATCCATAAATTAGATTCACCTTGGAACCACTACAAACATGGCAACATCCATATTAATAAGACAGACAGTAACTACAGATTTGTAACTTGATAAAAGGCAAATCATTATTTGAAATATAAACTTACCTGTGCACATTTGATCTTCTCCCACGTGCTGTAATCTGATGATGCACCTCTGATTTGACTGAATCTAGGGCTGGTTGTGATATCTCAAGCCCTTCATCTTTAACAATTTCTAGATATCTGTAAACACCAAATAACTTGAAAAATATATACTTCAAATTTTCAAAAAGTAATTACCATATGCCTGCAATATAATTCTTGAGCGGTTATATCTTCATGGGTCCTTGTGGAAAGTTCACATGGATCACAAAGTATCATCTATATCAGTTGATTGCCAAATTTTATTTTCAGAATTGAGAACCCTTTCATCATTCATGGAGTTAAACTCAGAAGAAGAGACATAACAATTTAAAGAGCCGCATGAAACAAAGATTTGAAAAAGGGGAAGTAGTGCCATAGCCACAGGTGGCAATCATAATCCAAATCCATGAACACATCCACACTGCAAAAAATAATGGTTTAGGAAGGAGGTGCTAATTGGGTTGGTCAAATTGGATCTGACAATTGGCAGGTTAGAATGAGTTGGACAATAGGCCTTATCAAAGTTTCTCAGTTTTCTATTTTGAAATCAAAGTCCTATCCTAGTAGAATTAGAACTTTAGCTGATATAACAGTGTCTTTAATATTTCTATCAAAGAGGAGAGGAGTTAACTTTATGACACTTTGAAACTATATTTATGTGGTGTTGGTCGAACCTTGTGAGAATCTTCCATTGCTTAGAGAAGGAAATTGTTCATATATGATATACCTCTAACACCCCCTATTTTGTCTCTAAAACCCTACTCTACCCTTTCACCTACCTTTTGGTATTAAGTTAAGACCAAACCCTTGAAATATTTCCTTCCTAGAATTTCCACCATCTCATACACCAGCCCGACACATTGGGAACCAAACCAAGCCAATCTCAGCCCCATAACCTATACCTTTTAGAACCTTAAACCTACAACAAGCTTCCCTTAACCTACACTTGCAAAAGAATCAATTTTAGGGAGCATTACTATAGGCATCCAAACTTTGTTCTACATCATTGAGCATGTTTATTATGATACCTAGAATAAATTGAAAAGAATTTGCCAATATATGTTACCAAACTCCACGATAGTTGACCACCTAGTTTATCTTACGAGCTCCTTTAGTGCTTTAGCATTTTCAAATACCCATAATTTTATTGTGTGCTCAAAACAATTTGATTGATTTTTATGAGAACGAAAATGGGTTGTATGGTCTTGGGCCATTTTTCATTTTATTGCAAGCGGGGAAAGAATTCAAAATCAACAGTCAAGGCAGCCACTGGAATAAGGTACCATCCTAATTAAGGCTGGCGACCATGAGTGTGGTTTACAATTACTTAGGACTACTGTTTTTTGAGCATCTACAATTACTTAGCACTATTGATATTGCTCTGCTAACATTTACATGAACACAACATATGCGGGGTGCAAAGCCTGTCAAGCGATAGTAATTATTTTGCTAATCTTTAAACACAATAGTCACATACCGTTCCGGATGAAAATCTTCAACTCCAAGATCCTCATCCCATAGGAAAATGTAATCGTACTCTGCAACTATATCTGGATGTAAGAATCGTTTGGCAAACCACCTACTTTTTGCCATCGATGCCATCATCATCATCATCATCATCATCATCATCAAAAATCTCATAGAAGATTAGAAGCAAGGTGTGGGAGAACATATTTATAAAAATAAAGATTTTATTTGAAATGGTTATTTTTATCCAAGAGGAAAATCTTAATGTAATTTGCTTTTGCAAGTATTTGTGGATGTAAGAATGGTTGGCAGCCACTCATCATCATCAACAATGACGTAGAATGTCAAAAATAAATCTAAAAACACACATTTGAAAATGAATTTCAAATGAAATTTTAATAACATTCTTAGATAGGATTAAAGTGCTAACCAAATTACCATTTAGTTTGATTAAGTGCAGATATATGTATGACACGATCACTCCATTTAAAATCCTTCCATTTATCCACGATACCATCATAATGGAAAAGCATCACAACAAAATCACTTGACAGAAACTGCATTGTGAGAAAAAAGCAATTAACCATGCCCGAACTAAATTCGGAAGTAATTAGAAGAGTATAACAGTTATAATCCTTACCTTTCTAACCAACTTATCCACCATGGCCTTTTGCTTTATTCCAACAGCAACAGTGAACAAGTTTGAAGAATTTCCCTTCTTCTGTTGCAGAATATGCAAATTGATACATATATTGAGCTCAATCAAATAAACAGGGCAGGGAACAAAATTTGTGTCAAAATCTAGAATTGCAGATTACATTGTTTAGATTTTAAAGAAAACACAGACCCACACATGCATGCAACAACCCATTCTTAATAAAAGGCTGCCCAACCAAGAACAAAGTTGAGGTTGGACACGGTTGAACCTGACCTGTGTCAGCCCTCATATGCCATCATTCTTTTCTTTGTTCAACATAGATTTAATCAGGTTGTTCACAAGAAAAAATATACTGAGGCATTTATGGTAAGAATATAGGATTTGTAATTGCAAAGTATTGGCAACGGATATTCTTCAACTAACATATTGTTGGCTAATCAAAGACTTAAGTAAAAGAATGGGAAAGCAATAGTTGCAAGTAATCTTATCAAAGTTATTGAAAGAAAAAAAAGAGGGTACTTATTCACACAATTGTATCAAATATGAGGTGCTGTCCAAAAAACAATGGAAAAGCTAGGTAGTCGGAGACTATCAGAATAAATGCATCTTGAAAGAAAACATATCAATGGCACCAATAGCTACAGAAAAAAGTTAGTCCTCAAGGAAATGTTGTGGTCAATTGCAGTACAAATAATGGAGAGGATGGGTGAGTGATAGAGATGCAAGAAAATATTGATTAATACTAGTCTTAAGGAAGCAGATGCATCAAATTTGATTTCAGCATTGCTTAGCCTGGAAAATTAGCAGAAACACACACGCATGCACTCAAGCGTGCACACACACAGATCTGTTTACATAGCTTCAATATTCTAACTAAAAGACAGAGATAACTATTTGTGCTAGGCTTCACGAAAGATGTGGTTGAATTCATTAAGGAAAAGAAACATGGTTCTAGAGGGAACTAGTATTAAAATTTACTCCCTCTGTTCCACAATGTTAGTCCCTTTTGAGAGTTCCAACTTTTTAAGGGGACATGTAATTAATGCATTCAAATTAAAATCGAAAGGCATTGGTTTCCCAAATTGTCCCTTTATTCTCACTCTTAAACTTAAATATATTCAGTCATTTATGAGGGATTAATTTTGGAAAATTGTAATATTTTACGCTTACTTTTCAAAGAGGACAACATTTTAGGACATCCCGAATTGGGAAAAAGGACAAACAAGGTGGGACAGATGGAGTATAATATTTGCAAACACAAACGGTAGAGATTTAGACAAAACCAAGTAATCCAAAATTATCACTTATTGACCAATACCTTTGGTGAGCCCCATAACGGTCGCATTTCCAAGTTAGAAGTCTTGGAGACAATACCTTTAGGTAATGACTCAGTTCCAGGAGGCCTGCACTGACTCTAAAAAGCAGAAAACAGAAAACAAAAAAAAAACAAGAATCAATCTTAATCCCAATTACTTATCTCTACATATTAAACTGAGTTCCATCAAGATTTGAGATTCTTTTGCAATCAGCTATCAAGTTTTAGCCTGAGGTCAATCCTCTATTAATTTATATCAAAGTCCTAGGAAGCTAGTTGATTGCATAAGATGGAATTGCCATGAATGTTAGCCAACACCAGTCAGGAGTGTGGCCAACAAAATATTGCAATAAATTCAAACAAATTTGGCAAGCCAGAAGTTTAAGAAACTCAATCAAAGAGAAAGGAAATCATTGAAAGCATTTACAGAAAAAACAAACCTTGCATTGGTTTGCACTCTCAACCCCTAACCCCCATCTGAATAATTTCTGTGCAATAAGACCAAACTTATTCGGTAAATACAGAATATATGAAACCAAATTTTGTGCAGTACAAGAATGTAAAAAAGCATGAACCCAATATATTTGAGTTAAATATCAACATTTCATTATGTCACTAAAATAAAAATATGAAATTTTTTCTGGCAAAATTAAATAAAGAACAAAAATAGTCAAAAGGTAACATTTTAAGCAAAACTACACAGATTCATGAGAAAAACTATAAAAACACAAATATGCAGTGCATAGCTTCAAGAAGAATAACCAAAACATGCCATAGTTACGGTATTTAAGAAAGTACAGATACCTCTTTAGGATCTTGTGCTAAGAATGTACTTCCTATGAAGAAAAGTAGGCACAATAACGAAGCTGTTGGAAAAAGTCTGAAGATACATGATCTTCTACTATTTGGACCTGCTAGTAGAGATGCCTGTAAAATTATTACGAGCAACAATAATTGATAGTTGATTAGTCCCAGCCTTACAATTATACAAATGCATAATCGAGACAATCTTGTTCAATATAATGAACAAAAGACAAATAACAAAAGCATGGCATGTACAGAACTTTCCATGTGTAAGGCCAGCTATACTTTATGATATAGATATAGAATGTTAAGTAATTAACAATCACTATAAAAAGGATGTGCTGGGAAGATGGCCTTAAAAAGCCATGGAAAATTAAAGGTGTGTACCATATGCCCCTAGTTACATCCTTTGTGGCCGTTGACTCATTGTGGTGTTGGTTGTGACTTGGTTATGACTGTTAATTATGACTTAGTTATGACCTCTTGTAATTTTTATTTTGATTATAACCGAAGAGGTCTTTGGTTATGCCTCAAGTTGTGTTTGGTTATAACCCTTGATTATGATTCATTGTAATGTTAGTTATGACCTATTGTGATTATTATATTAGTTATGACTACTATTGTGATTATTATATTAGTTATGACTAAAAAGGCCTTTGGTTATGTCTTAAGTGATGTTTGGTTATGACCTATTTTGTTTTTTAGTTATGACTAAAAGTGATTTAGTTACCACCACACATGTCATAACTTGCATATGATAAACAACTAAAAAAAAGTGTGTATTGTAGAATGACCCAAATGCCATATTATAATAACATTGCATCATGAAAGCATATTCCTTCTTTCAGAGGATAATAAACTGCAATTGCAGGGGAAAGTTTCAGAAGCTAAATTTGGCAACAAAATTCAACCAATGAGGAATTCTAACTGAAGTTAACTGCAATTTTGTTTGGAAAAAAAAAAAATGATGATAATTGAGCAACCGCCTTTTTACTTAAAATTACTAGAAACTCTTGAACTTTAATAAATGCAGTTAAACCGCAAGCCAAATTGATTTCTATGGGTTGGTGCGCATTGACAAGTCTTTTTTTTATTTATTTTTTTCACACCCAATAAACAATGGAACCTACAAAAACCCAACCCGAAAGTTTCAGGGGAAATTATAATTTAGTGTTGTTTTCATGAAAAAAATAAAGACTTCAATTATTATTATTACTATTAATGTTTACAAACTTCGGAAATTATTTTTAAACTGTAATTGTCCCTAAGTTTTATTAGCTCAGGGAGAATAAAATTCACTCAAGCATGAGAACACAAATAAAATCATCCTTCAGACATCAGAATTTTAATAGGATAACAAAACAGAGATAGCTATGCATACCCACAACAACAACAACAACAGGAATTGCATTGGTCACCAATTACAATGAGAAAAACCAAGAAAAGCACAAAACTCTAGTGCACAAGTATGTATATATATGAATTGGAGAGTAGAAAGGAGTGGCATACAAGCTTCATCTCCTATGAAAGTCCAAAAGCATCCACAACAGACGATACACAACACCCTGGTTGTGCCCTCCTCTCCACCCAATATCTGTAACCCCCAAAAAATAAAAAACATGTTGATCAGAATTCATAGCGATATCATCATCATGAATATAATTAAAAAAAAGAAAAAAAAACAAGAAGTTGTTAATGAAATTAAAGTATCTCTACCTACCTATGGAGTTCGAGAGAGAGAGAAGGGTAGAGAGAAAGAGATTGGGAGTTAGAATTCGCGTTTGAAACATGAACCTATTTCTACGGGGAGAGAGAGAATGAATGAGAGAGATAGAATTGATCGTAGAGAGGAGTGGACAAAGGGAAAGAAAACGACCAGCCCGAACTATACGGCCAATAATTATACAAGTTAATAAATATAGACTATAGACTATTTTTCTTATGGTAATGTTAATAAATATAGACTATAGACTATTTTTCTTATGGTAATCATATGACATTCGTATTAATAAATATAGACTATAGAGTATACTTTTCTTATCCTAATCATATGATATTGGTAATAATGGTGGAGATATGCGGTTTCCACTTTTTCCACTACCCCCACCACGTTCCCCCCATCAAACCCAACCAATCAGCCTTCCCTCCATTTCACTCCCCTTCACTGTCCATTTATCCCTTTTTTTTTTTAATTTTAAATTGAAAAAAAAAATATCGAGTGGAAAAATCATAGAATCCCCGGGCCCTGGTTATGGGATAATTTGTTGAATGTGGGATTTAACTCAACTTAAAGAAAGAAACTCACTACAAATGCACCCAATAAAACTCAACCGCATATCACATAAGAAGTTAAGTATCGATCGGAGTATAACGTGGAGTCTCTGAAGAGAGTCAACTAGACAAAGTCAACATTCTACACTCCCAAGAGTTGAACTTGACTCACTCCTATAGAAAAGACTGCCTTCTCCATGAAGCCACCACCTTCGATAGTCACTGTCGATTTATTCTTAGTAATCCAAAATTGTTGTATTCTTATTTGAAATTTTCAGTGATTTTTTATTATTATTGTGGTATGTTAGTATGATATTATTTTGGTTATAATTTTTTTTAAAAAATTAGTTATAACTTATGTGTTATTTGTTTAAGACTTTTTGTGTGTATGTGTGTGTGTTATAACTAAAATTGATTTAATTATGATAGTTATAACATGCAAATTTTATAATTTGTATATAGTACACTCCACAAGACCCTAACAAATTGGTGAACATGAATTCAAGAATAGACTGTTCAATTTTTTGAAGACTAGTATGATTCAATTATATGACTAGTAATATTTGATCAACTTAATTTTTTGGAGATAAATTATAAATACACCCCTTGAGATTTGGGGGCTTTTCCCAAATTAAGGCAAAATAGCAACCTATTTTCCAAACTAGGCCTAATTTAGACGGAATTTCCAAACTAGGTTAAAACGTGGTTGTGAACCACGCTTTCATCGTTTTTTTGCCTTCTGCGTGAAAAATTTGTAAAATTGTAAAAGCGTGTTTCCAAACCACGCTTTTAAGTTTTTTATTTTTATTTTTATTTTTTTAAAACGTGGTTGTGAACCACGCTTTTAAGTAAAATTTGTTTTTTGCTGAAAACGTGGTTGTGAACCACGCTTTTAAGTGATTTTTTTTTTCCTGAAAACGTGGTTGCCAATCATGCTTTAACTGTGTAATTTTTTTTTCTCCAGAAAATGTGGTTTTGAACCACGCTTTTACTGTGGTTTTAAATAAATTTTTTTTTTCAAAAAACCTGATTCCATACAGTTTTTAAATTATTCATATAAAATATCGTATTGTTCACAACTTTTACTATCGAAATACAATTTTTAAGGAAAGCGTGACCACTCGCTTTTGATTATTATTATTATTCAATCCACATTCTATAATTTGCTCAATCATCTTGTAGATTTCTATATATAAATTATTCATATAAAATATTGTATTAAATTTGTAATCCTAGCTACAAAATTTTATTATTTTAATATTTAAAAATCAATTATATAATTTGGAAATTATGTTTCACATCCATTATTTTTTTTTAAAAATGATAAAATTATATGTACGATTATCAGATCAATTTGATATTTACTTAAATAATTTATACATTAAATTTTCAAAAAATAAACAGCATGCATTGTCTAAAGAGTAGTGAATTGTGTAAAAAATGTACATTAAATATTTGCTTAATTTACCTGATATTTTTTAAATTGTTATTTAAATATAAAATTTTAAATAAAATTTTATTTTGTTATATAATTCAAATATAATTTAAAAAAGATCGATGATGGACAAAAATAAAAACAACAAATAAAAAATTTAAAAACAAAAATTAAAAAAGAAGAAGAAAATAATGGCCTCGAGACACGCACCCTCCCAGAGAACATTTTGCGCAGTTTCGGAGAAATTATGTCAGGGCTTTTCCCAAACTAAGCCCCTATACGAATTTATCTCCCAAACTAAGCTTACGTTTTGCAGATTTTTCGAAACTAAATATTTGTTGCCATGAAATATTTACATAAAACTTGACACAACATATATAAAGTATCTAATTTGCTAATTACTACTACGAACAGGAAAACAAAATAAATGTATGACTATAACACTTATAACACTTTAGAATGCCGTAGCTAGTTCAAACATAAGTATCCCACAAAAATAATGGTTGGAAACATTCAACATAGCACAGAACATAAAATAAAGCGACAAGTACAATACTTAACAGTTACATAGACAAATATTAGACAAACCTTTCATAAACTCATTGTCGAAAGAGTTATTTTAACACACACAACATATAATTATGGATAACTTAATATAATTTAGCAGATAGATAAACGCCTAATCCTCGCTCAAATCGACAATCTCAGAGTCCGAACAATCAGAGAGCTCAGGGTCAGAGAGAAGTGCAAGATCGTCCTTGATAGCCTTGATAGCCACAGCATTTGGTGTTGTTTCGTTCTTCTTGGCATCCGACTTAAGTATAGATAGTTCCATATTGCGGCTGATCTACGGCGCATTTGAGAAATCTCACTTCGAAGTCTTTTACATAGTCGATCAACATTATCTGGATCTTCTTTTTGGATCTGAACTGAACGTGCTTTTGGCACCTTCAGTCGATTTTCCCAACATAATCTTTACATTTGCACTCGCTCTATAAATAGTGCGGGCTACTTCAGAAGTCTAGTGTCTGCTAAACCATATCCTGTTTGATTATCAGATAGATCCTCCACGAAACCACATGGATCTCGATAGTACTTGGGCATGACAAAATGTCGCTTCCCAAACCTATCATAATAAGCACAAGAGGCATCTAACAAAGTAAATGGTGTTTCATCTTCAGCATCGCCACTTTTCCTTTCTATTCCTGTTTCTCGGCATGAACTCTCACCTTTTTTGAAGTTCCTACCCCCTGCGAGTCCCCTTCCCGTTCCTCTTCCTCGTTGTGAACTCTCACCTCTGCGATTCCTACCCCCTGCCGTGAATCTATACTTCATTTGACTTTTTCTCAATATATGAACGATAGTTTCTTAAGGCGAATTGAGTGGAAAGGTTGTGTGTTTACCATCACTTCTTCAATCCTTTATATAGTTGTTTGTCAACACTATTGCCATGTGGTCGTATTAATGTGACTTAGGTGGATTCTGAAATGTGAAGAAAAAACAAAGCATCTAAGTCGTGCTGCACAAAGTCACATGCATCACTGCACGAGTGACGAAAAAAGTCACAAAGTATATAACTGACAAAGTCAGAAAGTCACATGTATCACTGCATAAAGTCACATGCATCACTGCATCACTGCACAAAATCACATGCATCTGAGGATAAAACAAAGCATATAATTTATTACGTCTGTTAAAGTCACTGTATCACTGAGAAATGTTGGACGTAGCACTGCGCCGAACTACAATTTATTATCGTACCATAGCTACTGTGCCTATGTGAATTCTGCAATTCATAATGGGATGAGGGGTGTCAGAACAAAACAACAAAACAATTAGACCCTTTGTGTTTAAAAAGCCACCCTATGCAGCTCCAAATAGATTCATAAACGTTGAAGATAAAATATTATAGAGTTAGACTGTATTGAAGATTAATTTGTAGTAGAGTTAGAATGAATGGGTTTTTCGATGTATAGAACTTGAAAGTGTTACTAATAAAAGCTAGCTTAGTATGCAAACAAGAACAACACCGACTTAAATGAACACATAGTTCACTTCAAATTAAATTGGTCAAATTTCTCCAATTAAATTAAATGAAATATGTAAGGTGAAAAGTGAAATTAAATATATTGTGAAGGCAAAATAAATTGAATTATATTTGTAAGCAGAAAAGTGAAATAAAATTTCTAAACAAATTTGAACATTGCTTAAAACCTTCAGATATGCATTGAGTAGTAAATAAAAGTTGAAGTGACAACTTGTATAAGGTTGATGCATAGTTGTTCAGGTCATAAAAGTTGACGTGACAACTCTAATGCATAGTTGTTTATAATAATTTCAAATACACAGCTACCATGTGTAATGGCTTTGCAATACTTATACATGAGTTATCAATAGGAAGAGAAATTCATAACGAATCTTGACATGTGTACTTATAAATGTAGTTATTTCATAAACTTCAGGTTCATATAACAAATAGTTGAAATACATCCGTAAGTTAGATGAACAACAACATTGTCTTACGCTTCAGTAACGAAAATACGACACAACATACAAACATATATGAAAGATAAAGGCATTTGATTTCTCATTCCTCATTTGACATGTAGTAGTCAGAGAGATATTTTTCATTGTTTAAGACATTATTTCGCTCAATCACTGTCAAATCTCTGTTGCTTGCTTCTGCCATTTCAGTGGCTAGTTGAAGCATGAAATGTCGACATCTCCGCATCAACATTCTGTTGTTCTCCTTCTTAATTCTGTTAACTGCTTTTTCATAGTCACTCACATTTCGTCTAGCCATGGTCAATGAACGACGATGAGGTACCGGTGCCCCAAAGTTACATAGATCATTAAACAATCCTTTTTGCTCCGTTACCCTGAACGCCCATTCTGCTCGGATACCAGCATAATAATCCTTCGGACTCGAGTACTTTTCGCTCTTGTAGTCATAAGTAAATAGAGGTAGTAGCCACACTTTCGAATTTCTTTGACGACGTGAACTTCCTGCACCTCTTGAAGACATTGTTCATAAAATAAAAAAATTAATAATAATAGTAATTGTAGATATATTACTATTGTTATGACTTGAACAAATATCATACTGGGGGTAGCGCTATTTATAGACATCATACTGGGGGTTAACTAGAGATGACCTGGTGACGATAATTGAGTTGGGGCACTACGGAAGAAGTGATACCCGTGATATTATTTTATCTTATTCATTTCATGCAATCCTGAGTACCCGTGACTTTGTGTACCTGTGATGTAGTCACGGACGTGGTTGTCAGATAAAATCATAATTGTAGGTCATCCTTTTTACAATGCAATTCCTTCATATTCAAGCATCGAGTTGTCAAATTAAATAGTAATGCAGTGAGTTGTCACATCGCCACATTAAACTATTTTTTCATGCTTGCTTTTTTAATACAGTAAGTAGTCACTTCGAATTGACAATTTTAGTACAAATTGGTGTTTTCAAAAAATTATAAATTAAATCATAAAATGAAACAGCATCTTTAATTTTCTTTGTTTTAAAGTAATACTGTTCATAAACAACTATGAAATAGAATGCAAGTAAATACACAACATTCCAACTCATTTCGACCTACAAAACTATCATTAATTTTTTCTTTTTCCAAAACAATGTTCAAAACACAAACAAAACAAAATAATAAAATGGCCACCTGATATGTAAAGAAGATTGGCATTGCAGCCTATATTTTATCTTATTTTCACTTAACGAAACTTCACAGTCATCCCCTTTTTCTTCTCTTTGCATTTTCTGCTTCTTTTTGTATTCGGTAAATTACACTTTACTTCTTTATAGAATTGTTTATCAACACTATTGCCATGTGGTCGTATTAATGTGACTTAGATGAATTCCGAAATGTGAGGAAAAAACAAAACATCTAAGTTGCGCAGCACAAAGTCACATGTATCACTGCATCACTGAATCACTGCATGAAGTTATATGCATTACTGTATCACTGCACAAAGTCACATGCATCACTGCATCATTGCACAAAGTCACATGCATCACATGCATCACTGCATCTGAGGAAAAAAAGTCACATGCATCACTGCATCGTTGCAGAAAGTCACATAGCATCTGAGGAAAAAACAAAGCATACAATTTATTACGTCTATTAAAGTCATTGCATCACTGATGAATGTTGGATGTATTACTACGCCGAGCTACAATTTATTATCGTACCATAGCTATTGTGCCCATGTGAATTTCTGCAATTCATAATGGGATGAGGGAGTGTCAGAATAAAACAACAAAACAGTTACACCCTTTGTGTTTAAAAAGCTACCCTATGCAACTCCAAATAGATTCATAAACCTTGAAGATAAAATATTATAGAGTTATAATGTATTGAAGATTAATTTGTAGTAGATTAGAATGAATGGGTTTTTCATTGTATAGAACTTGAAAGTGTTACAAATAAAAGCTAGCCTAGTATGCAGACAAGAACAACACCGACTTAAATCAACACATAGTTAACTTTAAATTAAATTGGTCAAATTTCTTCAATTAAATTAAATGAAATATGTAAGGTGAAAAGTGAAATTAAATATATTGTCAAGACAAAATAAATTATTATATTTGTAAGCGAAAAAATGAAATTAAATTTCTAAGCGGATTTAAACTTTGCTTAAAAGTCGAAATTAAATTGCTTAAATTTCAGATATGCACTGAGTAGTAAATAAAAGTCGAAGTGAGAACTCGTATAAAGTTGATGCATAATTGTTTAGGTCATAAAAGTTGACGTGACAACTCTGATGCATAGTTGTTTACAATAAGTTCAAACATACAGCTACAGAATATATGCTCGGGCATGCTGTTGTACCAACTCATCTGGAGCATGATCTGGAAGATGACCAAACTGTTCGGCCAGCCACCTCACCTTAGTCTACCTGCCTGTAAGTCTGCAGGTGTAGGTGCTACTCCCAATAGCTCAGCACATAGGGCTATCCACTGCTCCCTCGTCAATGATGGGTCAACTCTAGTAACTGCTCGCCTATCAATCCGCAGACCATATAG
This sequence comes from Camellia lanceoleosa, assembly GCA_025200525.1. Lineage (NCBI taxonomy): Eukaryota > Viridiplantae > Streptophyta > Magnoliopsida > Ericales > Theaceae > Camellia > Camellia lanceoleosa. Next base: position 109,294,649 of record CM045764.1, on the reverse strand, counting down.
GACAGATACGTCCTGCAATGTGACGGTGGCCTCCCCGATCGGGAAATGGAATGTATGAGTCTCTGTGCGCCACCTCTCAACGAGAGCAATGATGAGTGGGTGGTCCAGTCGAATATGCCCGATACGGTAGACACCATAGAATCCTACGCGTAGTATATATTGCAAGACTCTATGGTCTAATGGATGCTCCCACAATCCAGAATCTGCCTGGCGGCAGGTCAACACGGTGCGTGCCTCGTCCTATATAACAGAATGACTAGTTTAAATAATAGCATTATCACGTAATATAAAACAAAATGCAGGGTATTTTAATTGTAAGCGTAAAGTCCAACAAACGTTATTGTATATCGGATGCTCCCATATACTGTCAGTCCGATGTAACTGACTGAAAAGTGTGACCTCCTCAGGTACATGTGCCATGAAGCCTGTACAAGTGAAATACTAGATCATAACAATAAAAATCTCATTTAATCATAACAGAAAAATTGTAATTATTCCATAAATTACAATTTGTAAAAGAAAAGTATACTCAGCTATTTCAAAATTTAAATTTGTGTGATACTATATATGGAAGCAATTCTGTAATAACCTAATCGTGATTCCGAAACAAGCTGGCGATTCTTTAAGCGGGGCCGATTATGAGAAGTAATTGAACTGATTAAAATACGGGACTGACTGACTGAGATCTGAAACGGAATCGATTGACTGTATCTGTTTAATTGCATATTATCTGTTTGAGTGTTTAATTATCTGTTCAGTTTTTTGTGTTTAAACTACAAATTGAAGGCCTTATTGGCGGCCGAACCGGAAATCGATTAGCGTCTCATGATCATCATAATTTATGTGATTTTATGGTGTAATCATCTGAAAACTAATTAGGTATGATTAAATTAGATTAAAATTTGGTAAATTGCATAGCTTGACTTAATTACTGTAATGCCACCTAAGTGGCCCACTACTTGAACCTTTTTGATCTTCACATACACTCAAACAAAACATTTCTTCTCCCATTTCTTGCTCATAGCCGACTGTAGAGGGAGAGAGGAAGAGAGTTGAGTTCCTCCTTGTGATTTGCTTAGTGAATTAAAGAATTGTAGTGTAGATTGTCAATTGAGCCTCCATACCTCTAATTTAAGACTTAGGTAAGGAAATTCATCTTCTTCATTATGCCTTTGAGTTCATTCTTGCATGCTTTATGCTAATTTGAAGAATTGAGCCTAGGATTGGTTAAAAGTGTTGCATTAGTAGCTTAAATGTTGCATGCATGGCTATATCCTTGCATTTTGAGGTTGCTTACATAGAATTTGGTACATGCATGCTCATGATTATGTCTATGGTTCATGAACTCATCTTGTGTTGGAGGAAATTGGCTCATTTGAACTTGGATTCAAAGCTTGGAATTGTTTTAAACTCATGCATGTCATGTTTGTAGCATGTTCATGAAAATTGGTTTGAAATTGAGTTTGAATTAAACACCCTTGGGCTTTGATTTACCAAATTGATCTTTGAAATATATAATGTCATGTGTTTACAAGTGTTTTCCAGGTTTTTAGCCCAAGAGGATCGAAAATTTTGCATTTAAACTTGATTTTGAGCTTGAGGTTCAAATTTGAAATTTCCAGATTTTGGACCTACGCTCGAGTGAGGAAGTCCATGCTCGAGCGTACACTCTGTGATCCTGCCTTCCGCTCGAGCGAGAAAAGTTACGCTCGAGCGTGAAATGCTTGCATCTAGTACATTGCATGAGTTCACAGTTCGCTCGAGCGAGGGAATCCACGCTCGAGCGAGGACTTGTGTCTCACGCTCGAGCGAGGGTCGAGCGTCCATCGAGCGTAAATTTTGAGCATCCAGTATTTTTACTGTAGCACACAGTCCGCTCGAGCGACGGAATTCACGCTCAAGCGAAGCCCCTTTGTCTACATGTCCGCTCGAGCATAGAAAGCCACATTCGAGCGAGACCCCTGTTTTCTGAAAATTTTGGTAAGTGTTTGAAAGTACATCTTTGCATCCTCTTTCCATCCTAGGCATTCCTAGGGCATATTTAAGGTATCTTAAAGAGGATAAAGATATAGAACACACCGAGGCAAATTTAGGGATTAAGTTATTACAACTGTGAAACTTAGTATGTGTTCAATTTGTTAACTGTATAGGGTTGGCATTCCGAGGAGACGCTCACTGTAGCCCAGAACTCTGTAAGTAACAATTGTGTAAAGATATGTTCAAAATGATTATCTTACGAATCTTGGTAGGCATTTCTTGAATTGATATTGTTTACTGAATAAATGTATGTACTATATTCTGAGCTGTACTGTGGCATCCTTAGCACCTACTGTTTACTGTTACTGTTACAGAGATCTCTGTCGGTTCCCTCGTTGGGACCACTACTGTTTACTGATTGATGGCCATCATTTACTGTTCGGTCTTTTAGACCTACTGTTTACTGTTATGCTAATGGATGTACCACATATGATTGTTTATTGTCTTTGGACAACTATATCTTGATTAAAGCAATTTTTTCACTATTATAAGGACATTCATTCTAAACCCCTTTACGCGTTATGTTATTTACTGGGATTTAGCTCACTGCTCATATATATATGTAGGTGTATAGGCACCGGATCAAAGCTAGAAGCGTCGGGGTCAACTCCAATTTTGTCAAGCCAACCACTGTGCCTCATTGCGAGGTTCCGAGCCTGCCAAGCTATAGCTTAGGGGTGTTTTCATTTCCCCGTCTGTCCCTGTACTGTTTTGTATCTTGTATGGTAATGACACCATCTTATCTTGATATGAGGATTAAGTCCTGTCTTGAATGATTGTAAATATTGTGCATAAGCATTACATCTTGAATGTTTATATGTATGAAAAATCTTTTTGCATACAGACTGTCACAGCTCATTGGATATTGTTTATTTACTGTATTGGCTTCCGCCAAGCCCCTATACTCTGTTTTACTGTATTACTGTTAAGTAGGCCTTCGGTAATCTAGGATTACTGGCCGGTTACGGTGCTAAACCCATAAGGGCGGGTTTGGGTCGTGACAAATTCACTAAAATGTAATTAATTTTTATTTCAAAAACCTCTATTGATTAACTATAATTTAACTATAACAATTAAACTCTAATTAATTCCATACATGACGACTTCAAAAAAAAAAATGTGCTCGGTTATTTTAAAATTATAAATTTCTGTGCCACTGACATGGAAGCAATTCATTAAAATCTAATTATAATCATAAAAAAAACCCTCTAATTATTCCATAATTTATAATTTTTAAATATATATATATATATATTTGTACTTTAAGATTTAAAATTATGTGTCATTAAATATGATAAAAATTCAACAAAATCTACCGTTATGTATGCTATAACTAATATAGAAATCTTTTCGAAAATAATTTTAGAGCCTCAGTTACATAAGCTTAATAATGACCATGAACATAGGGTATTAACATGTGGATAGTTTTCCTACATAAATATTTGCTAAAAAATTGAATGATAAATTTTTTTTTTCAATAATAGGTTGATGACTACATTTATGACATATTTGACAAAACTTAATTATTGATTTTGTAATGCTAGAAGTTTGAATAAATTATAAAATTTTTAAATTACATAAATTTATTCATAAATTGTAAATGTGAACAATGGTTACAGTATTTGAAAATACTAAATTTATTCATAAATATTAAATTTTCAAATGGTAGAAGAACTATGTGATTAAGAATAGAATTTTATAATACACATTTTCAATCAAGTACACAGTAAAAAACTTAGGCCTATGTGGTACAGTTAAATGTTTTTGCGTACATATTTAGTTTAATTTATTTGCTTAGTATGTTAGTTGTAATTTTTTTAAAATATAAAACAATTACAATATATAAAGACTTAAAAATTAGAAATGATCTATTACAAATAAAAAATGATTTATTTAAATATACAACCCCGTTTACAAATAAAGAATTAAAAAATAAAGAATTAAATGATCTATTACAAATAAAGAATTTAAAAATGATCTATTACAATATGTAAGTATTACATAGTTTTCATCGACCAAGTTGCGCCGGACATGTTTGCTTGTCATGACTTGTCTGCTGGCACTCACTGCAACGAGTGGTCAAATGCCTATTTGATATATCCATCTCATTCGGAATACGAGACATAGATGTACGATCCTGTTTTACTTCTCGCAGACGAAGTACATTAGGCATTAAGGTCCACTGCGGATCATCTCAATAATCTTGATGCAATATTGGATTGAATTTAGTTTCCCAAACCCTCCTGCATACAAGAAGCCTATATACTAGATCAACGTACTCGAATGGATTGTCACCGCATTCAGACATTATAGCAAGCATATGGAAACATGGATAGTATCTTATCTCATATTTCCCACAACTGCACATGGGTTGATTCATCCGCACAATCTGTGTATTGCGACCTCGTCCATGGCGAAAAGATGTTTGTACCTCAAATACGCGGCGGGGCCTATCAGACAATATTGATACAAACTAATCAAGTTCATGTTTTTAGGTGTAATTAACTTAACAACATAATAAGAACAATTTAGTTCACATTACAAAATAACCTGTCATATGATATCAACTGGAAAGTATTTCCCCTTGTGATGCCCTCATCGATAGTTTTTTGCATCTCTCTAGGGTATTGGAACTCATTTCGTATATCTATTTCAGCTTGGGTTCCCATCTCATCAAAATATTTTACGAGCCGTCAAAATGTAAATTCAACTATAGCTGAGATAGGTAAGTTCCTTGCACCTTTCAAGACACTGTTGAAGCACTCTGTATTATTGCTGGTCAATACCCCTCACCGATATCCGCTGTCATACGCAAGGGCCCACTCCATAGGATTCATCTTGTGGACCCAATCGATGGCATCTTGGTTAATAGCCTGTATCTGTTCTAAGTAAGCATTACACTTTCGTCGTTGATGAGCATTCCCTGCTTTCCATAGAAGTTGTTTCAGCTCCTTATTTTTGAACCTTGTGTTAAAGTTACTATAGACATATCGAAGGCAGTGCCGATGATATCCAACAAATTGGAACGAGGGATTTAGCCAATGCCGCCTCACAGCAGCTAAAATACTCTCAGCTTGATCAGATATCAAGGTCACTCTCTGTCGGTCCATGACAATATGTTGATATTTGAAATGAAAAACGACCAAGACTCCAAACTCTCATTGTCGACAACAGCGAATACAAGCGGTAATACTTTGCCATTGTGTAGACACCCTATTTTTGACTGACTTTAAGATTCAGACGTCATCGATTGAGCGCTCGATGATCGCGCATGTTTGTGCTCGTTTCGAGTTTCCGGAGTTTTCGGCTGAGTGCCTTGCCTTCGGGCCTCTGAACTCTTTGTGTTTTGGCTTGGTTTATGGACTATGCCTTGTTGACCTTGCCTGGAGGGAGAGAGAGGCCTGTAGGCCACTTTTCGTAGTCGTAGACTACTTTTCCCTCTTGTAGGCTAGTTTTCGGTTTTCGAAACCTTCGGCCGAGCGCCTTGTCTCAGGACCTCTTAATGTTCTCCTCTTGGCCTGGTTTTTGGACCATGCCTTGTTGCTTTTGCCTAGAGGGAAACAGAGGTCTGTAGACCACATTTTGTAGTCATAGACTACTTTTCTTTCTCGTAGACCACTTTTTGTACCCGTAGACTAGGTTTTGGGGCTTCCGGCTAAGTGCCTCGCCTTGCGGACTCTTGTCTTGCCTCTTTTTTGGTTTGGTTTTGAACCAAACCTTCTTATCCCTTGCCTGGAGAGTGAAACAGGGGTGTAGACCAGTTTCTCTCCCTGTAGACCACTTTTCTTCCCTGCCAGCTAGTTTTCTGGTCGGCTAGCTAGGGTGGGTGGTCTGTGGACCACCTAAAGTGGTCGGCAGCCATGCCACCACCTTCCTTTCTTTGTGCAGACCACCTTTCCCCCATTGCCGACCAGTTGTTCTCTCTACAGACCACATTTTCTGGTCGATCGACCAGTGGGAGTAGTCGGTCGACCACTTCAACTGGTCGGCACCTTTTCTGCTTTTTCTGCAAATATTTTTCATGCCAGCTGTGCCAACTGTTGGGCACAGAAAGCATCTTTCATACACGTGTATGGAGGGATTGCACCTAGCTTCAAGCTTGTTCAACAAGCTTGAGGCTTGGATTACTATATAAGGGAGCCTCCTCCTTCTTGTCTCAGGTTCAGAAAAAATTAGTTGAGGCTATACATATATCTCTATCTCTATATTTCTCTCTCTCTCTCTCTCTCTCTCTCTCTCTCTCTCTCTTTATATTTGTGCTTGTAAGTGTCTTTTCTTCACACTTTTGCACTAAAGCACCCAGCGAAACACCACAATCTTGTTGCTGTGGTACCTGAGGGTCTTGCTTGCACTCAAGGGCTGGTTTTAGCTTAGAAAAGTTGCTGGAGTTGCTACTTTGAAGTTGTTCTTCAAGGGTGAGTCTATACCCCCCTTTTTGGCTTTGTTTTCATTGCTTATTTGGCCCCATTTGCATGCTTCTTTTGGCTTAACTTTAAACTGTAAAAAGCTTTATTTTCAAGTGCTTAAAATGCTTGTTTGAGACCTCTTTGGTGTTGGGGGTGGCCTACCCCCTTTTGTGCCTTATTTGGCCTTGTTTTGAGCCATCTCTTTTAGGCCTTTGTATCACATTTTCTTGGCCTTTTAGCCACTGAAATCTAGTGGATTTTTAGTGGTAGAAAGTGTGTTTTGAGGTTCAAAATGGGAGGGGGTCATCCCCTCTCCTTGTGTCTTGGTTGCTTGCCTTGTTGGCCTCATGTTTGAGCTTGTTATTTTAGCATGTGTTGGCTTAGTCTCAGCCCATTTTTGGCCCTATTTCAGCATGGCATACCTCTATTTTGGCTTGGTTTGATCACCTCATGCATGCTTTTTATACTTGTAGTGTAATCTTGCCATTTAGCCTTGTGTGCATCATGCTTTGGACCATCATTCTAGCATGTTTTTGGCTTAACTCCAGCAAGCTTTTACTCATGTTTTGCCATGCTTAAGCTCTGTTTCATGTGCTTTGGGTCATGCATGCCTTGCTTTGTATAGCTGTAGTACAATCTTGCTCATTAGCTTTGAGTTTCCAAGTCACTAGCATGCATTGCTTGGGCTATTTGCATGATTTAGCATCATTTGATGTTTGATTTCAGAGCATGTTTCACTGTCATGCCCTCACATCTTTCACCCTTTCAATGCTTTTGGAAGGTTGTGCTTTATGCCTTAAATATGAGACAATATGTATGCCATATTGTCTAAGCATTTGGGCTACCATATCAGTGTATTTTTGGTCTTATTTTGCCATAATACAACTCTATTTTTGGCTGGTTTGGCCACTTGTGGTTTGCATCTTGTACTTGCAGAGTAAATCTCACTTACTAGCCTTGCATGCTTGTTGTTTTAGCTCATTATCCTAGCATGTGTTGGCTCTACTACAACATGTTTTTGGTCTTGATTTGACATGCTCTAGGACTATTTTGGGTTGTCTTAGCCATATGGTTCATGTATTGCATAGCTGTAGTGCAATGGGCTTGACTAGCCTTGTGTTTTGATGCCTCTAGCATGCTTTGTTTGAGATGTTTGCTTGCCATGACATCATTTAACATGTTATTTTAGAGCATATAGCATTGTCATGTTCTCACTTCTTTCACTCTTTGAGTGCTTTTGAGAGTTGTGCCTTTGTGCCTCGATTATGGGCCAATGCGTATGCATGCTTGTCTAGGCTTTTGAGCTCCCATCCTAGCATGTTTTGCTCTTTGTTTTGACCTAATTGAGCTCTGTCCATGGTTGGTTTAATCATTTGTGCCATGTATTGCATGCCTCTTGTATAGTCCCCTTTAGTAACCTTATGCCTTAAGCCTTCTAACATGCTATGCTTGTGTTGTTTGGATGATTTGGCATCAGTTTATACTTGATTTTAGTGCATATAGTGTAGCTATACTCTCACATTTGTCACTTCTTAATCATGTTTGAGAGTTGTGCTCTTATGCTTAGTTGATGAGCCAGTGCATGAGCATGCATTACCTTGCCTTTCATGCCTTCATTTCAGAGCATTTTGGCCATTATCTTGGTATGTATGAGGTCTATTTGGGGCTAGTCTAGTCCATTGTGCATTGTATTGCATAGCCCTTGTGTTGTATCCTTCACTAGCTTTCATGCTTAAGGACTCTAATTTGACATGCTTATGTTGTTTGCATGTTGTTTGGAATGTTGTTGCATTGCATTGTGTTTGGATTGAACGTTAATCCAAACACAAGAAACGAGGGACATTTCATACTTGAAGTGGTGAAACGTGCCTCATTCCTCGGTCGCCGACCTTCTTGATCAAGCATGATAGAGGTTAACGCCCTTATGTGTTATTTGTGCATTCATTGACATTGAATTGTGCAAATTTGGCTTCTCGGCCATCGTGCATTGCGATGCTCGGTTGGTGGCCCGAGAGTCAAGTACCACACTCCCTTGAGCTTAAGAAATGATAGGGAGAGTGGTTGCGCACAGATACCTTGCAAATACACTGCTGTGCCCCTTCTTGTTCTTTGTTGCAGCAAATTAGAGCTTGGCAGGAATTTCTGGTCAGCAGACCAGAAAAAATAGCTGGCCGACCACTTTTTCTGGTCTGCAGCAAGTTTAGGTGGTCTACAGCACCATTTTCTGGTCAGCAATGCACTAGAGGGTTCCCATGTTGGAGTAGAAGTTATCTGCAGGTTTATGCAATGTCCTGAGATCAAATGCAAACAGAGGCAACTCGGGGCATAATAATGGATTTCCGAGCGAGGCGACCGAGTATGCATGCACTTCTCGCCCCGAGGCTCCTTTTAACTGCTTTTCTTAATTAGTTAACTATTTGGTTCTGTACTTAAGTAGTTAATGCACTTAGTTATTCATTTGTGTTTGTAATTAGTTAACTTGTTAGTTAATTAGTTTCGTTTTGTAATAATTAGTTTAATTAGCTTAGATTAGCTAGTTAGCTTATTATTCGGACCCTCCGTCGAGAGGGCAAATTTTGTAATAAGTGTGCGTGTGTGTGATGCATGTCTTCCAACCTCTATTTCTTTCTCCTTTTTACTTATCAGCTTTCGATGGTTAGTTTAAGGCATATTTCAATTAGCATACTTATGCTTGCATGTGTGCATTATTCATTTGTCTTGTATCACCGGGCTCAGCACATTATTCAAACTGCATTGTATTTCAATACACTTTCTTGAATACGCGTTTCAAAGTATGTTATCAAGTGTTGCATTCATATGCCATTCTAGATAGTCGAGCATATTTTAGTTGCATTTTTGCATGTGTTGCATTAGGCATTCTTGACATAGCTAGGATCATGCATGATTTCTAACTAGCTTTTATTTTGGTTCGGAGTACTAGGTAAGCTTTTACGCTTTAGCATACTGCATGAGATGTGTATGTTGCCATGTATAGCATGCTTGCCATAAGGCTATGTGCTTAACTGCTATAACTGCATGAATGCCTGTGGATGAAGGCTTCATTGTTTGAATTGGAACAATTCATCAAAATGTGCGTTTTAAGCCCACTCTGCGGAGTGGCAAAATCATGTTTTAAGCCCACTTGAGGGTGGCAAATCCGCATTTTAGCCTACTTGAAGGTAGCAACTTCAAACCATTTTCAAAAAACAAACATGAGATGTTTTGTTCCAAATCGAGTGATTTAGTCTATACTTGTATGCTGTGAGCATCACATAGTAAGTTAGCTAATAAACCGGAATAAGAACACATGTGTTTTCAAAAACAACATATCATGTTAGCAGAGGCCGATCCTTTGATCGGGCAAGCGGGGGTGCTCATTTCAAGACCTTCCCCTCTCGTACCCAAGTTCCCAAGCCGAGGTAACTTTGGTGATGACAGACATGTGGCCTTAGGCACGAGTCAGAGTTTCCTAAATTTCCCAAAACAAAATATTTAGGTGGCGACTCTGAAATCTGGCAAAGCAGTCCATGTTTGGCGCTTTTTGATTAAAATCGATTTTCCAAAACAATTTGCCAGATTTAAACTCTTTAGTGATTTATCAGTCTTACATTACACTTTGTGAGATTAGATTCAGAACCGTGACAGGAGTCCGAACTGTAGTAGCTAGAACTACAATTCACGCCCTCGTGTGAGGAGCGAAGTTTCGGACAATCTACACATTGGCAGTAACAATCGTTGTTACAAGCAACACACCAATGTATTTACCGTATAAGAATGTACCATCTATGGTTATAACAGGCCTATAATATCTGAAGCCATCGATGACGGGTTTGAAAGACCAGAAAATAAAGTGGAAGACGGCCATAATGGTTGTACCTCTGGTATATCTATGCTTCCATTAAACGATGGTGCCAGGATTAGATGCCTGTAATGCATGCATGAATTTAGGCAACTGCCTATATGATTCATTCCAATCCCCGAATACCATTCTAATTGCCTTTGCCCTTGCATGTCACGCCTTCTTGTATGATATACTATAGTTCATGGTCTTTTTGATATCTTCGATGACATTCTTAATTGGCATATTAGGTTCATTCTGCATACGACAATCAAATATGAGTTGGATTATTTTGGTGTGAACACTATAAACACACAAATATGTATATATATGTAAACATTTATTTTTTATACTCACTGCAACTTGTCCTAAAAGATAAGAAGCAATGTAACTGGAGCTAATATTAGTGTAGTCCATGTTCATTCGTGGGTATAAACAATGGTGAGGACCTCTGTATTGCTTTATTTCAAAAAGACCATGTTTCTTACTAAGAGATGCACGCAACCACCATCTGCAATCGTGCTTGCAAGCAGACACCCAAAGGTTTCGCTTGGAGTCAACCACTTTATACTCTCGATTATTTGTTGCATGGTACAATTTCACAGCATGTACAAGTTGCTTCTTATCAACGAAAACCATCCCTTTGTCCAACTTTGGATTTTCAGCGTTCTAGATTCGGTTATGGGGAATGACATCACGGCTACTCATGTCAAAATCACCACCCATGTGAATGTTCTCATAGAAAGGGATTTCAGGTCTAGGTGGAATGGGGGCATTGTCAAGGTCAATGAGATCGTCGGCATCATCTTCTTCATCATCATCATCTGATCCGCCCAATAAATTTTCTTCATCACACATTTTATTCTCATCATTGTCTAGGGTGACATCAAGACTGTACATGTCCTTGTCAGCAAACTGCACATAGTTCACTATTTCAGCCATATTACCAGCAACTTCAACCGGAGTGGTATGATGGCTACAGGTGGACACATCTTCTGTGTTATTGTGAAATTCATAATCATCTCCACCACATGAACTTGATTCTATACCATGGCCCTCAAATGTCTGTTGTGTGTAGCCCACTGCATAACATTGATCTGATTCATACATAGGAGACTGAAACGCTGTCGTGTCAATCCCATGTGTCAGCAATGTAGTGAACGGACGAGAATCCATCTGTGTCATATTCGGGACATTGTGTACAACCTCTTTATCAATGTACACTTCCAAATAATTTGGTGGTTGGAAACTTGCACCGATACTTAATACGGTGTTCAATGCCTCATCGTCATTGATCGGTAATATCTTGTATTTGCTGATTGCTTGCCACTGGCGATAAGGATATCTACATTTGAAGTTCAATCGGACACTTTTCCCATAACTTGCCACCTTGGACATGATCATCTCCTCCAAATTGCTAAGCGTGGTGCCAAGTTGCACCCCATATATCCCTTTCGGCTCAGCATCATATGACATACCTTCATTGGGATCCCGAATTATGTTTCCCCCGCAGTAGAAGATAATTGGACCAGTCTCCATATACTTGCTTAAATGAAACAAAAAACATTAAAATATCAACAATATACTTATATTGGATTTTACTTCTAAAAGAATTATATGAATTTTAACTCATTAAATTAGAATTACTTGTGAGGCAAGAGCTTTATTTAAGTAATCAACAATTGTAATCCAACAATCATTAGTGATTTTTTAATTAAAATATGAGTTAAAATAATTATTATGTTTTAGATTTTTTAGCTTTTTAAGAAAAAAGCTTACAACACACAAACAATGTTGGTTTGTTTTGATATAACTGTCTATGGAACTCCTGTGTTCTGCTTTTTTCATTATTTATTACGATTAACATCATGCTCTTGTGCACGACAAATGTACATTTTTCTTTTTCCATGTGTTCTACTTTTTCCATTATTCTTCTTTGTTTTGGAAATCCGGACTTAGTGTTGATTTGATTTTTGTAAATTAACATGCTTTTATTTTTGTGTTGGTTATTTGAATTTGTTTAGCCGGATACTTGGTGAAAGGAAGTTGTGGGAGTCAAAAGACAATTTATATTTTCCTATAAGTGACATTTATATCATCATGGACTTTGTTCACTTATTTTTTCCGGCAACTTTTTCAACATTGTCAACAATTTTCACTTTGTCCTTATTACCAAACAAGATTTTACCTTGAATGTAATACTTTATACCCCTTTGAAATAAACTTCACCATACTAGATCACAAACTATCCTAACCATCCATTTAAGTATTACCATGCACTTCACACAGTGGATAAACTCTCTCTCCTTCCCCATCTCTTTCGCCATTGAAACCTACTTGTTTCCTGCTACAGCCTAACGCCATCAAAACCCACACTGCCTCTATAATCATCCTCCCTTCCCCCTTGCCCCATAACCCATCGCCACCCTCTAAATGCACTGTTACATTTTGAAAACCTGGTTTCATTTCTTTTGGTAAAAATACTTCACTCAAAAAATAACTTTTGGAAAGTTTCTTTCATGTAAGACTACTCATCTAGATAGTCTATTTCTCTTCACATGGCAACTTGGAAATAATCATTAATTATCTTCAATAAGATAGTCAATTTGATGGGTAATATCCTTCCCCATTGGATTAAGCATCGTTGTAATAATATAAATTTATTAAATGCTTAAAATGCATCAAACGAGTGGAGCCATCCAAGTACTACCATTAATTTAATTTTATTTATTTTAAAAAAGCCCTAATTAATTTTATAATATGGTAACTTTTATATATGATTAAGTCACTCTATGTGACATCAAAACATTTCTTTTTGAGATTGGATATGCTTTGTTCATATGATCCTTTTTGAATTCATACACATGTATAGATGTCCTATACTAAAATGTTTATTGAATTTGAAACAAATTTTTTTTTTGAATCACATAGCAGCAATAACTTCAGATTTTGAATAAGTCTAAGAACACAAAAATGGTTATAGAACTATACACAAAATGTATATAGATGGATAAAATTTTTCAAAATATTAACAAACTCTATAAAATTTTATGCGTATATATGTATTTGTATTCAATTTTATGATCAATTTTGTTTATTTATAACAAAACTATAAGATTTTTAGCTAGTGACCCATTTTGATTTACAAGATCTGTGAAAGGGGCAATTCCAAAGATTACAGTCATGACAGAGTTTAGAGGAAGATCAGATATATGCACGCACCTTATTAAGCTATGATTTGAATCCATAACACTCGAATTATAATAGAATTATTTTATTTTATATTTTTATCAACATAATAAAATAACTTACCATTGCGGCAAGGGCCTCCCTCTCTCAATATGATCAATTTCTAAAAGGCATTGACTCCAAATAAATAAATAAATAATAATAACTCTACACAACCCTTAATTTAGGCAATGATTTAATTGTACGCATGTAAGTGGGAGCAATTTAAAAAACACTTATTTTGTTTTATTTTGATAAATTTTGATCTATTTTTTAGTATTTTGATAAAGTAGACAGATATATATCACACATTTAATTTCTATTTTTTTATTATTTTTATTTAATAAATAGCATCATGGATTACTAATTTTGAATCTTAAGACATTATGAAGATTCTCGTTTTATTTTTCTCTTCATATAATTTTATAGTATAATTTTAAAACAACTTCATTCTATCAAGTATTGTTTTTATTCAATGAGATTGGACAAAATTGGACAAGTCATACAAAAATTTTAAATCATAGTGTAAGTTTTGCATGAAATTATTATTTTTAAATAGCTCATTTTGGCTTGTTTTGAAAAGTAAGAAAAAAAAAATAATTTATTTACTCTTTTCTTTTTTTTAAACATACAATAAAAAAATAGAGAGATAATATAATCAAAATAAACCAATAAATTAATTTTTTTTCATGTTCTCAAAAGAGGTTTGTGCCTTGGCTTACGAGCTTGTGTTGGTGGTTAAATCTATGTAGTAAATTTTGGATACTAATCCATGTCAATCTATTGGGCCATCCGTAGCAATTATTTGATATTATGAAACGCAGTCTTAGCCATCAAAGTGCTATTTTTTTTTTTTCTTTTCTTCTTACCTAGGAAATTTCTATGGACTATTAATTAGAATGTTTTAAGACTCTCTTTTGATGCATTGTCTATAATTTTAAATTCAGTCGAGATGTGTATAAATTGACTTAGATACTCAGTTATAAAAGATAAAAATAAAAAATTTGAAAGTTAATAATTATGAGTTGTAATTTTATATTATTTCTAGTAAAGTATGGTGATATTTGAAATCAACTTTTTTTTGTATTCCCAATCATGAGTTGTTTCAAATAGGGCAGCAAATGAGCCGAACTTTTCATGAACAAGCTCGACTGAGCTTGTTAAGGGCTCGGCTCGGTTCGTCAAGCTTGACTCGTTTATTTTTATTTAAACAATATAAATAACATTAAAAAAAATTATCGAGCCGATCCGAGTCAAACTTGAGTTTCATTAATATTAATGAGCTCTCATTATATGTTAAAAATTAGGCATGCTCCTTTCAGGTCTCAAGTTGAACTCTCATTATGTGTTATCAATTTCTTGAGGTCATGTTTGTAGGTATTATTTCAGATTTGGCCGATCTACATAGAAGGGACATTTTGTGTGGATTCTAAGATTAGTTGAGAAATATGTAAACTGATTCGGACATCTGACTATCATAAAAATATAAAGCTTAACTGAATAAATATAATCCAGACGCATAGGGAATAAGTCAATTGGATAGTTCAAGTGGGTAAAAATTCTCGAGAATGAGTCATTTTATAAATCAAAAATTTTAATTTTTTCAAACATAATTTTTAAACAAAATTTTTTTATTTATATAAAATGTTTTGGTAATAGCATTTTTAAGGACGAATTGAAAGGCCTCTTTTGACAAAGAGGTTAAAAGTCATTTTTTGACTTTTAATTTTTTTTAGGTTACATCATTTCTCTACTTTTGTACACGTTTTCCACAAAAAGTTAAAAAAAAAAACGAAAAATTAGCTTTTAACATATTTCCTAAAACAATCCAAAAAAATTGTTTGTACTAGTTATAGTGGCCTAATAATGTAGCTTAAGAGATAAGCGAAAGAATAAGAAGATTTAACCATATAGACAGGATTAACAAGCAAAAAAAAAAATATTTTAATTCAAAAAATATAGACAGGATTCACAATTCAAAATCCTTAATTTCTGAAACCCTAACCCTAATTTCTGATTTCACAATTCAAAATCCTAACCCTACTTTATGATTTCACATTCAATTGAAAACCCTAGAAAATTTTCACAATTCAAAACCACAACATTTTACCAATTCAAAATCACAATTTCAATTCACAAAGCCTATTCTACCCACATTGATATCAATTTCAATTCACAACATTTTCACATTCACAAACCCTATTCTACCAACATTTTCATCAATTCACAACATTTTCACATTCATAAAACCCTATTCTACCCACATTATACCCACATTGCACCCACATTCACATTTTCACAAACACAATAAACACATAAAATTCAAATGAGACGGAGAGAGACAGACGCCATACCAGTGAGAGAGAGCAACCACGGATGGAGAGAGAGTGAGAGCAGAGAGAGTCTAGGAGTACAGAGAGAGAGAGAGAGCAGAGAGTGAGAGAGAAAAAACCTAAGTGTAAGCGTGGTTGCAAATGACGGGACTGGGAGAGTTTTATATAAGTTTTAAAAGCGTGGTTATCATCCACGATTTCTCAAAATTTTTTTTGGTTAAAAGCGTGGTTATGATCAACGTTTTCTTCCCTCAACAGTAAAAGCGTGGTTCGAAACCACGTTTTATGAAAAAAAAAAATTTACTTAAAAGAGTGGTTTCAAACCACGTTTTATAAAAAAAAAAAAAAACTTAAATGCGTGCACGTTTTCTCAAAAAAAAAAAACAAAAAACTTAAAAGCATGGTTTCAAACCACGTTTTATGAAAAAAAAAAAAAAACTTAGAAGCGTGGTTTGTAACCACGCTTTCTTAATTAAAAGCGTGGTATGCAACCACGCTTTTTCGATTTTAGACATTTTCGGCGGGAGGGTCAAACAAACGGTGAAAGCGTGGTTCACAACCACGTTTTAGCCTAGTTTGGGAATTCCGTCCAAATTAGGCCTAGTTTGAGAAATAAGTTGCTATTTTGCCTTAATTTGGGAAAAGGCCTTGAGATTTGCTTAAAGTACAGATTGCCCCTATAGTTTGAAAAATTACAAATATCTCCTTGTTAGTATTTTTTATTTAACAAAATTAACTAAAAAAATGAAATTCATAATTGCTCTCCTATACAATAACAAAATTATCTAAATTATTAATTGAAACATAGTTTAACATCATTAAAATCTGTTAATTGGCTTGATGATTTATTAATAAAATGGGTGATTTGTTATGAAATTAGAAATCTCAGGGGGTGGAATGTAATTTTCAAAACTACATGGTACGATTCGTATTTTAATTAAATCTCAAGAGATGTATTTGTAATTTGTCCATTTTTTTTTCATAGATATAATCTATTTAAAAAGTATTTGGATCATAAAAAGGGGCAACATGAACTCACAACCCCCACAATTGGTTTTCAAAGTGGGGGACCATAATTGAATCAGTGGTACTATATACATCAATTAGTGTATTAATAGTAGTTATGACATTATTATTGCGGTGGTACTACATGCACCAATTAGTATACCAACACTAGTTTTGACAATATTATTGACTCCATTCATTAATCACATTATAAATATAAAAAACTTTTTAAATTATATCACATCATCAATTAGTACACTAATTGATATATATAATATTATTCTTTCTCGACCCTCCTCATTAATTACATTATAAATATCAAAAATCTTTTAAATTATATCAGATCATCAATTGATACACTAATTAATATACTAATTAATACATATGACATTATTCTAATTGAATTGATGGTCTAATTTAAGAGTGTGAGCTGACTCTCATCGATTTTAGTAATCTAAATAATTCATCTTCAAATATTTGTAGATAGATCATCATTTACAAAGAAAATAAAATTAGTATCAATAATTACATGATTTGAGGTCTTAAATAAAATAAACGGTAATTATGATTTCGAGTATAATTCAGTTGGTTTAGTTTCCATTTTTTAAATTTAATTTTTTTAAAATTGAATTTTTTATTTTTCGGATTTTTTTTAGTGAATTTTTTTAAATTTTAAACTTTTTTTTTTTACTTTTTTAAATGTACCTTATTTAGACGTATCCAAATAGTAAAATATTTGTGAAAAAATATTTTAAAAAATTAATAAATATAAAAAAATATGAAAAATGTATTAAATTTTCATTTTTTTTTATTTTTGATATTTAGTGTGTTTTTTAAAATTTTTTTTCATAAATATTATACTTTTTAAGTGTATTTATATTAGGGATGTCTAAAAATTTAAAAAATTAATTAAAATTTTTAAAAAATTCGGTAAAAAAAAAATATGAAAAACGAAAAAATAGAATTTAAAAAAAAATTAATTCTAAAAATGAAAACCAAATAGAGTGATTCATGTTTTTTTTTTTTGGGGGGGGGGGGGGGGGGGGGTGGTTGTATAGATAATATCCAATTATTTGAAATTTAAACAATTTGTACTACTGAGGTAATAGAAGTGGGACACAATTCTCTCAACTTCACATTCTAGTAAGCATACACAGCCAATATCGACAAGTGGCACAACATCGACAGGGGGCAATCCAACTAAAGGACCAGTTGAGCTAGGGACCAAACCGTACTACAATGTCATCTATGGCATATGGCAGCACAACTACGGCATCCATTATTGAAGCAGCAACATCAACTTCCTCAGCTATAGCAGTAACTTGAGACAGTTCGAATTTAGTTACAATCTATGGTATAACGATTCATCAAAATATAATTATTCGTATCAAATAAAAGTATGGAATATGTATTCAATATTTTTCATTGATTACTTCTTATATATTTATATTTAATATTATCTTACATGTATCATTTGTTATTCCGACCACACAACCAAATAAAGAACTTAACTGGAGAGCACCGGCAGAATAGATTAAGTCTAAACAACCTGTTACAGAAAGATAAGAATTCGGCGGTAGTTCGTCCACTCGGGAATACTCCGACGATCAAGTCAGTAATCAAATATATCTCAAAGATAGTAAATTGTACTTAACTTACAAGAAATAACATAATATCATACATAAAAAACCTCTCTTAGGCCTACGAGGGTGCCTTACTTTTATAGCTAACACTGACCTGATCCCTACAGAAGCCTCAATTAAGTCGACTCAGGCTCAATGTTTATCCTGGACTCTCAGCTAGATAGGGATAAACTCCTAAGAGTTTTATCCTTATTCAGACTGAGATTCTCCCCTGTTCTAGGACTCTTGTCTCTTATTCGCTCATTTCAGATTCCGATATCTCCATAGATAATCTCAGCTTAGCCGAGATAACCTCGGCATCAGGATCAGGCCACATGGCACCTCGGTTGACACTCCGGTGTCACTTTGGTCACGTGTTGTCATTCTCAAGTTACGTTCCCACAACTGTCCCCTAGGTTCTATTATCTCGACAACCTGAGGTGATGGAATCTACACCGCTTACTTCCATGTTTACATCGACTAAGGGCTGGTTTGGCAACTTACAGAAAAATCAAAAAGTTATCAAAAAAGTCAAAAAGTTATCACTATTCACCAAAAAAATATAAAAAAAATTATTTTGTACAAATTGTGAGACAACTCACTTTGACCGGAGGCGTCTTTGCCTGACTTTGGTGAGGATAAATTACACAGGCGGAGGCAAGTTTAAGGACTATGCTGTTCGGCCCGTGGGGGCCATCACGGGTCCCATTTTAATAATCTGAACCGTTGAATGTGTAGAACTCGTTGAGTATTATATGCTTATAAAAAATCACGTTGGTCGGATATCGCTAACTATATGATCAAATCAGTTTTGTATAAAAAAAAGGATGGTGTTATAGTTGATGGTTGAAAAAAAAACTAATCCGATCAGATCGCTATTGATATCCGATCAACTTGATTTTTTACAAGCATATAGTACTCGACAAGTTCTACATATTGTACGGTTCCGATTAGCAAAACGAGAACTGTGGTTGGCCCCCATGGGCCGAACAGTACTATCTAATTTATGCTCGAAAATGAGAGAATTATCTCTTACTTACACTCTGCCACGCTGCCCTTACGCTTTCGACCGTACGGCCTATTCCATCACTAACTCCTCCTATACACTTATTTATACAAAATTTTTAGTACACATTTTTTTGTAAAAAGTTAAAAAGTTAACCCAAACATCCGTATTTTTTTCCTCAACTTTTTAGTCTAAAAAGACAAAAAGTACACTTATTTAGAACACCCCAAACAACCCCTAAAATTCATTCTCCCTTTTGACCGAGATCATGACTTGTCGGTTTCACGTGTCTAGGACTCAGCTATCCATTTTTAACAATGATAAAGACTTAAGAACCAAGTTTCTTGAGTTTCTACACCGAAATCGTTTATTCAACCGAGGTTTTCATTTCATTAAATCAAGAACTCCAAGAGTTTTATCTGCTTATGAGCTGTCACGCATGGTTTTCTCAATCGTTTCCTCCACGTGTCACATCCCTATTGGCTCGTACCATTTATGCGCCACTAAGTTACGTCGATCTGCCCATATCGCCCGACATGCACGTCGTCCTAGGCATTCCATTATGGTTTGCCGCCCTTTCGAATTTTTGACAAAACTCTTACTCTCTCTCCGACTCTTCACTCTTGAGAATTCAATTTGCCTTCGAATTTTCTCTTTCTAATGCTTCTCTTCCAAACCTTCATTTTCGTGCTTCCAAGCTCCTGCAACTACTCCAATCGTCTCTTCCGGTGAGCAATTCATCATTTGGTTCCGATTATTCACGCTGTTCAACTCTGGTGAGACTCATTCCGACGTCCTTTCTGCCGGCTTCACTTGGTAAGTCCTCAGTTTCTTCTTTTTGAGTTTTTCCATGTATTCCACTCCGTATCTGTTGCTGTGGAAGTTACATCTGTTTTCGTAGTTGTACTTTGTTTATTATGAGATATCCTCTGTTCTTGAATCTGCCTTGGTTCTCGAACTTTCGTTATTGCATTTGCTTGTGATTTGTGCACATTGCTTTCACACACTCACATTGTGTTTGTAATTTTTCCTATTCTTGGAATGCCATCCGTATGACTAAGCACATCCTTGGCATATTGCACTAGTCACTTTTGAATGTCTGGCACTGCTCTTGCCATATCTGTATTTTTTTCTACATTTTTGCTTTGTTCAATTCTTGAATTTTGTTTACCTTTGATGCTTCTTGACTCTAAATCTTGCTCTTTTTTTCTGCTTTTCTTGTTGTATTTCCAGATTTTTCCCTTAACTCTTTTTTTGCCTAGAAACCAATTACTTAGGAAAAACTGAAACAATCTCCCCTTACATCTGAAAAAACCTTAGCTCCATTGCTAGCTTAGGTTTTAGCCGAGGTATTCAAATCTATATCCATCACTTCTGTTGCACAACCCTCTCTTACCGAGATAATGGGAATGTTCAGGTGGAGGGTAGACACCCTAGAAAAACTCGAGTATTTTAGGAGAGAGTTTTCCATCCCTGCCGACGTCCAGATTAGGTTAGCTGAGGAGGACTCTATCATGCCAGATGGAGATTCCATGTCCTTCCCTGTTGTGGCCTTCATAGAATACGGACTTCGGCTTCCCTTAGACATTCTCTTTAGGGAAGTCCTTCACTACTATAAACTCAACCAATGCAACTAGCCATCAATTCCTATAGGGTTATTAATGGTATAATTGTTTTATCCCGCCAAGAAAACGCTAGAGTAACATTAGCCGACATTCAATACTGTTTACCATGTGTAGCTTAAAGTCTGAAAAAGGCTACATTTACTACCTGAAACCTAGATCCACTGCATACAAAATCATAATCGACCTCTAGACTCCAACAAGGGTGTTAGAGATGACTACCTCATTGTCTCGGGCAACTGGGAGTTTGCTTCTGATGATGATCTTCATCTCTTCCCTTTGCGCCGATTGGTGTTTAAAGAGGGTGATAGTAAGAACTGAGTCATCCTTTTAATCTTATTTCTGTTAGGACTTGTCAATTCATATATCTCTTTCTGAATGTTTTTTTTTTCTTCTTGTTCTTTTTTGCAGCTCTTCCCCAGCCGGCAAAGAACTTCCGACAAATTTTTTTCCCTAACAAGAACTTAAAAAAGCTGCTAGGCCTGCCCATTGACTAGTGCAAAGCTCCTTTACTGCTCAATTACATCCCAACATACAAGTCGGCATTGCCCGACGTCTCTCGAAGAAGTCAAACTCCACCGTCTGGCTCAACCCCTCCAGGTACTTCTTCACCAAGAGCTGATTAGGCTTCCTCTTCTGATCCAGTTGAGTTGCCATCAACATCTTCCTTCCAACTCATCCCGATATCACAACGCTGACGTCGACGTCGAGCTCCACTACATGTCCCTGCCAGCAAAACTCGAAGTCGTGGATAACGGGATTATGAAGAATCGGCATTTCACCAAACAAACCCACCAATCGCTCTATCGGTAATTCAATTTGGTACCAAAATCACTATCGCTGCAACCGTCGAGGAAATGGGCCGCAACAAAGCCATTATGGAGGACCTCCTGGCCGACCTACTAGGAGTGGTGACAATTTAATCCTCTCCATCAGAGTCCTAGCCCAAGCCAAAACCAAAGAGGGTAAAAAGGGCTAAGGCAAAGGCCCCAATTACCCAAGTGGACATCGAAGACATCATGCCGATCTCCAAACTGGTCGAGGTCGAGAAAAATGCTTCTGTTGCCAAGAAGAGGCCTGCCGAGGCCAAGCCATCTAATATCGCTCGGTCAAAGAAGTTGAGGTCTAAGGCTGCAGCTAGCCCAAGTGCTTTCCAGGCCAATGAACCCTAGGCTCCTACCATTACTATTAGGGACTAACCAGTCATGGCCGGTGACAGTGCCATTGACAATATTGAAGTTGGCGTTACATTTCTACCATCGTTCTTCTACCTACTGATCTAAACCGTATGGCCGAGATCTCTGAATACGAAAACTTTGCTTTGATGATGCAACATTCTGTCCTGGTAAGTCTTCAACTCTTGTTTTTTCTAACTTTTTACTTCCAGTACTCATACTGAAAAAATCTTACCAATTTGTTCATTCATTTTCTTCTAGGCGATCCAGCATGCTCATTCCTTTGCGGTGAAAGCCGAGGAGACGAAGAAGGAGTTAATAAAGAAAACCCGAGATGCTGCTGGCTTTCTTGCCTCTTTGAACAATGTTGAGGCTAAAATGAAAGTTCTGTTGGATCAAACCAAGGTTGTAAAAAGTGCGCAAGACCAAGCCAAGGAGAGGGCTGAAGTGGCAGAGGCTGTGGCCGCGGTTCTCAAGGCCGAAACAAAGGAGGCTGAGACTAAAACCGTCGAAGCCCAGGCAGAGCTCCGTGACGCCTTGGCCACTAAGGAGGTCGAAATCAAAGCTGCCAATGAGAAGGCATTCTCAAAGGGGTAGGCTGCCGTTTGAGATGAGCTTGTAACAACCAACTCCAATTGCCATTCCCTCCTACTCCTAAGGATTCAGAAGATAAAGTCGAGGACGAGGACCCCGGGATTGATGATACTGATAAAGAGGAAACTGCTATTAGGGCCAAGTCCCTAACTCTGAATGAGTAAGTCCTGGACTTGACTCATTATGAGGAAGAGGACTTGGTTTCCAAGGGTGCCTCTCCCAAACAAACAACGTCTGAAGTCGAGATCCTTTTAGCCGAGAAAAGCTTAGATAAGACACTCTGGAAATTGACGCCGAGATAGCAGCGGAGAAAGAAACCACATTGCCAGTCGAGACTGACACAACACCAATAGCTGAGGTTGAACAGTCTAAGACCGATGCCCATACCTTAAACACTTAGAATTTTCTTTTTTTTTTTTTAATCTGAACTTTTCTTCTTTCAGTTGTACCTTCATTTTGTTTGAATAATTTTAAATTCCAATTTGGCCGATGAGCCTTCTTTTGTACCCAAACAAGTTGTCCTTTTGTTAGGCCGAAGTGCCTTTTTGCTTATGAACAAGTTCTATCTTCTGAATACAAGTCTTATATTTCCTTTTAAGTGTTGAATGCTTCTCTTCATGCATGTTTATTGTTCTTCTTCTATGCTTGCTTTTATACTTAGAATACTTTTTGCATTTCTTCAAAGCACAGCTTAACTGTCTAATCATTTCGGGGTGGGGTATCTTGGCGAAAAACCTTGTCTGTTTGTTTCGGTCAACACTTGGAATACCTCGGCTAACACTTAAAAACATTTCGAAATATTTTTACAAGTACTTGTTTCTTTAAACTTTATTCAGTATACTTGCTTTTTCACTTCCACTTATTGTCTTCTATCAAGACTTCATCCTTTCAAGCCTGATAGCCTGGTTAGACACCTCGGATAAGATGTGCACCGGAAACACTTTTCATAATTACCTCAGCTAACTTGTAAATTTTTCTGAAATTTCAACAAGTGTTAAGCCTATTTTAGCTTGTAAATTTTTCTGCAGAATTTCAACAAGTCCCCAGCTCTATTCCTTCTTCTTGCTCCCTAATATGAATCTAAGTTCCACTTAAGTTCACATTATGCGTTTATAGTCTTTTGCCGAAGTCAGATTCAAACAAAGACTAGGCGTTTAGCCTTGGTTTCTTTGTTAATCTGACGAAAGCACATTGAGCTCTACTCTGAGTTTAACCCTGCCGACATAGCAAATTTAGATTAATTCAACTTAGTTCAATACTATTATATGTAAGTATAATTTAACACTGCCATATAATAAGTCTAAGCTATTCGTCATGTTCCATTTAGAAACATCGCTAACTTAGTTCAACTCTATTATATGCAAGTATAATCTAACTCTGCCATATAATAAGTGTAAGCTATTCATCATGTTCCATTTAGAAACATCGCTAACTTAGTTCAACTCTATTATATACAGGTATAATTCAACTCTGCCATATAATAAGTTTAAGTTATTCGTCATACTTCATTCAGAAACATCGCCAACTTAGTTCAACTTTATTATATGTAAGTATAATTCAACTCTGCCGTATAATAAGTCTAAGTTATTCGTCATGCTTCATTCAGAAACGTTGTCATAGGACTGGTCAGTCCTCTCGCACAAATTTAAAAATCATAAAAATCAAACTAGCATGCTTTTATTACTTCAGCCAATAAAATTATGACATAAACTTCAAAAATAAAAAACTAATGACAAAAAAATTTCAAGTTGCAAGTGTTCCAGGGTCTTGTCAACTCTTTGCCCTCAATGTCTTCAAGCTGATATGTCCCGTTGTCGGAAACCGAGATGATTCTATAAGGCCCCTTCCAGTTTGGGCCAAGTTTTCCCTTCTTGGGATCCTTCTTGTTGCCGAGTTTCTTTCTTAGGACGAGGTCCCCAACTTTAAACTCTCTTAGGTTGACCTTCTTATTGTAAGCCCTAACAAGTTGTTGCTAGTATGCCCCTAGCCGAATTGTTGCTCTCTTTTTTTTTCTCTTCCACCACGTCCAGATCTCGGGCCAGATATGCCTCATTAGTCCCATTCTTTACTCCTTGGGTTTTGATCCCAGGGATGCCGACTTCCAGTGGGATAACTGCTTCAGTGCCATAAGCTATGACAAATAAAGACTCCTCTGTTGATCTTCTTGGCATAGTCCGATATGCCCAGAGTACATTGGGCAACTCTTCCACCCATTTTTCCTTTGCTTTTTCCAACCTCTTTTTGATTCTGTCTAAAATAGTTTTATTGGATACTTCTGCCTGGCCATTGCTCTGGGGGAAACTTGGAGTAGAGTAGTAGTTCTTGATTTTGTACTTTGCATAGAAGCTTTTGATTAGCTTACTATCAAACTGTGTACCATTGTCTGCTATTATTGCCTTTGGGATCCCAAACCTGGTGATGATGTTCTTCCATATGAAGTTCTTCACATCAATATCTCGAATCTTCGCAAGGGGTTCAGCTTCTACCCACTTTGTGAAGTAATTAGTTGCTATCAGCAGAAACTTCCTTTACCCAGTTGCTTGGGGCAATTGCCCAACAAGGTCCATGCCCCGCTAGGCAAATGACCAAGGGCTGGATACTGGGTTCAAATCTGCTGCTGGTTGATGTATCAAAGGTACAAACCTTTGACACTTCTCGCACTTTCTGATATAGGCTTCAGCATCCTTTTGCATGTAGGGCTACCAATACCCCTGAGTAATGGCCCTATGAGCAAGTGATTTGCCTTCACCATGGCTTCCACATACTCTTTTATATATTTCATATAAGAAGTCTTCAACTTGGGAGGGATGCACACATCTCAAAAGGGTACAAGTGAAGGACCTCTTGTAGAGGTGGCCATCTACAGTTAGGCTGAACTTGGTCGATTTGAACCTGATTTTATTTGTTTCTTTTTGGTCGTCTAGCAGCTTGCCATCCCTAAGGAATATCACTATTTTATCCATCCAACTTGGTCCAATCTCTATACACATTGCCTTGTATTCTGTGATTAGTGGTTCCACACTTGGGCCTGACAAATAATCAATCATTATTGTCCTTGCCTCTCCTGATTTCATTGCACTAGCCAATTAGCCGAGGCATTGGCGTGGTTGTTATCATCTCGGCGACATAGGCTATCATTCTTTCATCTCAGGTTGCGTACTCGCCTGTTGCCTGATTCACAATAAATTGGGAGTCATAGAAGACTACTGCCTCTTCGGCTTCCATTGTTGCTGCTAACTTCAACCCTGCGATTAGTGCCTCATACTCTGCTTTATTGTTTTGAGGCTTTGAACCACAAACGAATAGACTGTTCTAACATTCACCCGTCTGGTGATACTAACACTACCCCTGCCCCCGCTCCTTAACGGTTTGAACTTCCATCAACAAACAGATTGAAGGAGTCGCCGATGTAGATGTCGTAGGACTTTGGTTTTTCTTCTTTCTTCTGTTTTGCTTGAGTGGGGTTTTTTGGCCCCAGCTAGGTTTTTTCTACCTCTCTTGGGCATTCCAAGCCGCGACTTACCGGAGTCCGACGTGGGATGGCACCAGGTACGAACTCGGCCACAAAGTCAGCCAAAACCTAGCCCTTAATTATTGTTTTGGGCCTAAATTCGAGGTCATATTGGTCCAGCACTACTGCCTATCTGGCTACCCTGCCTGTTAGATCTCCTTGTTACAACAAGGACTTCAAAGGATGCTCAGTCAGTATCACGATCTTGTGGGCTTAGAAGTAGTGATTCAGTTTTTTCGAAGCCATTACTAAGGCTAGTGTCAATTTTTCCAAGGATAAGTACCTGGTTTCTGTGCTTGCTAGGGTTTTACTCACATAGTATGCTGCCCTTTGTTCACCCTTCTCTTTTCTGATTACCACTGTACTCGCTGCGTGCTCTGAAACTGCTAAATAAAAACAGCTCCTCCCTAGGTACTGGATTTGAAAGAATTGGAGCTGTTGTTAGGTACTTTTTCAAGTCGACCAAGGCGACTTCGCACTCTTTCGTCCACAAAATCTGTGGCCTTCTTTAACAAACTAAAAAATGGTTTACACTTATCTAAACTTCTGCTTATAAACCTATTTAGGGCTGCGGCCCTTCTAGTCAACATTTGCACTTTTTTTTCCGATGTCGGGCTTTTCAAGTCAATGATGGCCTTGATTTGATCCGGGCTTGCTTCAATGCCTCTTCTAGTAACCAAGTATCCCAGGAACTTACCAGACCTGACTCCAAATGTGCATTTCGAAGCATTGAGTCAGAGCCGATATGTCTTCAAGATGTCAAAAACTGCCTTCAAGTCTGCCAGATGATTTTCAGGTTCTTTGGTCTTTACGACCATGTCATCAAAGTACACTTCTACTATCTTGCCAATCAAAGGTCTAAACATTTTGGTTACTAACCTCTAATAGATTGCTCCTGTATTTTTCAGTCCGAAAGGCATTACTCTGTAGCAGTACAACCTTTTTGGGGTGATACATACAGTCTTCTCTTCATCAGAGGGATACATTGTTATCTGGTGGTATCCACTGTAAGCATCCAAGAAGCTTATCCTTCCATGCCCTGAAGTGGCATCTACTAACTGGTCAATCTCGGGAAGTGAAAAACTATCCTTGGGGCAAGCTTTATTTAGGCTGGTGAAATTTACACAAACCCTCCACTTGCCATTCTTTTTTTTCACCACCACAGTGTTGGACAGCCAAGTAGGGTAGTTCACCTCGCGAATGGCTTTGGTTTCCAGCAGTTTGTCCACTTCCTCCTCAACTGCCTTAACGTGCATCAACGTCGGCCTCCTTGCTCGCTGGATTACAGGTTTAGCCCACCTGTCTACGTTGAGCATATGACATGGGACCTCAGGGTCAATGCCTAGCGTCTCGTATGGCGTCTAGGAAAATACTTTTATGTTGGCCCATAAGAAAGGTTCCAACTTCCTTTCCTCATTTTCGGCTAAGCCTGAGCTGAGAAGAAAGATGTGCTTTTCATCTCCTTTTTGGACTAGAATTTTCTTCAAGGCTTTCTCACTCTTCTCGGCTGGTTTTTTGCCAACATTATCTATAACTTCTATGTCTTCGTCTTCAATTTCTACTGTTTCTGTCTCTCACACGTTGTATGTGGATTTCATTGCTGCCATAGAATAATTTTTAGCCTACACTTGATCTCCTCTAACTTCCTCAATTCCATGCTCCGTTGGGTACTACAATAGTTGGTGCAGCGTTGAGGGAACAACCCCCATTGCGTGCAATCATGGCCTTCCCAAGATAACATTGTAGGGAGAGGGAGTGTCAATTACTGTAAACTGTGTGCTTACTTTCTTGGTGCTTGCCTGCACCTCCAAATTTATTGCTCTCAGGGGCCATGTCGGTATTCCATTGAACCCGAACATTGGGCTGTTGAACTACTTCAAATCATCCTGATGAAGGCCCAGCTCCTTGTAACATCAGACATATATGATGTCACAAGAGCTGCCTTGGTTAATCAGAATGCGCCTTACCTGGCATTTCCCAATCTTGAGGGTCACCACTAAAGCATCGGTGTGGGGATGCTGCACCATGTCTAGGTCTACCTTAGTAAAGGACACCATGGGTCCCTGGTACTCATCTGTCCTAGGCCTCTTTTGTTAGACCTGACATACATGCTGTATGTGTTTCACCTTCTATGTCTCTCCTCGTATATCATTCTCGTTAACCTTCGAGTGGATCACATTGATCACCCGAGGTTTTACTTGCTGTGGTTGTGGTGGAGGCGGTGCTGCCGGTGCCTGGGGCAGTTTCCCTTGCTCTTCCCTCGTTCTGGCCTCATCTACCAAGTCCCTCAAGTGACCCTATTTGACCAGGTCTTCTATATGCGTCTTTAGGGCTCTGCACCCCTGAGTCAGATGCCCATCCTCATTGTGGCAGGCACAATGCTTTCCAAGACTTCTCCTCATAAATTCGCCAGGAATTTTCTCTGGCACTTTATAATATGGCTGGTTCTTGATCCTTTCTAGAACTTTATAAACCGAGATCCAGAACACAGTGGTGACTGCCTGTGCAGCTCTCAACCCTGTTTCTTGCCTGTCGAATCTAGTTTTACTTCAGCTTTGCTTCGACGAGCCATTTCTCTTCTCCTGCTTTGGTGCCTTTGCTTTCGGTGTATCCTCTTCTGCTTTGGCATATTTCTCGATCCTTTCCATGAGCTCCTCCATACTCTTTGGCAGAGTTTTTGCCAATGACTTTTGAAGCATGCAGTCATCCTCCAGGGCGTTCTTAAAAGACATGACTGCCAACTCTTGGTTATATCCCGGTATTTGGTTGAACACCTCATAATATCTTTTGGCATAAGCCCTGAAGCTTTCACCCTCACTAATTTTCAAAGCCATTAGGAAGTCTACCCTTAATGGTTTCAACTTGTTCGTGACAAGCCTGGCCACAAACATCTCGGCTAGGCCTTCCTAACTCTTCACAGTTCCTTTCGACAACTTGTGAAACCAATCTGAAGCGATTTTCCCAAAGAATGAGGGGAACACCTTGCACAACAACGGTTTGTTCCCAGTATATAAGGCCATTTAATTCAGGTATAAGCCGATGTGAAAGTTCGGATTTGAATTACCATCATATATTTGGAACCTTGACATATGGAACCTTTTTGGGGCCTCAAACCTATCCAGCTCTACTGAGAACGGCGTTTTCGGCTTGACGGGTGATGTGACCTCCGTATTCTGCCGCTTCCTCTGGAGGTAGTCCCTCAAATCCTTCTTAGTCCGACTAGGATCTCGGTTGTCAATGGATTTCAGCCTCTTTGGTGCGCTACTCCTGGTGTCGTTATGCATCCTCTTGGATTTCTTCTCATTCATCGTGTCAAAACAAAGTTCCTTTCTTTGAACATGCCGAGGTTCCTTTGCATAAGTTCCCTTGGTACGAGGCGTCCTTTGAGACTCTCCTCTCATTGATTTTGCTCGCCCAACATCTCGTGAAGGCCGATGTGAGCATTCCTTTACTTTGTCATGCTGAGGAACTATTGGGATTACTTTCTGTCTCCCTTTCTGAGCATCGTTCTTGGCTGCTGGAATTGACATGTCCTTCAATGGAAACAATAGCTGCATGACGTTGTTCTGTATCATGAAGCTGATGACCAATTGCAGGTCTGCCAACTTGTTTGCCATTCTCTTTATCTCGCCGTCCCTCCTCAAGCATCTATCTTTCCATACCTGGAGGTTGCTTTCGTTGTAGTACTCGTCTCGGCCTACTTTCTTCGGTGCATCTCCCTCTTGGCTGACATCTTTCTCCCTGGGATTCTGACCTCGTGTTCCTTCATTATGGTTTTCTTCCTCCATGTTTGGATCGGCATGCTTACTACTCCCACTAGGGATGTCGTCCCCGATCTTTTTTTTCTGCCCGTCATTGGCCATCTATCACCCAAATTATGGGTGTTGATTTTTGATCACACAACCAAATGGGAAACTCAGTTGGAGAGCACCAGCAGAATAGATTAAGCCTAACAACCTGCATAAGAATATAAGAATCCGATGGTGGTTCATCCACCCGGGGGCACTCCGACGATCAAGTCAGTAAACAATATCTCTCAAAGATAGCAAATTGTGTTTAAATTCACAAGAAAGAAATTACCTCAGACCTACGAGGGTGCCTCACTTTTATGATGATCAGTGTCCAACTTCTCCTAGAAGTCTTACTTCATGGAACTCTATCATTTACAAGAATAACATTTATCACAACTCATACTATTCAGATTAAGATGAGCTTCCTCAAGAGTCCCATCTCTATCCAAATAGGTAGCTTCATGTCATCTAGGACTGTTGTCCTCTATTCGAATATCTCAGATTCAAATATGATCACATCATATCTCGGCAACTTGGTCCATCAACGTGGCAATTAGGCTAACAACCTCGGCCACGTGGACAATCGAAGAAATATGTTCCTACAGCCATAAAACACATTTTTGACGTTGTATGTTACATATAGTACATTTTATTTCATATAATAATTTAAAAATATAAAAATATAACCATTTTTTGCCCAGTCTGACATTTAGATACGTGTCCGCACTTAGGGTTATGTAAAATACTGTCCAATCCGCTAAAACTGTATCGATCCGCATCAATCTGCACTGCTCTATTCGTTAATCGTGAATTAAATTTTAAAATTTGTAATTTGCTTTAAAAACTACTTTGTTCCGCTATAGTTAATACATACATATATATATATATATATATATATTTAACCTCTAATAAAATATTAAAGTAAAAATGAGTGTGAGAGAGATTTAAGACGTGAAATTTATTACAAATTAGTCGTTATATATATAAAACATATTATGTAAAATTAGTTTGTCTAATATATATGAAAAATATTATGCAAATTAGTATTATATATTATGCAAATATTTGATAATTGGTTAGAATATTTTTCAATATGTTCAAAATCGCCCAAATCACGACTTGTCAATCCGTCATTTAGTTTGTAATTTTACTCTTAAATCGCTTGAATCGTACTGTGTACACTCCAATCCTCACCCGACGCTCGTTCTGAATCCATATAACATAGGTTACAATTGTACACTAGTAGAGAATAGAGAGAGAGAGAGGGAGGAATTAGATTATGTTAACCTCTAACAACTTTTATATATATATATATATATATGAGCTGTATATACATCTTCCATAATCAATCAGAATGGTTTAACCTTTTCTTCACATTCCAAAAACTAAATCCTACATAAAAAGAAATACATGAAAATTACAGAATTTTATAATATTTTTTGATGGGCCACATTTTCTAAACAATTGTATGTTTTGTGTCGGTCGACATTTGATATTTTGTGACCCTATATGCATCGTTATACATTTTTAAAAATTTAGTTATGGGGGTATTTTTATACATTTATGTATGTATATGTATTAAAAAGGTAAATGTCACTCGTCAACAACAAGATGTTAGCGTGGCTTGAGAAGCGTCAATCAGAAAAACAAAACAAAAAAAACACACAAAAAGATGCTTGGGAAAGTTAAGACCACAAATTTACCCTTTTGTTTTTTAGTTTGGGAAGAAAAGAGCAATATCGATCCTGACGTCATTGAGCTCCATTGCCTCATGTGACATGTTATTTCATAGGATTGTATTCTTCCAAGTTAGCTATCTAATATGAGAGTGTTTGAATTTAGTGGATTTATTTTGGATTCAATTATGATATTTTGAATAATTTATTTTTTAAAATTTGTTGAGTAAAATATTCACACAAACAATTAAGATGATCGGATATTGATAGGTATATATTTGAAATACATTTATTTTTAAAAAATGAACAATAATTATAAGGGAGATTTATTTATAAATCCCATTTAGTAGACTTATAATTCACACAAACAATTAAGATAATTGGATATCGATAGGTATTTATTTGAAATACATTTGATTTTAAAAAATGAATGATAATTATAAGGGAGATTTATTTATAAATCCTATTTAGTAGACTTGTGATTCAATAAGTCCATAAAATTTTCTAATGTTCCATCAAATCCCATATATTTATACTTATATTCTAATAGGTCATTTTTTTCATATTAGAATTATTAAGTGGATTATTTCACCCTTATATACTTTTATTATATAATATATATATATATATATAAAATACCATATATCTAAGAGAGAAAATATTAATTATTAGATATATTTTATTTGTGGTACATATAAAATATTGTATACAGATTATGAAAGATTATTATTCTTAATATTTTCTTAATTTCAATGTGAGGAATTCACGTAATTAATGATCTTTCACTATTATTGTGCATTAAGGTCCTGCCATGGAAGAACATTAAGGTCCTGTCATGGAAGAACATTTTAAAAATAAGGTTAGTTGTAGATCGATAATAGAGATGATGATAGACTTGCAACAGAAATAATGGTAAACTAGGGATCATTTTTTTGTTACTATTACACATAAATCGTAGTCTCTTTGTCAATTTGTATAACCACCAGTATTATTTTTCTAAAAATGTGCATCAATATATATATGAACTATTTGATAATTTTTATATATTGTTTGATGATTTTTGTATATTATTTGTTTTTATGTTACGGTGTGAATGTTCACATTGGTATTAATTTAATTTTTTTAAATCTAGTTGTATGTTGATTATAAATTGTGAACATTCACATTGTGTTTTAGTATAAAAAAGTTTCAAAAGTTAGTTGTATATTTGTTGTTTTTGTTACTATATTTGTTGGTTGAACAATAATTTTGGTTACTATTGAATAATCAAAATAATTTATTTTCATTTTTTTATAAAAAAATTTGTTTTATGTTTTCACGTTGTAGTATAATTGTTCAAATTTGTATGAGTTTATTTTTTTTAGGCTAATTATATGTTAATTGTAAATTGTGAACATTCACATTGTATATTTTTTAAAAAATTAGTTGTATGCTTGTTGTTTTGTTATACTTGCTGATTGAACAATCATTTTTGTTACTGTTAAACAATCGAAATAGTCGATTTTTATTTTTTTCAAGTTTGTTTTATGTTTTCATGTTGCAATGTAAATATTCACATTGATATGAGTTTATTTTTTTAAAGCTAGTTTTATGTTAATTGTAAATTGTAAATATTTGCGTAATATTTTGGTATGAGTTTTATTTTTTTGAAAGTTAGTTGCATGTTTGTTGTTTATTGCAAACATTTACATTATAGTTTAGTATCTATTTTGTTTTTTTGAAATTAGTTGTGTGTTTGTTGTTTACTGTGAACATTCATATTATATTTTGATTTTCGTTCAGATTTTCAGTTGCGTTATTTTTAAAAAATTTCACATCATAAAAAAGTTGAAAGTTTATAATTTGAGATTTTCTCTATGGAATGAGAGAGATATTTTCTCCTTATAATGAGAGAAATTTTCTCCATAAAATAAGGGACTATTATTATTTTTTATTGTGCATTAGTTTCAAAATGGAAACATATGCAAAAAAGTCGAAAGGGTTATTTGGTCATATTACATTAAACAAAAACTAATAGAATACTCAAAAAGAAAATGGATTAGATGGAATAAAACACTTAGAATTTTTTTTTTGTTATACAAATGTGATTCAATTATAGAGCTATTGATATCCAATCATCTTAATTTTTATATAAAAATTTTACTCAATTAGTTTTAAAAAATCAACGATTCAAATTATCGAGGTCGGCTTCAAAATGGACCTACCAAGTTTTAAAACTCTCTCAAATTAAGATAACTAATTTGAGAAAATCCAAAACTTATTTTATTACTAAGTGCGTAGCATCCTTAAACAAGCTATATTTTAATTTTTTTTTATTTTAATTTTTAGTTATTTTTTTTTAAAAATTATATCTAAATTTTTTATTTTTTTGATTCGTTTGATGTAAATGAATCTAGAAAGTAAATAAATAAATAAATAAATAAAAAATTTAACTATTTTTGACTTTTTTTTATTATTATCCTTTTTGGACTTTTCTCGAATTTTAATTTTTTTACTTTTTCAAATTATTTAGTCGAGTAGAACTCAAAAACATTAAAAAAAAGAAAAAAATTGAAAAATAAAAAATACTAAAAATGAAAAAAAAAACTATAAAAAAAAGAGATTAAGGGTTGTTTAGAATAATCTAAATAAGTATATTTTTCGACTTTTTACGAAAAGATGGGTAGAACAAGAGAGAGGTTATATGACCCAATAAGTGCCCTTATTTAGTATGCCAAGTAGTGCCTTAATTGGTGATAAATCCAATATAGGTAGGGTATAAGGCATTAGGTTCAAAGGATATTTTTTGTTGATAAGATGTCCATGCTTTGTGAAATAATTTGATAAGAAGTTCTGAAGAACATTTTATTTTCAATTTTATACTTTGACTTTTTTATTTTATTTTATATCTATTTGACTTTTTGTTGACTATCCGTTGAAATTATTTTTATCTAGTGATACTTTTTTATTTGTTAATATTCTTATTTGTTCAAATTTTTTATCTGGTCAACTGCTCATCAAAGACCTCCTTGAAGACTTGGTATCTCTCTCTCCTCACTAATCTGTGAATCTACAATAGAGACAGAGATTAGAGAGATTATAAGAAATTATATGTTGGGTATACCTCCTTATTAGAGTGTGGGACCCAATTGGTTTTAGAAAAAGAGTTTAATTTGGTTTAGTATTAATTATAATATATTTTTATATATTATATTTAATTTGAGGAGACCCAATCCAATTTGATAACAACTAGGGTTTGATAAAATAAATCCAAGTTTGTTTTTTGTTCGGCTTGGTAAAAAAAGTGAAGGGCGGCTGCTATAACCTTTTTCGGGGTTCGTGCCAATTAATCCATCTTTGGTGTTTTTTGGTTCTTAGTCACAGTGCTTGAATTCAAGTAAGTGGATTGGTTTTGGCAGCCATTGTGCATCTGATTGGGTTCGTTATTTTGGGTCTTCTTCAACTTTGATTCTGAAAATTTTGGTTCATCTATTTAGTGAGGTCTTTCCTCTTGTTTATTTGTGATTATTTGGAATTCACCTAAGGGTGGTTTTGTGAGACCATTAGTGTCTCGTTTGTAATCGTTTGGAACTTATTGAGGTTGATAGTGGAATCGGATTTCGATCCCGTGGACGTACCTCACATTGAGGGAACCACGTAAAAATTCTTGTGTTGCCTTTGATTTAATTTTTCCGCATTAGTTTTTATTCCCATTGATTGATTTAATTGTGGGAAATCATCGATTTTTCCTAACAACTGGTATCAGAGCTTACGGTTTATTGGGGTTTATTTATTTTTTGTAAATCAATGAAGGGGAATGTGGGTCGTATGTCTAGCTTCAATGGAAGCAATTGGGTAACTTGAAAAACTAAAATGGAGGACCTATTATTTTGTAAAGACTTGTGTGGGCCTATTGAGGGTGATAGTGGCAAACCTAAAGGTATGAAAGATGATGAATGGAAGAGGCTTAATCGAAAAGCCGTTGGTGTTATCTGTCAATGTATTGATGACAGTGTATTTCATCATGTTGCTATTGAAACTTCAGCACATGATTTATGGAAAAAATTAGAGAGTCTTTATGATAGGAAATCAACCACAAATAAAGCTTTTCTGTTTCGTAAGTTGGTTAATTTATAAAGAGGGCAGCCCTATTCCGGAACATCTGAATGAAATAAAGAGTATTGTTAACCAACTTGCTTCTATGAAAATTATTTTTGATGATGAGTTGCAGGCTTTGATGCTACTTAGTTCCTTACCCAAAAGTTGGGAGACTTTGTTTGTGACAGTTAGTAATTCGGCACCCGATGGAGTTGTCACAATGGGCCAAGTCACTAGTAGCTTATTGAATGAAGAAACTAGAAGAAAATCAGCCGGTTCCTCTAATTCGGAAGCATTTGTTGTGAGAGGTCGAAGCAAAACAAGGGGGAGGAGTAAGACTCCTCATGGTCGTGATCAAAGCCGTGACAAATCAAAAGATGGTTCTTTTTCAAAGAAAGACATTGAGTGCTATTATTGCCATGAGAAAGGGCACATGAAGCGGGAATGCCGAAAGCTCAAGAATAAGGAGAAAAGACGTGACAAAAGTGTAGATAAGAAGTAAGAAGACACAACGGCAGTTACTACCGATGATCTGATGGTCGTTTGTGAAGATAATTGTATCAATTTTGTGGGCCAAGAGAGCAATTAGGTGATTGATTCTGGTGCTTCTTTTCATGTGACTTCTCGAGTTGATTTCTTCACTACTTACATTGCAGGAGATTATGGTTCTGTTCGAATGGGTAATGAAGGTTTGTCCAAGATTATTGGCATGGGTGATGTTTGCTTGGAAACAAATTTGGGCTGCAAATTATTGCTTAAAGATGTGAGGCATGTTCCCGACATTTGCCTTAATTTGATCTCTACTGGGAAGCTAGATGATGAAGGCTTCAACAACAAATTTGGTGATGGAATATGGAAGCTCACAAAGGGTTCTTTGGTGGTGGCTAAGTGCAAGAAGACTCATACACTTTATTTGATGCAAGGAAAAATTTGTAAAGGTGTTGTCAATGCACTTGAAGATGATACTTCTACTGAATTGTGGCATAGCCGACTTGGGCACATGAGCGAAAAGGGGCTACAAGTTTTGTTCAAGAAAGAGCTTCTACTCGGTTTGAAAGGTACACATCTTAAAACTTGTGTTCATTGTTTGGCAGGTAAACAACATAGAGTTTCTTTTCATAAAAATGTTGCTTCTAGAAAAGAAAATGTTTTGGAGTTGATTCATTCGGATGTTTGTGGTCCTTTAAAAGTTAGAACACATAGTGGTGCACTTTATTTTGTTACTTTCATTGATGATTATTCAAGGAAAGTTTGGGCTTTTCTACTAAAAACAAAAGATCAAGTTCTAGAAGTATTTAAGCATTTTCAGGCTATGGTTGAAAGAGAAACAGGACAGAAATTGAAGTGCATCCGATCAGACAATGGTGGTGAATACATTAGGCCATTTGATGAGTATTGTCGCAGCCAAGGTATTCAGCACCAAAAGACAGTTAAGAAGACTCCTCAACAAAATGGCGTTGCCGAGAAGATGAACCGCACCATTGTAGAAAGAACAAGGTGTTTGCTTTCACAAGCTAAATTGCCAAGATCCTTTTGGGGTGAGCCAATGAGTACAGTGGTTGACGTGATCAATTTGTCTCCTTGCTATCCTTTGAATGGTGATGTTCCTGAAAGAGTTTGGATTGACAAAGATGTATCTTATGAGCACTTGAGAGTGTTTGGTTGCCGAGCTTTTATTCGTATTCCAAAGGATGAGAGGTCCAAACTTGATAGTAAGTCAAGACAATATATTTTTCTTGACTATAGGCGTGATGAATTCCGGTATAGATTATGGGATTCGGTCAACAAGAAAGTTATTCGAAGCCGTGATGTTGTGTTTCTTGAAGACCAAACAATTGAAGACTTTGGTAAAGGTGATCAACTGGAGCCAAAAACTAGTGATCTCATTGATATGGATCCATCTCCTTCATCTCCAGTTGATGATGAAAATGGGGGAGATGTGCAGCCACCTATTAAAGATATATAGGATGATGCTAATCCTAATGAAGTTGAGCCAGAAATTGAGGAAGAGCATCCAACTCAAGAACCGCCACCACAACTTGAGTTGAGGAAATCTACAAGAGACCGACAACCTTCAAGAAAGTATCCTCTTAATGAATTTGTGTTGATTTCTGATCAAGGGGTGTTGGAGAGCTACCAAGAAGCAATTGAGCATGCAAAGAAAGGTGATTGGAAAAAGGCCATGGAAGAGGAGATGAACTCCTTACTTGAAAATCACACCTATGACTTAGTGAAGTTGCCTAAGGGGAGAAAAATTCTGAAAAATAAGTGGGTTTTCAAATTGAAGAATGATAGGAAGAATTTGAGGTACAAAGCACGTTTTGTTGTGAAAGGCTTTGAGCAAAAGAAAGGTATTGACTTTGATGAGATTTTCTCGCCGGTTGTGAAGATTTCTTCTATTCGCGTTGTACTTGGTATGGCTGCAAGTATGAACCTTGAAGTTGAGCAACTTGATGTGAAGACCGCATTTCTTCATAGTGATCTTGAAGAAGAAATTTACATGGAGCAATCAGAAGGTTTTGTAGAGAAAGGGAAAGAGAAATTTGTTTGCAAATTGAAGAAAAGTTTGTATGGTCTCAAGCAAGCCCCGCGGCAATGGTACAAAAAATTTGACTCTTTCATGATGAATAATGGTTTTTCTAAAACCACTTCGGACTATTGTGTATTTGTGAAAAATTTTTCGGATGGTAAATTTATTATTCTTTTGCTTTATGTTGATGACATGTTAATTGTGGGTTAAGATTCTACCATGATTAACAAGTTGAAGGTAGAGTTGAGTAAATCTTTTGCTATGAAAGATTTGGGACCGGCAAAGCAAATACTTGGTATGAAAATTGTTCGTGATCGCAAAGAGGGATTGATTTGGTTGTCTCAAGAAAGTTACATTGAGAAAGTTCTTGAGAGGTTTAACATGAATAAAGCAAAGTCGGTTGGTTGTCCACTTGCGTGTCACTTCAAACTTAGTTCGAATCAATGTCCTACAAGTGAGAAAGACAAAGAAGAGATGTTGAAACTTCCTTATGCTTCAGCAGTTGGTTCTTTGATGTACGCCATGGTTTATACAAGGCCGGATATTGCTCACGCCGTTGGTGTGGTGAGTCAGTTTCTCTCTAATCCGGGTAAAGAACATTGGGTAGCGGTAAAATGGATTCTAAGATATCTTCGAGGGACTTCGAAGGTATGTTTGTGTTTTGGGGATGGTAAGCCGATGCTTGATGGGTTCATAGATTCTGACATGGCTGGTGATGTTGATTCTAGGAAATCTACTTCGGGGTATTTGATGACTATTGCAGGGGAAGCTATGGCATGGCAATCTAAATTACAAAAATGTGTTGCTCTCTCAACTACCGAAGCTGAATTTATTGCCATTACAGAAGCTTGCAAAGAAGAGTTATGGTTGAAGAAATTTTTGCAAGAGTTGGGTTTAAAGCAAGAAAAGTATGTGCTTTATTGTGATAGTCAAAGTGCTATTCACTTGAGTAAAAATTCCACCTTTCATTCGAGATTGAAACACATTGATGTGAGATACCATTGGATTCGTGATGTGTTAGACTCGAAATTGTTACAACTCGAAAAGGTTCACACAGATGATAATATCTCGGATATGTTGACAAAGATTTTGTTGAGGGACAAACATTTAAAGTGTCGAACTTTGGCGGGTATGGTTGATGTCTCCACCTAAGTCGGTAGGGGGAGAATTATTGGGTATACCTCCTTATTAGAGTGTGGGACCCAATTGGTTTTGGAAAAAGAGTTTAATTTGGTTTAGTATTAATTATAATATATTTTTATATATTATATTTAATTTGAGGAGACCCAATCCAATTTGATAATAACTAGGGTTTGATAAAATAAATCCAAGATTGTTTTTTGTTTGGTCTGGTAAAAAAAGTGAAGGGTGGCTGCTATAACGTTTTTTGGGGTTCGTGCCAATTAATCCATCTTTGGTGTTTTTTGGTTCTTAGTCGCAGTGCTTGAATTCAAGTAAGTGGATTTGTTTTGGCAGCCATTGTGCGTCTGATTTGGTTCGTTATTTTGGGTCTTCTTCAACTCTGATTCTGAAAATTTTGGTTCATCTATTTGGTGAGGTCTTTCATCTTGTTTATTTGTGATTATTTGAAATTGACCTAATGGTGGTTTTGTGAGACCATTAGTGTCTCGTTTGTAATCGTTTGGAACTTATTGAGGTTGATAGTGGAATCGGATTTCGATCCCGTGGACGTACCTCACATTGAGGGAACCACGTAAAAATTCTTGTGTTGTCTTTAATTTAATTTTTCCGCATTAGTTTTTATTCCCATTGATTGATTTAATTGTGGGGAATCATTGATTTTCCCTAACATTATATGTATACACATCCATGTATATACAAATTTATGCATATCGCTAGTTTTCTCTCTAATCTTGAGGAATACACGGAAATTTATGCATATCTCTAGTTCTCTCTCTAATCTTGATGAATAGATAAAGAGAGAGAGAGACAGAGAGAGAAACCTTTGGGCATTGAAGAAGTTTGGGACCAGTTAAGACACTGCCACAGACAAAGAGAGCATAACCAACACTCATCTAGATCTGGATTTAGATCTCACGACCAGCGATTGGGAATGTCAGATTTGGATCTCATGACTCAACTGTTAGAGAAAAAGTGCTCTAATATGACCATCATCATCATCATTTGTTAGCACCATCAAACTCAATATTCATGGATATAGACACCCCATTTTGATCGCTCGCAAGACTTAGGCGCTTGGTTCGATACACTTGATGATGAAAGTTGAATTGTGTGTTTTGAATTCATAGCGATTCAGATTCAGTCAGGCTCTCGAAATAACCTCAAATCTTTAACATTTACCTTGTTTGAACCTTTGAGTCTCATTTTTGGACCTTTTACCATCCTGAGCTGAGTTTGAACCAAAAAATAGGGGAGGGCATGCAGGCCCGGCCATGCATCAATGAAGGTCGGCCATGGCTATGAATGGCCAGCCAAGCCTTGGTGGTGAGAAACACTGTTTTGGGTAGGAGCCTGCCAACTGTCCATTTTTGAAGTTATTTATCACCTTTTGAACTCAAATTCTATAAAAACGAGGTCTAGCCTCTGTTTTGGAGGTTAAACAAAATTTAGAAAGCCTATATACACCTTGAGAGCTTTTCCCTCCTCCTTCTTCCATGGCAAGCAACCTTTGAGCTAACCTAGCTCCCTCGTGTCATCTTCATACACCATACACAACCTTGTCTCACCATCTTAGAGCCTTGGTTGATCTTTGAGAAGCATAATTCAAGTTTGAGAGTGGGTTGGGACTAAGCTTGGATCATAATCAAAAGCTAACTTATTTGCAAGGTATAAGTTTTTTTATCTTCTCTATTGCTTTTATTTGTTTCATTTGCTACCTAGTTCTTATTGTTTTGTGTTGTTTTGATCCTATCTTGAGTGTTTAAGTTTGGTTTTGAAGAGCTACCAAAAGGATAGAGAGAGTTTGCTCTTTCTACACCATTACCTATAGCTCAAACATGTTTTTTACACTCCTTTTCTTTGCTCCTTGCACTGATTTTCAGAGTTAAAAAAGGGGCTAAAAATCATGTTTTGAGGTTTCAAAAGTAGAGGGGTGGCTTGTTCTTGCTTACTAGCCTTGTTCCCCCTCTTTGTTGTTTAGTTTTTTAGGCTCTTTTCATTAACTTTGAGCCTCTGTTTTTCATCTAATAAGGGCTATTTGAGGGCTGCCCTAAGTTGTTTAATTGGTTCAAGCTTTGGTTAATTCATTTGTTGTCTCATAAGTTTGCATACATAACATGTTATATATTGTTCTAAGCTTTTCTTCAATTTATTTCCGTGTCTAAAAGTCTAATTTTAACAATCAATCCACTATCCATCTTTTTCATTCTTGAGAATGATTTCAATCGATTGAGGTTGCTCAAAATATGTAAGAGAGACTTCTACCTAATGGCGTAATCTTTTCGGAGATTCATTGTCAACGGTGTAGTCTCTCTCTCATGCTTTAGAAGAACCTCTCATTTGACATTACTTCTTGTTTAAAGGACCTTAGCATCACCATGGACAAATGAACTAAAGAATGGCGAGGCTTCATAAAATTGGATTAAAACTTGGAACAACCCATATAAAGAAAATGATTAGAATCGCTTGAACTTGGTCGGACATTATGCCAAGTTCCTTGTGTCAAGAGTTGTCACATGCTAATTCATGGCATTTTGATGATTCTTGAAACGTTGCAACCTCTCTCTTTGAGCTTACTCTATGACAAGAGGGAGGGGGGGTCTTATTCATTGCATTTATTGACTTTTGTCCAAAGTTGTACTTGGAATCATCAAGCAATCAACTCGCTCATTGATGGTTTTGGGGCCAACTTCATCTTTCTCTCGACCCTCTCTATGATAGAGAAGGAAAGATGGGACAAACAGAGCTTAAGAACACTCTGTTTGCATTGGTTCACCTCAGAACACAAAAATAGAGTTTTGCACCAAATTAAGGCACGACCGGCCATCTGCAGACCCGGCCGGACATCACTGATACACGGCGGCCCTCAGTGTGTGGCTAGAAATGTAGTTTTGCAGAAAACAGAGGCAGTGGCTGAAGGTGAAACAGAGTTGGCTTGGATAGACAGAGTAGCTCTCAGGCACTGTGCATGCAACCCTCATCCATCTTCGATTACGCCTTTGTCGAACGCAATTAATTGTTTCGTTAGTGTTATAACTATCATAGTTGTAAGTTAATCTTATTGTAATTAGTATTGTTGTAGCCATTGCTTATTGCTAATTGGTATAGCTAGTTAAATTGTTGTAATAAAGTAGTTAATTAGCTTAGTTAAGTTAATTATTAGTCATTTGCCCAGTTTTGTAACAATTAGTTAATCCGGACTTTCGGACATTGATTCGCACCCTCTTGCGTGAGGGATCAAATGTTGTAATAATGTGTATGTCTTCCACCCCATGTCTTTTTCCCTTTTATTTAATCGCTTATAACGGTTAGTTTAGAATATCACGTTTCATTAGCATTCTCATGTTTTGCATCCATTGTCTTGCATACACCGAGGCTCAATTCATCATTCAAACTTGCATTGTCATTTAAATAATTCTTTGAATACGTGCTTAGACCGCATGTTAGAAATTGACTCGCATGTCATAAATTAGTAGCTGAGCCTATTAGTTGCATATCACATGTGTTGCATTAACCATAATCGCATAAAGTTAGGAACATGCATATTTTCTAATTATTTTGCTTTGTTTGGCTCGGAGTACTGGGTGAGCTTTTACGTCTTAGCATCTTGTATCAAGTGTTTGTGTTTTCATATCTACCATGCTTGCCATGAGGCTAAGTGCTTAAATGATATAACTGTTTGAATGCCTATGGATGAAGGCTAGTTGCTTGAATTGGGATGGTTTGATTAGATGTCCATTTTAGCCCACTTTTCAAGTGGCAAATTCACAAAACAATTTCAAAACAAAACATGAGATCAAGTGTTCCAATTCTTGCAAGCTTGTTTATACCTTGTGTGCGCATTACATAGGAAAGAATAGCTAAATCGGAACAAGAGCATATAATGTAAATAAGAAACATATCATGATTAGTAGAGGCTGATCTTTGATCAAGAGAGAGGGGTGCTCAATTCATGACCTTCCCCTTTCGTACCTAAGTTCCTGAGCTGTGACAATTTTGGTGATGACAGATAAGTGGCCTTTGGCATGAGTCTCGGGTTTTCCTAAATTTCCCAAAAATATTTAGATGGCGACTCTGTAATCTGGCAAAGTAGTCTATTTTTGGCATTTGATTCAAACATTGATTTGGACTCTTTTTGTGTTTCATCATTTTACATTGCACTTGTGAAATCAGATTCGGAACCACAAGTGGAGTCCGAACTGTAGGGCTATTCGCTTTCCGAAGCAGTGCGGAAAGCCGACCTACAGTTTCTAGTGACTCTGCTAGGGATTTAGAGAACTTGACTTGAAACTCATGATGTGACTTTTTATTTACATTTATATGTTTCTTTGCATTTGCATTAGTGCGCTTAAAGTCACTGTGTTTGCCGACTATTATTCCTGGACAGTTTGCTAGAGGCTTGCCTGGAAGGCTTGCCAAAAGGTTGACCGGTCATGGGCTCTGCCATGTTAGGAACACAACCCTTGGATCTGGACTACTGCTATATCGTTTGATTCTCCTTTTACTTCTCGGTGTTAGGTGTGAGAGGTATATGAGGTAATCTTACCAAGGTACCCTTTTGACCATTCGACGTAGTTGCATAGAGTGAAACTATAGTGACTATTCCAATT
Organism: Camellia lanceoleosa; assembly: GCA_025200525.1. Classification (NCBI taxonomy): domain Eukaryota; kingdom Viridiplantae; phylum Streptophyta; class Magnoliopsida; order Ericales; family Theaceae; genus Camellia; species Camellia lanceoleosa. Next base: position 109,250,448 of record CM045764.1, on the reverse strand, counting down.
TAGGACAGGATGCCACCCATTTGTAGGATGTTGTGAAACTTGTTGTTTGAAATAGTGCGGCTTAGATCATGCCAAAAATCTAGGACAGGGTAACTCTACCCCCTTATAGGGGTGTTTTGGTTCTTTTACTTGATATGTGCTTTTACAGTGAGGCTATACAGGATGGTTCATATCAGTAAGGTTTGAAAACAGAGTTCAGTGGGGATTACAGTTTAGCTATGTGTTTTGACTGTTGTGAATTGGGGTCGAAGTGCTGTTCGATTTTGATTTTGTTTTTTTGTTTCTTTTTGCTAGGTAGTTTACCATCATAGCTTCAAAAAGACCTGATTTTCCCCAAGTTGTGTGGACTCGTTTCGGCAGGCTGTGCAAAGCTCAAGACCTTGTTGGTGGCACTACTAGAAATATGACTTTTTGCGACTGATTATTTAACGGTCGCAAAAAATCATTTTTGAACATTAAAAACTTATTTTACCATCTCATTTTTCTGTCCCAATTGTGTTCTTCAAAAAATAAAAAATAAATAAAAATCAGTATTTATTTCCCAAATCTGAGCTCTCTTTCTCTCCCTCTCAATTCCCTCCATTTTTTTTCTCCTTATTTCCCAAATCTGAGCTCTCTCTTTCTCTCCCTTTGAAAATCTGTCTCTCGCTCGAGTCTCGCTCGAATCTCACAGCCTCTCTCGCTCGAATGTCGATCGATTCAACTTTCTCAATTCCACAACTGTTGAAGATTTCATAATCGGTAAGCCTAAATACATTTTCATCGATTCTGCTGGTACAGTTCAGCTTTTGATTTTCATTTACGGATGATCATAGCAACCTATATATAAATTTCACTGTCCACTTATCTTCACTTTTGTGGATCAAATTCTGGAATTATGATCCAGAGAGTTTGAATATGAAATGATTTTTTTTTCTATATTTAGAATTAATTTCTCTAGTGTTGCAACCTAGATATGAATTTCATTGTCTGCTTGTCTTCATTGTTTGTGGATCAAATTCAGGAATGTATATCCCTTTTCCTGATATATATGAATATATATACAACAAAACATGCAATTAGGTATGAGAAGTGAACAGATGAAGCAGAAGTACCTAAAGAGTTTTATAGCAATCATAACTGTTAGGCAATGAATCAGCTATGAACTGAAATGTGCGAATTAGTCTATGCACTTGATTTTCATTCCTATTAATATACTTGATTTTCATTCCTATAAATATACTTGAATGTATTAGTCTAGGCTGATATTTATAACTGTGGTCTGAATACTCTTTTGCAATTTATATTAAGGTAAAGCAATCGAAATAGAGAATCTCCTTGAAGTAGAAAACTTGTGCAGAAGGATTTGAGTGGTGTGTTTTTCTAAAAAATGTTCCCATTAATATCTTAAGGTGAAACTCTGATCTGCTTACATCTGTTTAGAAAGAGAATTTTGATGGGGCAGTGGGATTTACTCATGAAGGACTAGCTGTAGTGGCTAGAGGACCTTGCTGCTAGAGAAGTGTTGCATCTGTTAGCTGAGATGAGGTTCTCTTCCATTGTCCTTGAAGGGGATCCCCAAGTTATTATCCACTTGGCTTCTAGGAAATGGTCAGTGGCTCAAGAGTTGGATTTGATCATTTATGATATGAAAGTTGAACCTGAGCCCCTGAATGGGATATGAGTTCGAGATGTAGAGAGATATAGGCTGCTTAGTAAATATAGTATAGCTGCTAAAACTGAGATAAGTAGGCTTTTGTACCTATCTAGGGGCCATCTAGTCTCCTAATTAAGGTGAATGAGGTGCCACCTCACCAATCAATAGTTCTTTTCACACTTCCACAATTCCCCCCTTGTATTCCTTCCTTACAATCAGCAATTTGTTTTTGTCCCTATGTTCTAATACACTCACATTTCATTCATGTTTTTGTTCTTTATATCCCAAACATGTTATAAATTTTTTACTACTTTTGTGCAATTAGTGAGTTCCAAGCTTTTAACTATCATACATATATTTGTAGTTGTGTAAGTAGATGTTTGTCAAGGATTTGATGAAGGATATGATTTTGGATAAGTTAGATGGTAAAAAGTACATATTTAGCTAACCCATAGTTGTTGCCTTCTACTTGATATGATTTGTGCAAAATAGCATATAACTTGGAAGGCCCTAGTTCCCATCAAGGTAAAATTTAGTGTGAAGTTCAGTGCCATCCATATCAAATACAATACAAACTTCTTTGTATAAGCCAAGGAAAACCAAGATTTTTCATTAATAATCATTTTATAGCCAAATCTCAGAATTTTCCTATGTAAACCTTTTAATACCGTGTCAAATCAAAGTCAATATTTTCACAACAAATTGGCGAAATCATTTCACATTAAAGTACTAGTAAGTTTCTTAAAACTGCCTACCTATTTCAAAATAGTTCCTCCAATATTGTTTTTGAAATTAAACAAATATCATTGAAGTCTTGAGAACTTAATTGCTACAATTAAATAATAACATACCAAAATAAAATTCAAGTAAAATGGAGTGTAAAAAATATAATTTACTTTATATATATATATATATTATGGAACTCTTTTCTATATTTTGGTTTCCAGTGGTTGCATAGGGTAATGATCCTATAACTTTATTCAATACAGAGTCGCAGCTTACATTATTAGGAATTACAGGAATGGACAAAAATAAAATATATATGTATATATATATATGTATTAGGGAACATTACCAATAAGGAGATCTTTTCTCTTCAAATTACTATCAAGTCCTATTAACTTTTAATTTGGACAATTAAGTCTTATTTTGTATAATTTCTCCCAAATGAGTTCAAAACTCCATAATAGCATGTTTTATTCTAATTTTACTCTTTGGCATCAGATTAATACCATGAATGATCATTTTTTTTTCTTCTCTATTTTTAAACAATGTCAAGGTAACTTAGTTGGCTAAATTATTGAACTAAAAGTGTGCATGACCCATTGGTTTTATTTGGTGTACTTTTTGAACTATAATATGCACTTGTTATTGTGATACTTTGCAAACTCATTCTTTTTATGGATGTGTACAAAAACAGTTAAAGAAATAGAAAGATGGACAAGAATTGGATTGATTTGCCAAATTGGATGTCAATTGATTACGTGAATGGGATTGATAATTTCTTGAGATTTGCATACAACAATAGAGATGAAAATTTATCGATTAGTTGTCCATGTCGATTTTGTAGTAATCGATACAATTTTTCACGAGAGGTTGTAAGGGAGCATCTTATTTCCAATGGGTTCGTAAAAAAGTACAAAAATTGGATTCATCATGGGAAATCCTATGTCCAATTACATGGTAACCAAGAAAACCAAACATTAATGGCGGATTCAGTGACTAGAGATGATGTGGTTGGGATGGTACAAGAGGCCCTGGGAATTCCACATATGGGTGTTGAGAATGATGAACCAACTGCAAGTGATCCACACCAAGCAGGGGCAAGTGATCCAGCCCAAGTAGGGGCAAGTGATCCAAGTCATGTAGAGAAAGATGATCCGGTTCGGATACGGGCAAATGACGAAACTTTGAAATATTTGAAACTTTGGGAAGATGCACAAACTGATCTGTACCCGGGGTGTCACAAATTTACTTCACTATTATTCATTGTTCGAATTTTGCATATGAAGGTGCTCAATCAATGGACCGACAAGTCCGTTGACATGTTACTTGAACTTTTGAATGAGGCTTTTCCTACGGGCACAAAACTTCCAAGTTCATATTATCAAGCTCAGAAGGTTACTACAGATTTGGGTTTCACATATGAGACTTTTGATGCTTGCCCCAATAGTTGTATGTTGTTCAGAAAAGAGGATACAAAGCTTGATCAATGTGTTATATGCAGTAGTTCTAGATGGAAACAAAATGGTGGTGTTGGAAATGATGAAAGGGAATCTGGTAAACGGGTAGCAGCAAAACAGATCAGGTATTTCCCTTTGAAGCCAAGGTTGCAGAGATTGTTCATGTCATCAAAAAGGGCAAAGCTCATGAGATGGCATGCGGACGAACGGGTTGATGATGGTATGTTAAGGCATCCTGCTGACTCCTTCGCATGGAAGGACTTTGATCGGTGAAACACTTGTTTTGCTAGTAATAGTCGTAATGTACGTCTTGGGTTAGCTACAGATGGATTCAACCCATTTAGATCAATGAACATAGTTCATAGCACTTGGCCAATTGTGTTGATTCCGTATAATTTACCACCATGGATGTGCATGAAGCAACCAAATCTGATTTTGTCTATACTGATTGATGGGCCAAAAGGACCTGGCGATAAGATCGATGTGTATTTGCAACCATTGATTGAGGAGTTGAAGGAATTATGGGATGAAGGTGAACAAACATTTGATGCATCAACCAATGAAATGTTTCAATTGCATGCAGCTTTGTTATGGACAATCAGTGACTTTCCTGCCTATGCCAACTTATCAGGGTGGAGTACGAAAGGTGAATATGCTTGTCCTTGCTGCAACGTGAAAACTCAATCATATTGGTGGAAGCATGGTAGGAAGTATTCATACATGAGTCATCGTCGTTTCTTACCAGTTAATCATAAATTTCGAAAGGATAAAGTATCATTTGATGGTAGTCAAGAATGGAGACTAAAACCTCAAATTTTATCTGGATCTGAGATGTTGCATCAGTTGGAATCAGAAGGTGTCCTTAGTCAGTACAAGAGGAATGACCTTAAGGAAATGTTCAGGAGACAAAAAGAGAGGGAAAATAACGGAAGAAAAAGCCATAATTGGAAGAAAAAAAGTATATTCTATGAATTGCCGTATTGGGAGCACAACTTAATAAGACACAATCTCGATGTGATGCACATAGAGCAAAATTTCTGCGATAATATATTGTGGACAATACTAGGAGTTGGAGGAAAATCCAAAGATAATGTGAATGCTCGACGTGATTTACAAGAAATGAATATCAGAAAACCATTGCACTTGCAGTCAAGAGGGTTCAATAAAGTTTATGTACCTCTTGCACAATTCACAATGAGCAATGATGAGAAAGAGATGTTTCTCAAAGTACTCAAGGAAGTAAGAGTACCAGACGGTTATGCATCCAATATCTCGCGACATGTGCACTTATAAGATAAAAGTATTTGGGGTCTTAAGAGCCATGATAGTTATATTTTGATGCAACAACTTATTCCTTTAGCTATACGGAGGTTCTTGCCTAAGAATGTGATTGAACCATTGATTGAGTTGAGCACTTTTTTTAGACAATTGTGCTCCAAAGTGAATTGTACAAGTGATTTGGAATATGTTCAGGATCGTATCGCAATAACTCTGTCATCTTGAAATTTTTTTTCCACCATCTTTCTTTGACACAATGGAACACTTGCCTATACATCTTGCTGATGAAGCTTTGATCGCTGGAGCAATACAGTTTCGATGGATGTACCCGATTGAAAGGTTTCTTCTTACATTGAAACAATATGTGCGTAATTGAGCTCATTCGGAGGGTTCAATAGCTAAGGGGTATTTGATGGAAGAATGCATGAACTTTTGTTCTTGCTATCTCCTTGATATGGAAACCAAATCTAATTGACCGAGGAGAAACAACGAAGGTGATAACAACATGGGTCGAGCTGTAGGCGAAAGTACAACATTTTATCTTAATGATAATGAATTACAACAGTGTCACCGATATGTGTTGTTCAACACAAGTTCAGTTGCACCGTTCATAAGGTATTTTATCACTTCCCCAGTGTTGTAAAATTCTAAAGTGAAATCTATATGATATTTACTATTCTCTTTCAATTTACACAGCCAACACCTTGAAGTCATCAAGAGCAAAATGCCACGTGCAAGCGATCATCAAATTCAATCTGAGCATTTCGAAACATTCTACACTTGGTTTAAGGACCATGTATGTATTTAGATATTTCATTTCACATATCTAAATATACATAAATTTTGAGTTGAAGTTGATGTTGAATTTATATTTGTCTTTTTAATAGGTTCAGACCTTGCGAAGGACAAGTAATATTACATTTACTGAAGAAATCAATAGATTAGCAGATGGTCCTCATACCTTGGCTAGGCGGTTCAATGGTTACATTATCAATGGGTTTCGTTTTCGTGTAAAGGCTGTGGATGATCGTCGGGTGACTCAAAATAGTGGTGTAGCTTTAAAGGTTGATACAATGAGTTATGCTAGTCGGAAGGACAAGAGTCCGCACGTCGGTGCTGTGTACTACTATGGACAGTTGACTGATATTGTCGAAATCCGATACACTAACAATATGAAATATGTGTTGTTTAAGTGTGATTGTGTTGATAACACTAGGGAAAAAATGGAAGATGCTTTCAAATTCACATTAGTCAACTTCAATCGTTTGTTGTACCCAACTGATCGTGTTAGCAATGAACCTTTTATATTATCATCCCAAGCCGAGCAAGTTTGGTATGTTCCTGATCCCTTGGAACCAGATTGGCAAGTTGTGGTAAAGATGTCTAAAAGAGGTCTTCTTATTTTCAGATTTATCTTCTTATTTTTATTTGTATCTGCATTTTGTAGGCAGCAACTAAAATTTCAGCGTGTTAGCTAATCAAGCTTAGGCAACAAATAACAAAATTACAAGCTTGCTTATAGCAAATGTCCCCAACTAAGCAGACTGAAGAAGAAACTGAAGAGCTAACCAACCAGGTACATTGTTTAATTTTTCTTGTTCTTCTATTGGTTTGCATCACGCATACTTCATATATATTTGATTATTGCTTTATTTACTTGACAGGTCCTAGATGAAATTGGAGTTGATGCTTCCTCTCTAGTCAGTATTCGTAGGAATTTTTTTTCTGAATTTATCTTGTTAGTTGATGCTAATTTTCATGTATTAAATTGGTTTTGAATTTAACTTGCACTCTTGACAGTTATCAGTATCGCCCAAAGGAAAAATTGTTGGGAAGACGACCGAGGATGCTAACAGGTATCTTGTGTTATATTATAAGTAAATTGATATCCATATTTCTTGTGTATTAACCTTTTCATATTTCTTTCATTTTAGGATGAAGCGGAAGAGAAAGACCTTTAAGGCCCCTTGCATTATGGATGAGGCTTTACGTGTGCGGGCAAGTCCTTCGCTACCTCACACTATTGATGGAGCATCTTCTCCATATGTTTCGAGATAAACTTTACTTCTAAAGTTCTATTTGTTCTGAAACTAGTTTATATCATTTGTTTATATTTATATCTTGTGTTATATTTTTAGTAAATTGATATCCATATTTCTTACATATTAACCTTTTCATATTTCTTTCATTTTAGGATGAAGCGGAAGAGGAAAATCTTTAAGGCCCCTTGCACTATAGATGAGGCTTTACGTGTGCGGGCAAGTCCTTCGCTACCTTGCACAATGGATGGAGCATCTTCTTCATCTGTTTCATCTCCACATACAGTATCAACTACCTTAACATGACGAGGTCAAGGATTCGCTCGAGGGATAAAGGAATGGGGTACAGACACTAAGATCCAAGTAAAATTTGATGATAAGTTTTAGCCGGTGGAGGATGATGGCAAAAAGTTGAAGGGACAATTAGGGTTGATCGTGCGCAGCGGGCATAGAGTCCCACTTACATATCTCAGTTGGAATGTAATGCATGTTGATATAAAGGAAAATATTTGGCAGGAAGTGAAGGTATATGGTTTTTCCTTTTGCTAATTACGGTTAGGATTTATGCTTAGATTTTTGAATTTTTCCAAGTTACTAGTTATTGTGAGGATGAAATTGGCTTTCAATTTGTGCTTTGTAGGACAACTTGGTATACTGTCCAAATGAATTCAAGGAGGTTTGTATGCGACTTTGTAGAACATCGTGGAAAGATCATAAAAGTAAGACAAAGTCCAAGTATTGGGTTCCATTCAAGAATGATCTGGACATTGCTTCTAGAGTACCTAGTAACATAGTGCCAACCCAGTGGAGGAAACTTGTGCAATATTGGGCGAGTAAAGAAGTACAGGTATATGTATTCTTTATAAAATTTTAATTAATATTTTAATGATAAGTAACTAATGTTTGATATTCTAACCAATGTCATAGGCGATTGCTAAGAAGAATTCTTCTAATCGGGGATTTTGTGGGCCTCCACATACGACTGGAAGGACATCTTTCTCAGATATTCATTTCAATGTATTGATCTTGTGGTTGCACCTAAGGCATCATCTGAGACTACATTTGGTGTTGCAACTGCAGCCACACCTAGTGCACTTGGTGTGACACTTGTGGCTGCAGTTGTGGCTGCACCTAGTGCTGCACTTTTGACTTATTATGTTGTGAAGACTTGAGCTCCTAACTTGAAAAAAATTGCAGATGACACATAAAGGAGAGCGGATAGATAAGATGAGTCTTTGGAAGAGGGCACACAACCTGAATGATCCCGATGTGGTGGCAATTGTGGTATGTCTATGGTTTAAAAGTTTTTACACATATTTTGCTTTCTACCAAACATTGTCCTTATGTTTTCAAAGTGTAGGAGGAATACAATGTGCATCTTGGGAAAGTTCCTTAGGAGCAACATACGATTGAGTATTGCGATGGGATTTACCATAAAATCGTTAGGAAGGATGGACATGGGTATTGCAAGACCTATGGGAGAGGAGTGCCCATGAGTGCGGTGTATACGCGAGGCAGCAGCCCATCCCAATCATTAGCAGCCCCTTCATTTATTGATGAGATCACACAGTGTGTGACACAAGACCTTGAGTCTAGGTTCACTACGACAATCAAGAACCTAACGGCACGTGTTTTGTTCTTAGAGTCAGAGGGTGTGGCTGGGAGTATGAGCTTGAGAGAGGTGCAATACTTACAAATTAACAAATTTTACGTTTTATCAATTTGTATATATACATATGGAAATTATTAACACATTATACTAACATATTGTAGGTGTCAGATGCATCTAGTGGGTAACAAGCTTCAAAAGAAAATGAATAGGTATGCCACTCTACTATATTTCTGCATGTATTTATGATATTTGTTGTGTATGAAGTTCCTGAAGGATATCACTATATTTCCCCATGTATTATGTTGTATTAGGTCTGAAATTTATCCCTAGAACATATCATATGGACCAAATCTGGTACTGCAAATGGTTTTTCTTCAGACTGTAATTTGATTCAATTGCAAATGGGTTTTCTTTAGGGACATCATCTTCTTCTCCTTGTCCTTGTACATTCCATTCTTTTCCTCTCTTATCAGGTCCAATCTCTAGGTAATCTCTCTCTCTCTCTCTCTCTGTTACGTGTATGTGTGTGCTGTTTGTTCAATCTGGATCCCTTATATTGTTCAAGTATCAATGAATTTGTATCTGTTTTGAGAATGGTTCTTTTTCTTGGGATAGAAATAGATATGGCAAGATCTGAACAAAGTGATATGTATAAAGGGTATGCATGATTATATACTGATTTATCTAGTAAATGAGTAAGACATGTGTCCTATCGGAACTTGAACCCTGTCCATCCTGCTTTGGAGGTGACAGGAGATACCACTCAAGCTAAGATATGATTCATCATTTACCTAGAAAGCAAGTAACATGCATATGCATAAAGGGTATATCATTTTCTATGGAATGAGTCCAGACAATCATTGTCTTGATCCATACATTTTAATGAGTAGTTATAATTATCTGAGTATAGGTTTGTATATGTCACACAATGGAATTTTAACTTGTATCACAATTTTTTTCTTTGTTATGTTGGAATCTTTTTCAAAATATGAATGAGATAAGACTGGAGTTATAATCCTTTTTATATGGAACCTCGAAGTATTAATCTTCATGAACACTTTAATGTAATCCTTTCTAGCTGATCTTGGTGGATGGACTCGAATTGTTGTTGAAAAGCCTTTTGGCAAGAGTTGAGCCCAATTATTCAGCGGCTATAGTTGACTGAACTTGCTGATTTGTTTAATCCAAAGGGATAAAGTGATGAAATGAGTCTCTTTGGCCTAATTTTCCAAGGTGCTAAATTACATTAGAACTTCATTTTTTAGGGGCTTGGCTCATCTAAATGACACCTCAAGAGGCCTTGAAAATTTGATTGGGCTGCAGGCCTATGAACCGAATACCGAGAGGGAGCCAAGTTCTCAGATCTTGATTGACCCAAAAAATAGTGGCCATGTTTACTGAAAATTTGATTCCAAAAGTGATAGCAATAGGCACTATTGTTAGTCTATACAATATTTTAGTGCAGCTGCCTTTATCCCCATCAATGGTAACACAGACTTCTTGCCTAACATGAAATCAAAGCCTTTTGAATTTGTTGCTTTTTAAACTTGGTTGCATCTATAGGTCTTTGTTTAATTGCCACTTGCAGATTGAGTTCGGCTGTGGTGATTCATGACCATCATTTACTATAATAACACTTGTTCCACATTTGGACTTAATAGATTTTACAGCTTAGCTATTATCAAATTTAACATTAAATTTTTTCGATCCATCTAAGTAGCAAAATTCAAATTCCCTTATTGATCAATTACTAGAAGTGGGTAAAATTCAAGAATGATTGTCTTGATGATGGTCATACCAGTAGTTATTTAATTTTTTTTCCCTTTTGTTTATTTATTTTTATTTTTTGACAACTCCACTAGTACCTGTCACATGCTAGTAAAATTCTATAGACAAATTTTAGATTAGCTCGATATTTATACATTCTAGCGAAGCTATATACATACTTTGACAGTTGCACATTAGCTTATGTAATTTTAGTTATAGTATGCATTTGAGATTCTACTCTTATGTGCTATATTGACAGGAAGTTCCTTAGCTTTCAAGTTGATAACTTGGAATTTCTGAGGGAAATGAGGATCAATCCAATAAAGGTTGGTTTTTTTAATTTGGAAATAGATTACACTAGTAGTTCTATTATACATATTATAGTTCCCGCAATCCTTCTTGTTTCACTTGTTTTTGTTCTGATAACCAGAATTTTGGTTATATTTTCTAGTTTTTCTTATGTTCATGACATAGAATAATTATGTGTGTGCTTGCTTACACATGCACATGCGCTCCAAAAATTAACCCCATGAATCTGGAAGGACTTCTGCTCTCACCTTTATAGTGAAATAATTCATCTTTGTTGCTTGTGACATTTTGGTTGGCATAAATTATAGGTTGCCAAAGCATTAGTGGAAGTGTTTGTTGAAATGATTTTGATGAATATGGGTACAAGGTGTTATGCCAGTTCATTGATAGAGTGGAGAAACACCCGAGCAAGAAAATTGATGAGAAGATTGGCCAATTCTAGATTGTATTTTTTTCATAAAAGAACTTTTTCCAAGTTTTTAGTTGTAATAACTTTTACATATAGCTCATATTTTGAGACTCAAATAGAATGTTCAATAAAACTATAATGCTATACTGTCTGAATTCTTGTCATTGTTATTCCTAAAGTGCTTAACGCTACACTTTTATTTATTTATTTATTTAATTTTAATTTTTTGCGACGGTAACAAGATGGTTGCTAAAGATCATGTTAGTGTTTTTCTTTGTTTTTTGCGACGGCAAAATAGCGGTCGCCATAAGTAGTTTAGGTGGTCGCAAATAATTTGTGATCGTTGTTTTGCCGTAGCAAAAAATATTTGCCACCCCCATATTCGCGACCCCCATTTGCCGTCGCATGGGCCGTCGCAAAAAGTCTTTTGCGACTATTTTTTATTATTTGCGACGGTTTATAGCGGTCGCAAAAAGTATTTTTTTTAGTAGTGTGGTCAGCTTGTGCTAGTCTCGCTTCCTTCAGTCACTCGACGAAGAAGGAACAGTTGATCAGTAGTATTAGTACAAAACACCCCACAAACACCCACCCATTCTTAGTCAATCAACTCACCAGCATCTAGTTCACCTGGGTTAGTAATGGCATAGAACACAGCACCAAATGCCGAGGAATTCACTGCCATGATGATTGCCGTCCAAAGAACTATGGATACTCTAAACTAGAGGATGGCTGCACAAGATGAAGTCATTGCCGATCTGCTGCGTACATCTAGGGCATCAGCGTCAACTGTGCATCCAATCTCTACTGCTTAGCCAAACCCAGATCTACTCCCACCAGCAGAAAATCTACCAGTCCCAGATCCTCAGGACATATTTCCCCCAGCTCTAGCTTATCGTCCTTCGGTTCAATCTCCTCTAAGGATTTTTCCTTTCGATGTTAATGAAATTAATCCAGCCTTGGTCAAAATCGCCAAATTGGAGAAAGCATTGAAGAAATCCCAGGGCTTCAACTCTATTCCAGATATCGAAGATGGGTATACTGAGGCTTCGGTCAGATTACCAGAGAAATTTAAAATGCCCCACATTGACAGATTCGAAAGGAGTGGGGATCCAATCGTGCATGTCTGATTATTTTCGGATGTATTGAGGCCCATGGGTTTGTCTCGGTTGTAGAAGCTTTCGTTGTTTAGAAGGACCCTATCTGATGTGGCGGCCATATGGTATGCTAAACTGGAGGACTCTACAAAACGGAATTGGCAGGAGCTATCTGAGGCATTTGTCAATCAGTACTTTGTAGACACCCCATTTTTTATCGCCTACAAGACTTAGGCGCTTGGTTCGATGCACTCGATGATAAAAGTTGAATTGTGAATTTGCAGCGATTCGGATTCAGTTAGGCTTTTGAAATAACCTCAAATTTTTAACATTTACCTTGTTTGAACCTGTGAGCTTCATTTTTGGACCTTTTTCCATCCTGAGTTAAGTTTGAACCAAAAAAAAAGGGAGGCCATCAAGGCCCAGCCGTGTATCAGTGATGGCCGGCCGTGGCTATGGATGACCGGCTAGCTTTTGATGGCGACAAACACTGTTTTGGGCGGGAGCCCGCCATCTGTCTATTTTTGAAGATATTTATCACCTTTTGAGCTTGAATTCTATATAAACGAAGCTCTGAGATTGTTTTGAGGGTTGAACAAAATTTAGAAACCATATATACACTTTGAGAGCCTTTCCTTCCTCATTCTTCCATTGCAAGCAAGCTTTGAGCTAACCTAACTTCCTTGTGTCCTCTGTATACTCCATATACAACCTTGTCTTGCCACCCTAGTGCCTTGGTTGATCTTGGAGAAGCATAATTCAAGCTTGAGAGTGAGTTGATACCAAGTTTGGATCATTAACAACAAGTTTACTCCTTGAAAGTTATAAGCTTGTTTTCTTCTCTCTTGCTTTCATTTATTCCATTTGCTTCATAGTTCTTGCTGTTTTATATTGTTTTGAACCTATTTGAAGTTTTTGAGGTTGGGTTGAAGAGTTACCAAAAGGGTAGAGAAACCTTGCTCTCTCTCTCTCTCTCTATACCTTTACTTATAACTCAAACCTTCCCTTTTCCACTCTTTTCTTTTGATATTTACACTGATTTTCAGAGTTTTCAAAAGGCTAAAAATCATGTTTTGAGGTGTTAAAAGTGGAGGGGTTAGCCACCCCTCATTCTTCTTACTTACTAACCTTAATTCTCCTCTTTATTGTTTAGCTTTTTAAACTCTTTCCATGTATGTTTAGCATTTTTTTTCCATGTATTAAGGGCTGTTTTAGGGCTGTCCAAGCCTTTTCAATTAGTGTATGCCTTGTTTAGTTCATTTGTGGTCTCATAAGTTAGCATATGTAACTTGATGCATGTTGTTCCAAGCTTTCTTTTACTCATCTTCATGCTTAAGAGTTTCATTTTAACAATCAATCCATCATCCACCTTTTTCATGCTTGAGAATGACTTCAACCGATTGAGGTTGTTCAAGACATGTAAGAGAGACTTCTACCTAATGGCTTAATCTTTTTGAAGATTCATTGCCAACGGTATAGTCTTTCTCTCATGCTTTCGAAGAACCTCTCGTTTGAAATTACTTCTTGTTTAGAGGACTTAACATCATTATGGACCAATGGACTAAAGAATGGCAAGGCTTAATAAAATTGATTTAAAACTTGGATCAACACACATAAAGAAAGTGGTTTGAATTGCTTGAACTGCAAGGACGTTATGCCAAGTTACTTGTGTCAAGAGTCGTCACGTGCTAATCCATGGCATTTTGATGATTCTTGAAGCGTCACAACTTCTCTCCTTGAGTTCATACTATGACAAGAGGGAGAGGTAGTCTTACTCTTTGCATTTTTATTAACTTTTGTCCAAAATTGTATCCGAGACCATCAAGCGATCATGTTGCTTATTGATGGCTTTGGAATCAATTGTTATTTTCTCTCGAGGCTTTCCCATGACAGAGAAGGAAGAAAGGACAAACAGAGGTTTAGAATGTTCTGTCTGCATTGATTTCACCTAAGAACACAAAAATAGAGTTTTGTACCAAATTGATGCACGGCCGACCCTTGGTATATGGCCGACAGTGCAGTTTTGCAGAAACAGAGGTAGTGGCTGAAGGTGAAACAGAGGCGGCTTGGGCAGACAGAGCAGCTTTCAAGTGCTGCGCATGCAACCTTCATCCCTCTTCCATTACGCTCTTATCAAATGCAATTAATTGTTTGTAATTAATTAGTGATAGCTAGTTAATTAATTCAAGTGTTGTAATAATTAGTTAAGTAGTTTAGCTAATTTTATTTTTTTTTGTAATAATTAGCTTAATTAGCTTCGCTTAGCTTAGCGTAGTCAGATTAGCTAGTTTATTCACTCGGACTCTCCTTCGTGAGAGCAAAATGTTGTAATAACGTGTACGTCTTCCAACCCCACGTATTTCTCCCTTTCATTTATCTGCTTTTGATGGTTAGATTAGGAGCATCACGTTTCAATTAGCATACCTTATGCTTGCATCCATTCATCTTGTATTACATGCACCGAGGCTCGGTTCATCATTTTAATTGTATTGTTGTTTAATTACTTCTTTGAATACGTGCTTAGCCCGTATGTTGTTTTATCCAATTGATTCATATGCCACATTAGTAGCCGAGTCTATTAGTTACATATCACATGTGTTGCATTAGTCATTTGGCATAGTTAGGGACGTGCATTTTTCTAACTAGTTTCTTTTCTTGGCTTGGAGTACTAGGTGAGTTTTTAGTGTTTTGGCATACTAGCATGAGTGTGAGTGACTGCCATGTCTAGCATGTTTACTATGAGACTAGGTGTTTACTTGTTGAACTGTTTGAATACCTGTGGATGAAGGCTTGTTGCTTGAATTGGAATGATTCAATGAATGTATGTTTAAACCTATTTTGTCAAGTGGCAAATTCGTAAACTTTAAGCCCACTTTGTTAAGCAGCAAAATCAAACCCTTTTTTAAAAAAACAAACATGAAATTGAATTGTTCCAATTCAGGCAAACTAGTCTATATCTTGTGTGTGTATCACATAGTAAATGCTAGCCTTAATAAATCGGAACAAGAGCATATAATATTAATAAAAATTATATCATGATTAGTAGAGGTCGATCTTTGATCGGGCGAGCGGGGGTGCTCAAATCATATACCTAAGTTCCCGAGCCGAGACAATCTTGGTGATGACAAACATGTGGCCTTTGGCACGAGTCATGGGTTTCCTAAATTTCTCCAATATCAAATATTTAGGTGGCGATTCTGTATTTGGAAAAGTAGTCCATTTTTGACAATTTGATTCAAAATCGATTTTTCAAAAGATTTGCTGAATTTGCATGTTTGGTGTTTATCAATTTCACGTTGCATTTGTGAGATTAGATTCAGAACCGCGGGAGTTTGAACTGTAGGGCTTATTTCTGAGCTTTCGAAAGGGGGCGCGAAAAAGTCGAACTACAGTTTCTGGCGACTCTGTTGGGGATTTAGAGAACTTGACTCGAACTCATGATATGAAATTTTATCTACACTTATATGTTTCTTTGCATTGCATTTGCATTGGTGTGCTTGAGTCACTGTGTCTATTATCGGATATTCTTGGACGGTGTGCCGGAGGCTTACTTGAAAAAGCTTACCAAAAGGTTGACCGGTCACGGGCTCTGCCATGATAGGAACATAACCCTTGGATCTGGATGATCGTTGTACCATTTGATCTGCCTTTCACTTTTCGGTGTTAGGTGCGAGAGGTATATTAGGTAGTCTTGCTGAGGTACTCTTTTTTGACCATTCGGCTTAGTTGCATATTGAAAGCCATAGAGATTGTTCCAAGCTAGGACATGATGCTTACTCGAATTTAGGATTGTGTGAAACCACATTGTTTGAATAGTGAACCCTAGTTCTTGACGAAACTAGGACGGGGTAACCTTACCCCCTCATAGGGGTGTTTTGGCTCTCACTTAATTGGTATGTGCTTTTAGAGTGAAACTCTTTATGACAAAAGGTTCGGACAGTTCGGTTACCCCCCAAGCACTCTGGACCCATGTAAGGAGACTTTACGGATTCAAGGATCTTGTTAGGGGACAACCTGTGTTTGCTTCGCTCCCACCGGTTACCAGATGGAGAAGAGTCAAGCATAACTCACCAGTCCAGTAGACACCCTTCAGTTTACCTGCATCTAGTCAGGGACAGTCTTCTGTATTCATGCCAGCAAGAGATCATTCGCCTATTCAAATGACTCACTACCCTGCAGCCAATATGGAGGACTTGATTCGTCATCTCCAACAAACAGTGGAAACTACGTAGCAAGATGCTGCTCGCCAAGCTGAAGTTATAGCCCACCAAGCTAAAGTGATAAATAGGCTGCAGCAACAGCAACTACAGCCGACAACGGCTTCTACTTCCCATGCACCTCCTGCGGGTATCCCAGCGCCTAGAATCATTGTCAATGTCCAAGAGAATCTGGGCAATCCAGTAGACCCCATCTCACCGCAAACCTTCAAGGCACTAGTGTACCAATCTGAGGCGCCTGAAGAGATTGAAGTTGACCCGACTACACTTAAGGTCAACAAGATGGAGAAGCATTTCAAGCGGGCACAGGGTGTAAACTCAATCCCTGACATTGAAGATAGATATACCGACTTCGCGGTAACTTTACCGGATCGGTTAAAAATGCCACACATAGACCGTTTTGATGGTATTGGGATCCCATGGTTCATCTGCGGTTGTTCTCCAATATCCTGCGGCTAATGGGCCTCACCAGACTTCAAAATTTGTCGCTTTTCAGCCTGACCTTGTCCAGTATAACAGCTATCTGGTATACGAAGCTAGAGGCCTCTGTGAAATGGAGTTGGGAAATGGCCGAGGCCTTCATTGCACAGTACTCATACAATACGTAGATCGAGGTCACTGCCTATGATCTTGAGGCAACTCGTCAGGAGCCAAAGGAGGGCGTCTTAGACTTTGTAACAAGGTGGAGGGCCAAGGCTTCGATGATGACTATCAGGCCGTTTGAGAAGGATCAAATCAGGATGGTGGTCCGCAATTTGCAGGGGAAATTATTACAGAAGATGATTGTCTTGCCGCTGTTCACATTCACTAAGCTCCATGAGATAGGGGTTTAGATTGAAGAAGCAATGAAATAGGGGTTGATAACTGATGAGAAGGAGCAGCCCAAGAGGCCTTTTGCACGCAGTTCTAATGCAACCACTAGTGGAACCACAACTGCACGGCCATCTGATGTGAATGTCGTTACCACTACAGCCAAAACTGCAAACCCTTTCACCAATATAGCCCCGCAAACCTTAAAGAGCCAGGCTCGATCCCAAAGGGTCTTCACCCCGCTTTACATGCCTTTATCCCAAGCCTTGAGGGTGTTGATCAAAAAGGGACACCTCAAGCCATTAGAGCAACGCCCACTACCTGATCCTCTCCCACCTAAACACAACCCAGCCAAATACTATGCTTTTCACCAGTAGCACAGTCACGACATCGACCAATGCTTCAGGCTGCGTCATGAGATTCAAGATCTCTTTGACAATAAGGTGATAGCACCACCCCAAAAGCCAAATATAACCACCAACCCTTTTCCAGCCCACAACCAAGTTCCCCTACCCCGGAACCTAAACCTAATACATACATTGGCCATCCCCTATGACCCTAGTGTATATATTACCCCTTCCCACCTACCCAAATCAATCGTGTTCATCCCTGAAAGCACAAACTTGTGCATGATGGACACATCCACACTTCAACTTGAACCCGTAGTGGTGATAGTAGTAGAATGAGGGAGGTTGGCCTTAGAGGAGAGTATGAGTCCGCTGCTTGAGTGCTCTAAGGATTTGACTGAGGGGGAGTATGATCCGTGCCAATACATTGTGCCAATAAATCATGCCAAGCCCGAAGTGGTATTGCCGACAGCAGCGGAGGTCAATGTGGTTAGAGAGGATGGCCCAAGTCAGGGATTAGATGATCTGGCAGAGCTGGAGAAGGACTTAGATAATCTGCAGTTCTATGATAAACAAGATCAGGGGGACGTGCAGATTAACTGGTTTGATCTGAATGGGTCGACAGACAACTTTGGGTAGCTTAGTGACGAGCCTAACAAGGAGGAAGGAACTGAACCAAAACTTGAAGAAAAGGAAGCGAGAATAGCTGCAGTGGCCGGAATGGCCGAGGAAAAGGGGAAACTGCCAGAGAGCACCGGCATCAAGAATTTAGCTCAGGAACTGGGTGCCGTGAGTATCGTGAATACAGAACAGGAAGCCGCGTTGAAGCGGTTTGTGCAAGAAAGGGATTAAGGCAAATAGGAAGCTGGAACAACTTAACTCCCTGCGAGGGATACTTGTGATGAGGGAATGATCATAATGGAGCTGGACAACTGTTTGTCGGTTGCCAGAGGTGCATGGTGAGAGGACAACGATCTACTTTTGGCTCACACCGATGAAGATTGGGGTGAAGACCTGCCAGACAATACGTGGTACTCTAAAGAGATTGACCACATGACAAGAAGTGGACGGTAGTTCAAACTGCCACACTTGGACCAAGCCTCCAGGAAAGATAAAGAGGTTGAAAAGAAGAAGGAAAAACAGTTGGAAGAAGAGGCGGTGCTGAAACAGCTAAAGAAAATTCAAGCTGATATTTCAATTTGGGGTTTGCTTATGGCTTCTCGAGTGCATTGATAGGCTGTACTATCAACAATGGACAGGGCCAAATTGTCCATTAATATAACTCCTGAATAGCTTGTGGGACTGGTCTTTCTTAGGAGGCGCTGCGCCAACTTTAACCTTCTCGGACAAGGAACTGCAGCCGAAAGGCTTAGCACACAACAAACTTCTGTACATATTAGTTGAGTGTAGAGAAAAATGGGTGCCAGTGGTGTTGGTCGATACTGGGTCGACTATCAATGTCTATCCGTCACACACAACGTATGCCATCAGCCTGAAACTAGCAGATTTCGTGCCTACAGCCCAGGTGATTGGCCATACGACAATACAAGCAGGGAGTTTATGAGCATAGTACAGATTAGAGTTCAAGTGGGCTCAACTCAATAGGATATTGAGTTCCGTGTCCTAGATGTGCCGACCACTTTCAATCTACTGCTAGGGAGGCCCTAGCTGCACCAGGTGAAAGCTGTCTCTTTTACCCTTCACCAAATGCTGAAATAGCCTCACGGAAAAGGGGTGACTATTGTGTTCGAAAATTCATCTATCCATCCTCCACCAGAGGTAACTACGCTTGTGCTGGAAATTGTTCATGGCGGGGAGGATGTATTCCTTTCAGGTTTTACTCTGGCTGAGGCTCAGACAGTGCAAACTATCTTGGCAGCTAATGAGGGCTTGTATTTCAGTGCCCAATAAATCTATTTCATGAACAAGCTCCAACATGTGCCAAGAATGGAGTTGGGAAGAAGTGGCCGGAAAGGCGTCACAGCACTGGCCGATGTACCGCATAATCTGCATGCCTTTGGTCTTGGCTATACGCCCATCAAAGAGGATTAGGTTAGGAAAGGCTAGTTCGAAGGATGATTTTCCTCTGCCACATATTGATGAATTAGTGGACTTCATTGCGGGCCATGCATTGCTCTCCTTTATGGATGGATTCTCTGGGTATAACCAGATTATGATGGGACCCGAGGATACAGAGAAAACTACATTCACTACGCCGTGGGGAACCTACTACTATTGGGTGATGCTGTTTGGGTTGAAAAATGCCAAGGCTACCTATCAAAGGGCTACAACCACAATTCTGCATGATATGATCCATAAAGAGGTTGAGGTGTACGTGGATGACATAATTATCAAATTCGAGAAAAAAGAGGGCCACTACACCGCCTTGAAGAAATTCTTTCAACGGATCAGAGAATATAGATTGAGGTTGAATCCACAGAAGTGTACTTTCACCGTAATAGCAGGGAAAATGCTGGGCTTTTTGATCACATAGAGGGGCATCGAGGTAGATCCTTCCAAAATCAAGGCCATCTTAGAAATGCCACCACCAAGGACTAAAAAGGAGGTGCGAGGCTTTCTAGGTAAAGTACAATTCATAAGACGGTTTATTTCTAAATTAATCTTGACTTGTGAACCACTTTTTGGTCTCCTAAAGAAAGGAAAGAAATTCTGCTGGGATGATCGATGTCAATTCGCTTTTGAGCAGATCAAGTAGTATCTTCAGAATCCGCCTGTGTTGTCGCCGCTAGAGCCGGAGAAGCCTTTGATTTTGTATCTATCAATAACGGACACAACAATGGGATGCATGCTTGCTCAAGAATCTGAGGATAGGATGAAGAAAGTCATCTACTACTTGAGCAAAAAATGCTGGATTATGAGACCTGTTACAGCACGTTGGAGAAAGCTTGCTTAGCCTTGGTATGGGCCACCACGAAGCTGAGGCACTATTTATTAGCTCACTCCATAATTTTGGTTCAAGATTAGATCCCGTCAAATATCTCTTTGAGAAACCAGCACTTACGGGTAGGTTATCCCATTGGTTGCTTCTCTTTTTCGAATTTGAACTCAATTAGGTTACTTACAAGTCAGTCAAGGGGAGAGCAGTAGCGGAGTTCCTAGCAGATCACCCAGTGGAAAGGGATGAAGCAGTAGAATACCTATTTCCAGATGAAGCTATTTTGCAAGTGGAGGAAGAGATTTGGACAATGTACTTTGACGGAGCATCTAATCAGTATGGTTATGGGATATGTGTGTTACTAATAGCACCCGACAATTCCTATATACCTTTAGCCTTCAAACCGATTTAAGGTATCCAATAACTAAGTAGAATATGAGACGTGTATCGCTAGTTTAGAAGCCGCCTTGGAACTAGGGGCAAAAAGGTTAGACGTTATCGGGGATTCCAACCTAGTTGTTTCTCAAGCCAATGGAGACTAGAAAGCTAAAGAAGAAAAGATGAAGGTTTATCACCAGACCCTGGACATTCTGATTCCTAGGTTTGAAAAACTGACTTTCACGCATCTACTGAGAGAGAACAACAGGTTCGTTGATACTTTATCAACTCTATTTTCTATGATAGACATCCCATTTGGAGTCCGGATGCGTTCGATTATCACTGAGCAGAGATACACGTCGGCCTATGAGACTATCACAATAATAGATGAAGCGCAAGGTACTATGATATCTGGAACTTCTTAGAAAATGAGGTTTATCCACCAGGGGCAAATGCTAAGGATAAAAGGGCAATACGGTGGATGGCCGTTCAATTTATCATTTGTGGAGATAAACTGTACAAGAGGGGTCATTTGGGAATGCACAAGTTGTGTGTCGAAGCAGAGAAATCAAAGCGCTTGATGGAGGCCATCAATGGAGGAGAGTGCGAAGCACACATGAATAGAGTAATGTTAGCCCGAAAGATTCTCAGGTAAGGTTACTATTGGTCTACCATGGAGGAGGATTGTATTGGTTTGGTTCAGCGATGCCACAAATGCCAAATTCATACCAATCGCATGAACATCCCACCATCGAAGCTATATACCATGACTTCACCATGGCCTTTCTCAGTTTGGGGAATCGACGTCATCGGCACGGTCACACTGAAAGGGTTGAATGGGCATGAATACATTCTAGTGGCAATTGATTACTTTATGAAATGGGTGGAAGCTTAGTCCTACTGTAGACGTCCCCGAACGTCTCGGGAGGATGAATCCCGTTCTGTTCGTCTGTGGGTCTACTACAGTTTAGGACTCAAATTGTCACAATTCTTAATCTGAACCAAAGAGTCCAAATCCAGCAAATTGTTTTGGAAAATAGATTTTTGTAGAGAAGTGCCAAACATGGACTGTTTTGCCAGATATAGAGTCTCCACCTAAATATTTTTTAATGGGGGAATTTAGGAAACCCTGACTCGTTTGCCCAAGGCCACGTGTCCGTCATCACCAAAGTTGCCTCGGCTCAGGAACTTGGGTACGATTGGGAAAGGTCAGCTATGAGCACCCCCTCTCGCCTGATTCAAAGATCGACCTCTACTAACCGTGATATCTTGTTTTGAAAACATTATGCGTTCTTATTCCGGTTATTAGCCTAGAATTACTATGTTATGTGCACAGCAAATAAGTATAGACCAAATTGCCTAAATTGGAACAAAACATTTTATGTTTGTTTTGAAAATGGTTTGCTACTCGTAAGTAGGCTAAAATGCGGGTTTTTGCCACCCTCAAGTGGGCTTAAAACTCATAGTTTTGATGCATTATTCCAATTTAGGTAATTCAACCTCCATCCACAGGCATTCAAGCAGTTATATCACATAAGCAGCTAGCTTCATGATAATCATGCTATCATGGCAACACTCATACGCATGCGGTATGCTAAAGCATAAAAAGCTCACCTAGTACACTAAGCCAAAACAGAAACTAGTTAGTAATCAATGCATGATCCTAGTTCATGTTTAAAATGGCTAATGCAACACATGCAAAGATGCAATCTAGACAGGCTCGGCTATCCTAAACATGGCATGTGAAATGCAACAGATAACACATATTCAATTTGGAATTGAAGTACAATGCAATTAGTATGATGCGCTGAGCCTGGTTCATGCAAGACAAATGTATGAATGCACGCATGCATAGCATAAGGTATGCTAATTTAAATATGCCCTAAACTAAACATTGAAAGCTAATAAATAAAAGGGAAGAAAGATGTGGGGTTGGAAGACATACACACACTCACACACGCTTATTACACAATTGCCCTCGCTCGGAAGGTCTGAATCAATATTACAAACCGAATAAATAATTAACTACCCTAGCTAATTAAATATTACAAAACTCTTAATTAATTAACAAATTAAATGCAGAATTAACGTGGTCACAGCCCTTGCCTCGAAATGCCTGGATGGTGCATGCTTGATCCGTCTCGCCCGGAAACTCGCTGCCATAGCACTGTTGCCTCTGTTTACACTGCCCTACCCCTCTGAGGGTCACAAAAATTTCCAGAACTACTTTGAATCACTTCCTAAGTCCCCCAGATTGTCACCGGCCAGAGCAAAGTACCACTGGCCATGGGAATGGGATCATCGGCCAAATCTGGTGCTCTCGGCCAAATATGTTCTGCCGGTCGGCACTCAACACTGTCGGCCGGCCAAATCTTCCTGCTGAAACTTGCAGTTGACAGCAGCAGAGGGCAAGCAGTGTATGGCATGGAATTTTCAAGCAAATGTATGCATGGACACACTCCTTATCATGAAATGGACTCAAGGGAGCATGGCCCTCGACCCTCGGTCCATCAATCACGCATTTCAATGCATGATGGCCGAGGAGTCGAATTGCACGTTTTAATATGACACGGATGCACAAATACACACAAAGTGCCACCACTCTATCATGCATGATCAAGTGTGTTGGCGACAAAGGGAATTAGCTCATTTCATCACTTTGAGTATGAAATAGACTAATCCGCCTTGTGTTCGATATTACGTCCGATCGAACACTTGACACATGCAATGCAAACACATGTTATGCTTATCTTGCCGTTTTACTTGGTCAATTTTATTTACTCATTTTAGCATTACCAATTCATCCTTTAATTGATTAAGTCCAAATGAGAGTCCTCCAATGGGAAAGAGGGCCTAAGCCTCAAGTGCCTTGAGCATGAAGAAGACCTCATGCCGTTGGCTAGTAGAAACCCTCAAGAGGATTAAAGCCATTAAGCATGAACGTCTTAACTTCATGCTCAAACCGACAAGAGGCTCAAGGCTACTTTCAAAGCAATGAAAGTGAAACATGTAAGGAAGTGGCATGAATGGCATGAAGTACGCTCTGAAATTGTGTGCAAGACACTACTACAACATGCAAATGGTTCAAGCACTCTTGCTCAAATGGACTAATCAACTAGGCATGCAAGAGCATTACACCATAACCACACAAGGCAAGCTTTAAACAACAAAATCAACTCGAAATAGAGTTATGCAGCCTCAAAACAGTGGCTAAAGTGCATGGAACAAAGGCCAAAACAAGTCAATGAAGCATGCTCATGCAAGAGGCCAATGAAGCACATAAACCATAGCTATATGGTACAAGGCATGCAGGTCTCAACCACCTCAAAACAGTGTTTTTACATGCCAAAACCATGCTGAAAATGCCATGATCATGCACCAAAACAAGCTCAAATGATATGCCCAAACAATGGGCTCTTGAAGCACATGAACTACAACTATGTAATGCAATGCATGAGAGTTTTATCCAGCCTAAAACATAATTTCTACATGTTAATTTAGGGCCTAAAACATGCTGGAAAATAGCCAAAACAAACTAGAAAAGCATGCTCTCCTTTAGACCATTCTAAGCATTTAAACCACAACCATGCAAAGCAATGCACAAGCTATCTTAACACCTCAAAACAGAGCTTAATCACAGCAAAATATGAACTATTGCAGGCCAAAGTTAAGCTAGCACATGTTAGGAAGATAGGCTAAAGCATGAAACAAGCTAGGCTAGGGAGCAAAATTACACTACAAGTGTATGAAGCAAGCAACCAAGCCCCCAACCGGACCAAAACAGATCTGAAACATGGCAAAACAGAGCTTAAAACATGCTTGGCTTAAGCTAAAACAAGCCACAAAAGATGCTACTTTACAAGCCTAACAAGGCATAACAACTAGCTATAATGAGGAGGGGCTAACCCCTCCTATTTGAGACCTCAAAACTGGTTTTTGATCACTAAAAAACCTCTAAAAAAGAGGTTGTTTTTAGGCCCAAAAGAGGTTTTCTTAAAAGAGCTCAAAGGTGGATCACAATCTCACAAAACAAGGAGCAAACAAAGGGAGGACACCCCTTAACTCACAAGGACTTCAATCCACCACTTTTAACACATAAAAACAGAGATTTTGATAGTTGAAAACCAGGCCAAAAGAAGCATGCAAAGGTAGCTATACAAGTGCACAAAATCAAGCTTGAGAAAAGTTGGAGCTTACGCTTGAAGCTCTGCACCAAAATAGGTCCTTCTTGGACCAAAATCAGCCTTAGGAGCTTCAAATACACCTCCAAGGATCACCTCTTCAAGGTAGGCAAGTTTGATCAAGGGTGGAGGCTCAAGAAATGGGAAGAACACTCACTTTTGGGCACTTATATGCTTCTATACATACAATATAGGAAGAGAGAGAGAGAGAGAGCTGAGATTTGGCTCTGGAATTTCTAGAGAGAGAGAGGGGTTTTTTTTAGAGTGAGAAGCTCCCCAAACTTGCTTTTATGTTCTAACCCCTCGAATATGAGATATAAGGCTCTATATATAGCAAAATAGGAGCTTTTGGTCGAAATATCTCAATTAAAAATATCTGATGCAGTGTATAATAGCTGGATGATAAATATCTGTCAAAAATCCGAGTTTTGGGCACTTTTGGCCGGCCGGCCATCTTTGGTGTCAACCAGCCATCATTTTTGGCCGGTAAGGTTCACTTTTGGCCAACATATAGCTGCAGAGGTCAAATTGTGGCCGGTGGACCTCCATGGAGGCCGGTGGCAAAAATCAATGCTAGTCCCTGACTTGAAGAAAGCCTAATTCCTTCATCTGGATGCCGTTTCAGGTCATTCTTGAGCTTAAAATGTAGCCCCGGAAGTCTTCTTTCCAAATTTGTTAGCCTTACCTCAAAATTCCATGTGTGCTAAAAGTTATTCTTGTTTTGGTGAAGGCTGCTCAGTTTCGGTCCAACCAGGATGATGCCCAGCTTCAACCAATCATATCTCCGCCCTCCGGACTCAGATTTAAGAGATTCTTGAATGAAAAATGAAGCCCCGGAAGTCTTCTTTCCAACGGTGGTGGCCTCATATCTTAAATCCAAGTGTATAGACAGATAAGCTTGATTTAGCGAGAACTGCTCGTCCCTCTCTTAGCGTTTCTTCTTCTCCAACTTGGTTTCTTCTCTCCTTTCCCCTTTTCTTCAACTTCAAACCCCTAAGAAAGGTATTTTGAAATATTTTTCAAAGATTTCATCTCTCTTTCATTCATTTCCACTTTTTCCTTGCTCGGTTTACCGAAAAGTACAATGTTTGACAAAATGCGAGCCTTGGAACATCGCAGAAACTTTATTTCAAAAAAAGTTTTGAAAGAGAGGGTTTTATGGTCTAAAAACCTATTCAAAAATAGCTTTGGTCCAAAATGGGGTGTGAAGTTGAGATTTGACCCTCTCCTTGCTGAAGAAATTGAACCTTTGCCCTGCACATTTTTCATCACCGAGCAAACCATCAGTAGCGCCCAAGTCTTAAGGGCGGTCAAAAATGGGGTGTCTACACCTACGTAGTGTTGAAAGCAGTGCATGTGGTTAAGTTCATCTGAAACAACATCATTTATCGTTATAGAGTCTCAAACGAGATCATTTCAGATAATGGCTCCTATTTCAAGAAAGAAGTGATCGACTTGTTGGAGAAATACAATGTGGCTTTCCATAAGTCATCTACATACTGGCCGCAAACCAATGGAGCTGTTGAGGTCGCCAACAAGAACATCAAGCATATTCTGCAGAAAATGGTTGAGACCTATAAGGACTGGCCAAACAAATTGCCATTTGCACTCTGGGGCTATAAAACTTCAATCTGGACGTCGACAGGGGAAACTCCTTACTATTTTGTCTATGGGATGAAAGTTGTTCTACAAATTGAAATAGAAGTCTCGTCATTGCGAGTTATGGCTGAGTGTCAGATAGTAGAGGCAGACTGGCAACAGAGCAGGTTCGAAGAATTGATGCTGTTCGATGAGAGAAGGTTGAAAGCATTATACCATGTTCAGGGTTATTAACGTAGGATTGCTAGGGCTTTTAACAAGAAGGTTAAGTCCTAGAATCTCAAAGAAGGGGATTTGGTGCTGAAAGACAATCGAGCTCCCATCCATGACCCTAGGGGCAAGTTCAGACCCAATTGGACTGATCCTTACATCATCAAAACTATCTAGTCGGGTGGAGCTGTTATTCTTACGAACCTGGATGACTTGGAATTTTCCCAACCGATCAATATAGACAAGTTAAAGAAATTCTATCCCTAAGAGGCTTGCTAGGCCAAAAATCCGGAAGGGCGACATAGGCAAAAGTTAGAGCATAAAAAATTAGAAATAAAGAAAAATTGAGTTCACAAGGTTGAAAACCCTAAAGGACGGCCTTGGCAAAAGTTAGAGTGCAAAAGGAGAGAGTTAATACTCGAGTGAACCTGAATCGAACTACGTAAGGCCCGATTCCCATCTTCGGGATACATAGGCAACTTCATC
The DNA here is from genome assembly GCA_025200525.1 of Camellia lanceoleosa. Classification (NCBI taxonomy): domain Eukaryota; kingdom Viridiplantae; phylum Streptophyta; class Magnoliopsida; order Ericales; family Theaceae; genus Camellia; species Camellia lanceoleosa. Next base: position 109,222,997 of record CM045764.1, on the reverse strand, counting down.
TTGAAGTTCGACCGTAAACACCTCCAAATCAACTGTCCTATCCATGTGTCTGATTAGATCATCTTTGTCTGCTATTCACCTGAAAGTTCGGTTGTAATCTCTACTATGAGAGAAGAGCTGGTTACAATGCTGAGTAGTGGTGTTCAAACAAGTGGCAATTTGTGATCTTTTGATTCGGGTTGTACATCTTGAGGATTGATTCTGTGTGTGTCAAGTGGTGATCCTTTTCGAAAATGGTTTTGAAAAGTTTTGATAAAAGTTTATTCATGCTCAAATTTTACCTTTTACAACTTAGATCATTTTTGGACAAAAAGAAAAACTTTCAGTACTCACAAGTTTAATTTCATTGATTTCAATACAAAGTTCTCCAACTCTCGATATAAATCAAAGTTGCTTTTATTACATGCAAAAAAAAAAAAAAAAAAAAAAAAACTTGAAAAGAAAGATTAAAGTAATAAACTAGGGGCATAGATGAGTCAGGTGCTCCTACGTCCCCCGTTCGTGCTCGTAGAAGCTTCTGATGCCAAAGTGGGCTCAATTTGTGCCTTATCCTCGAGCTAAGCCAGACATTCACCAAAAAGGGCACAGTTGAAACTAGGGGTAAGGGTCGGAACCTCTCTCGTCCTCCAAGCAGTGAGATACCTAGCCAAATGTGAACCTCGGATGGGGAATAAAACCGGGTACTCTACCTCCTCATCTGGGCAGATTTGATTATGCCCAAACTGACTTTTGAATTGGAAAGGGAAGTAGAATACATAGTGAGTCAGGCCGATCAACTGTATCCCGAGCTGCCGAGCCATGCTGTAACTCATCTCGGTCAGATTAAGCCAGGGGCAGTGCTAGGCTATGTTAGCAGCAGATCTGTTGTACATCCATTCGCACCACCACCCCTCGTTCGGGAAATCCATTAGCTGTTGGTGGAAGAAATAGCCTCGAGATGAGTGTACAGGGCAAGAGTCTGCTACCTTCAGCTTGTCTATGAGCCACACCTAGAAAGGGATGAAAGAAAAGAGAGATTAAAGAATAGAGAGATGTACGTTGAGAGAAAAGTGAGAAAAAGGCTTCGAGAGAATAACAGAACATGAGTATTGAGTGATGTAAGAAACAAATATTAGAAAGGGTGGGAAATATTTCCTGAAGAAGTAGTGGACTTCCTGTGAATCTGGTAGTTTCCAGTCGACGAAAGGCGTCCAAGCCCATTAAGGGCTCGGCTAGTGCCAAGCCAATACAACTCTTGCTTTCTTTTGGGCCTTGCGTCACTTCGATTAAGCGAATTCTAGATCCGCCAAAACTAGGGGCAAAAATGAGCCAGCATACATAAACAAATTGGGGATGTCTAGCTCTCCGTTGTGGGCCAGAGATCTAGCCAAATGCATAGTGAGTCCACACATCTGTCCTAAAGCTTGAGCGTGGCCAAAACGAGGCTGAGGTATGATTTCCTCATCGCGCCGGGATTCTATTAATGCCTGAAGTTCTTCAATTGTCGGGCATATTTCTTGTCCCCCAAAGCTAAGAATGTGTGTAATTGGGTTCCAGCATCGAATTGCAGCATGGAGGAACGGAAAGCAAAGAGAAGTGCGGCTCAAAGGCAAAAGGGCATTTAGGTCGAAGTCGGGGAAATTCACCTTTTTCGAGCCATCGAAAGCGGCTATCCAATCTCAAAGCCTGCTGACAAATAATGTCTCCATTTTGAGAGCAAAATATCAAAGACTTGTGAGTTTGCCAGAAAAACAGCATGGGAGCACTATTTATAGAGTTTGAGACAAAGTTATGCATGACAGCTGGACAGCACTGACTGACATCACACTGATGGCCGGCCGTGCATCAGTAAAGCCCGGCCAGGTCTTGGTGCTAGCCCAATGCAGATCAGTTGCAGCAAGGTGTAGGCACCCCATTTTTGACCGTCCTCAAGACTTGGACGTCACTGCTTGAACACTCGGTGATCACCTATGTTTGTGTTCGTCCTGAGTTCCCGAAGGTCTCGGCCACGCGCCTTGCCTCAGGATCTCTCGGCTCGACTGTTTTGTGTCTGGTTTTGCACCAAACACTTGTGCTTTGCCTTTGTGGGGCAGGGAATGGCTTGTTGGCCATCCCCACACATCACCGGCCATGGCTTGAGGCCACCAGCTATTGGTTTGTTGCCACTGGCCAAATGTTTGGCCGACCGGCACTCTTTGTGGCCGGCCGACCATCTATTTTGGTCAAATTGCATTTTTGGCTGGCTGACCACTGTTCATCTGCTTTTGCAGATATTTTTATGCCAGCTGTGCTAGCTGGCATACACTTTGCTCCCCTCCATACACGTGTATGGAGGGATCTCCCTCTTGACTAGCTTGTTTGGAAAGCTTTACAAGAGGGATTGTCTATAAGAGGGAGCCTCTTCTCTCTTGTTTAGGGTTAGACAATTTTTCCAGAGCTTTGAGTTTTAGGGTTAGGGTTTGCATATCCCCCATCTCTATATCTCTCTCTCTTTTGAGTGTTTTGTGTGTGTTTAGTCTTAGTTTTGCACATAAACACCCACCATTACACCTTGCCTTGGCTACTGAGGTGCTAGGGAGCTGTTCTTGAAGTTCTTGACTGGTTTTGAGCTCAAAGAACTAGCTGGAACTCCATTTTTGAAGAGGGTCAACAAGGGTGAGAACTTACTCTTTTTTACCCCATTTTTCATAGTCTTTTAGCCTATCTTGAAACTATTTTTAGACTTTGTGTATAACTAATAAAAGTCTTTTTTTTGTCTGCTCTAAATAGTTGTTTAAGAGTGTTTTGTTGTTTGGGGTTGTTTGACCCCTCTTAGGCCTTGTTTGGCCCTATTTTTGTCCTATTTTGGTGAGCTCCGGGACCACCTTGTTTGGGCCTCCTCACCACTGAAATCTTGAGGGATTTCAGTGGTGAGGATGGTGCCTTGAGGTCCCAAGAAGGAGGGGGCCACCCCCTCTCCTTGTTATCCTTGAAAAGGGCCATTTTTGCCTCATGTGTGAGCACCGTGTTTAAGTGTATGATGGCCATGCCTTAACTATTTTTTGTGCTTATTATGTCATAATATAGCTCTGTTTTTACTTGGTTTAGGCACGCCATGCTTGCTTAGTATACTTGTCTTGTAATGCCTTAAATTTGCCTTCACATGCTTTAGGCCTTGACCCTTGTTCTAGCATGATTTGGGCCTAGCTTTGTGAAGCTTTCATGCTTGCTTTAGTATGCTTTAGCTCTATTTTTAGTTGCTTTGGTCATGCTCAACATGCTTTGTATAGTCTCTTAGCATTCTAGCTCGTAGGCCTTAAATGTGTGATGTCATGAGCATGCTTTGCTTGCTTTAATTAGTTGGTTTGGCACCTCTATTTTATGCAATTTTAGAGTTTGGTATACTTGCCATATGTCCATGATCATCTCTTTTAAGTGTGCTTAAAAGTTGCTCTTTGGTGCCTAAGTGTTGGACCTTGTATGCATGCATGTTTGTATGCACATTAGCCTCCATTCTTGAGCATGTTGGCCACTGTTTTGGGCTTGTTTGAGGGCTGCCTAAATTAGTTTAAGACCATCCTTCACATGTGCTGCATGCTTGCCTTATGTGTTGTTGCATATTTGGCCTTATTCCATGCTTGTTACATTACACATTTGTATGCTTAGGTTGTAATACATTTGGTATGCATTGTACTTAACATGTTGTCCATGTTGCATCTTGTATGCTTGCATGGTTAAGATTATACTTTGCATGTTTGCTAGCTTGTATACTTGCCCATATGCATCATGTTGCATACTAGCTCACATGCCTAGGTTGCATTGCATTGGCATGCATGCTTTGCCTCTTGAATTGAGTATGATAGAGGTTGAGCTCATTGTTTGTTTATGTGCATTTCATTCTACATTGAAAATGCATACTTGATTTCTTGGGCCATCACGCATTGAAATGCGCGATTGGTGGTCCGATAATCAAATACCATGTTCCTTTGAGTCATGAATATGATAAGGAGTGTGGTTGGTGCAAACATTGCTTGAAATGCATTGCCATGCCATGTTTTGTCCTCTGCTGCTGTCAAAACAGGATTCTGCAGGAAGGTTTGGCCGGCCGGCCATCTTTAATGCCGATCGACCAACAATTTATGGCCGGTGATCATTTCCAGTGGCCGGTGACCATTTTCTTTGGCCAGTGACCAATTCCCTTGGCCGGTGGTGTACCACAGGGTTCATAGAGTGTACCTTGGGCATTTTGCAATGATCAGAAGAACAAAGTAGGGAAAACAGAGGCAACTTGTGCATGGCAGTGGATTTCCGAGCGGAGCCGAGCATGCCTTGCATTGGGCCCTCTTCCCGAGGCTGTTTACTGTTTTATTAGATTAGTTAATTTGCTTAACTAGTTTAATTAGTCTGTAATATTTAATTAGCTTGTAAGTTAGTTAAATTTGTATTATTCTTTCGGTCCCTCCAAGTGAGGGCTAATGTGTAATAAGTGTGGGTGCGTGTGTGTATGTCTTCCAACCCCCACTTCTTTCTCCCTTTTACTTACCTGCTTTGATGGTTAGTATTAGGACATGTTTAATTTAGCATCCTTATGCTATGCATGCGTGCATCATTCATCAGTATTGCATGCACCGGGCTCGGCGCATCATGCTAACATCATAAGTATTCCAAATCTAAATTGAATACGTGCTACTTGTTGCATCCCACATGTCATCCTAGGATTAGTCGAGCCTATTCTAGTGACATTCTGTATGCGTTGCATTAGCCACTTAACATGGACTTGGATCATGCATGATTGCTAACATGTTCACTGTTTTGGCACGGAGTACGATGTAAGTATTTATGCTTTAGCATCTCGCATGAGTGTGAATGTTAAACATAACAGCATGATTACCATCTGGCTAAATGCTTGTGTGATATAAACTGCCTGAATGCCTGTGGGTGAAGGTTGGATTGTTTGAGTTGGGATGATTCATTGAGATTCGTGTTTTAGCCTACTTGCGAGTAACAAATCTCAAATCATTTTCCAAACGAACGGATATGCAATGCTTTGTTCCAAATTAGGCGATCTAGTCTATACTTTTGTGTTGTGCGCATCACATAGTAAATCTAGGCTAATAACCGGAATAAGAACGCATAATGTTTTTCAAAACGAGATATCATGGTTAGTAGAGGCCGATCTTCAGATCGGGCGAGCGGGGGTGCTCATAGCTGACCTTCCCCAATCGTACCCAAGTTCCCGAGCCGAGGCAACTTTGGTGATGACGGACACGTGGCCTTAGGCAAACGAGTCAGGGTTTCCTAAATTCCCCCATTAAAAAATATTTAGGTGGCGACTCTGTATCTGACAAAGCAGTCCATGTTTGGCACTTCTTTACAAAAATCTATTTTCAAAAAAAAAAAAAAAAAGATTTGCCGGATTTGGACTCTTTGGTTCAGATTAAGAACCGTGACAATCGAGTCCGAACTGTGGGGTGAGGCCCTCACGCGGGGCGCGTCCACACAAGGGCTAACCTTTGTTCGGGTGGACTTCGACTATACTTTTTAGTTTTGTTTTGTTTGTACCAAGTGTTTGTTAGTCTTTTTGAGTTGTTTTCATTTTGTTTTTCTATTATCGAGTTGTATTTTATGTTTTGTCAGTTGTAAGTCGGTTGTAAGTCATTACCTAATTCATGAATCAATTCAAAAGTAAAGCATTCATAGTTTCGAAGATTACAATGCAAGGGTAATGTAGTTCATCATGTTATGCAAAGAGATCATCCAACAAAACTTGTCTTTTATAATTGGCGGGTCCAACCCCGATCATTGTTTTACAAAGCCAAAAGAAAAGAAAAGTCTTCAAAAACAAAAGTTCTATCCGAAGCTACTTTTATAACTACATAACAAATCGAAAGCAAAAGCAAAATAAAAGCAAAATCATCATCATCAGTAGCCCATCCTCGCTCTCTTCTTCCTCAGCTGTGGAGAAGGTGCATCGCTGTCATCACTGGGGCAGCTCGACTGTAAGTCGATCTCCTCTCCTCCGTCCTTGGGGGTCGTGGACCCATCAAAAGACTCCTCGGAAGGTGAGCGCTGCCTCACTCAACCTCTCCCCTAATCGGCTCTCCTTAGGTCTTTCACTGGGCCCTGTTTCTGTCTACTGGCTACAGAAGGTCTTGCAGGCACTATTGGCGCTAGCTCAAGTTAAAAAGAGGACAGATATCAGTAGAAGTAAATAGAATGGATAGTATTACAACAAGTACAATATGGCAACGACAGTAGACTTTAGATAGAATGTATCTTAATCCCATGGGTGACTAAGGCAGTCTATCTCCTCCGTACCATGATGAGTAGTCGGTTGATCGTCCGAAGGAGCTCATCACCGTATGCCCGGGGAATCTACAAAAGAACAAAATTTGAGAAAAGCATACAGAAGTAATCGAACAATGAGTGGAAATGACAAAAAAGTGCAGCATTGACTAGCATAAAGGGAAAGTATACTTGCTCAAAACTAAGGGCAAATACAAGTCTGTGGTCCCTCTCCCCGATGGGCTCAAGTGGGATTTGCTCAATCACCCCGTTTGGACGCATGTATATGATCTATGTGGGAATCAAAGGCAATCCGAGAATGGGAGCAACAACAGGGCACCTCCAACAGGCACACCGCTAGCCCCAGCAGCAGCAACCTCTGGCACAGCTCGAACCACGCCTGCAGTAAGAGGCACCGTCACCCAAGTGTGTAAGAAAGTAGTGAAATTGCTGGGCTCATAGTGACGATCGCCATCCTCACCTATCATCAAAAGGTCAAGTTCAGGACCGTCCTATAGATCATCTACTACCCTCATGCTAAGAGGAGGAGGATGTGGAATGTCAAGGTCAGCAACGCCTCGCGTCTGGCGAATGAATCTCTCTCCCAGGTAGTAAGCTCGGCCAAAGGGACTGTCGAATATGATCCTCATCGTAGAGGCATGCCAGGCAGCGGTGTAAGTCGTCCTCGACACAGGGGGGATGCCTGCCCAAGGGTGCCAATCAATTTGTGAATATAGTGTCACATAAGTATGTTAGTGCAGTGTTGGAATGACCATGCGATGTCAGAAGACAGTGTATTATCAGATATCAGTGCAGTGTTAGAATGACCATGCAATGTCAGAAATCGGTGTAATGTCAGGAGTTAGTGCAGTATGAGAATGGTAATATGATGCAACAACATGAGAATCATCATGTAGTGTCGAAAAGTGTAGTGTCATGCATTTTGTTGTAATATAGTGCATATGTCATGCATCCTTTGTAAATATCCATTCCATTGCATATTGTATATATTGCATTTTAGTTGCATGCATCCACTGTATCATCTTCCATCTGTGGCTTGCACCTTTCCTTGTTGAGCTTGGTCTGGTATGTGCTCATACTTTTCACGTTGAAGCACAGTTCTGTATGTGTACGCGCCTATTCCTTGATGAACTTGGTTTGAGGGTGGCGGCACCTTTTCTATGTCAGACATGGCTTGTACGTGTACATGCCTTTCCTAGGCAAAATACGGTTTTGGCTACACGCCATATCCATTTCTATTACATTGTAGTGTAATTATTGAGTCCAGCATTAGGATCATTATTTTTTCCTCAGCGGGTTGTCACCCCACTTATGTCATTCCACCCAATACTTGTTCTTGTGTCCGTCTACATCACTCATAGTTCAGACAACGTTCTATGGTAGACGGACTTGTTACTTCCATCAATCTATTTGACATATGTGTAGTCTCGAACCGCTCATGATTGAATCATGATTCAATTGCTCTGCATTTAGTTTGCATTGTTTCAATTGCATTGCATTATCATTTGCATTGTTTATACTTAGTTTTGTATATAGTGCATATCATTTTGCATTCATCATTGCATTGTCATGCATATTGCTAACAATATTGTACTTGTTAAGTTTGTTTTCTTTTCAGGCACGATATTGTATGTATGGTTCATTTGAGGCCGGTGCAACCGGACGAGCCGCACAGGTATCGTATTCTCCGAGTGAGACGTATTGAGAATTGCATAATTCTCTTACATCCTTTCTGCATTGTAGTGTAGATTGGCGTATGCTAGCTTATAACTGTTGCATGCGTGCTTCATTACAGCTTTCTTTGCATGATCATAAGTTATGCTCGGCTCCTTGCATTGTCTTGCATTTTGCCCCTGCCTTCGGGCGCATACCTTGTTTGTCTTGCATGTTTGTCCAAGTCTTCGGCCTTGTCAAAAATGGGTCGTCTCTGGGCTTTGACATTCACTCCCGTCATTGTTATGACTTTCGAGTTCTGTCAAAGAGGGGCAACTGTAGACACGCTATTTTTGACCGTCCTCAAGACTTGGACGTCACCGTTTGAACACTCGGTGATTATCCATGTTTGTGTTTGTTTGGAGTTCCCGGAGTTCTCGGCTACGCGCCTTACCTCAAGATCTCCGAACTCGACTGTTTTGTGTCTGGTTTTGCACAAAACACTTGTGTTTTGCCTCATAGGGGCAGGGAATGCCTTGTGAGACATCCCCACACACCACCGGCACTAGCTAGAGGCCACCGGCTGGTTTTTGTTGCCACCGGCAATATAGCCGGCCGACACTCTTTGTTGCCGATCGGCAGTCATTTTTGTCAAAATGACATTTTTGGCTAGCCGGCTACTGTTCAACTGCTTTTTCAGATATTTTATTACAACTGTCTGACTTCCCCTCCATACACGTGTATGGAGGGATGCACTTCTTGTTTTGCTTAATGCCTAAGCTTACAAGATTGCCTTCTCTATAAGAGGAGGCCTTCCCCCTTGGCTTTAGGGTTGGCTTTTTGGAGAGAAAAGAACTCAAAGAGAACTCTGGTTTTAGGTCTAGGATTGATACATATTATATCTCTATACCTCTCTCCCTTAAGTGTTCTAGGTGCATTTGTTCATAATGTTGCACATCAACACCTAGTGTTTCACCTTTCCTTGGTTTCTGAGGTTCCAAGAGGTTGTTCTTGGTGTTCTTGGCTGGATTTGAGCCCAAGGAAGCAACAACATCAACACTTGTGAAGGTGGTCAACAAGGGTGCGAAACTTGCCTTTTATTCCCCATTTTTGCATCCTATTTTTACCTGTCTTAAAGCTGTTTTTGTGTTTAGTGTATAACATAAAAAATTTCTGTTTTTAAGCCCTCTTAATTGTTTGTTAAGGGTGTTTTGTGGTTTGGGTGTGTTTGGTCACCCTTAGGCCTTGAAAGGCCTCATTTTGTGCCATTTTGTGCAAGTTTTGAGACTTTGGTGTTTGGGCCTCTTCACCACTAAAATCTTGAGGGATTTCAGTGGTGGAGATGGTGCCTTGAAGTCTCCAAAAGGGGAGGGCCACCCCCTCTCCTTGTTGTCCTTGAAAGGGACTATTTTTGATCTCTTAAGGAGCCTTATGTTCAAGTGTGTGTTGATCATGTCTAGGCTGCATTTCATGCTTATTATGCCATAATATAATCATGTTGTCTGTTGCTTTTGGTGCTCCATTCATGCTTAGTGTAGTTGCCATGTAATGCCTTGTAATTCCCTTAACATGTCTTAGGTTGTTAGCCTTTGTTCGAGTGTGATTTAGGCTTAGACTTATGAATGTTTTGTGCTTATTTTGCCATGCTTTAGGTTTGTCCATAGTTGTTTGGGTTGATTTTGATATGTTTAGCATAGCTCCTTTGCATTTGTGGCTTGCCGGGCTTGTATGCCTCAAGTATGTGAATGTGTAGCATGTGTTGCTTGCATCATTTTGGTGGTTTGGAACCACCCAACATGTAATTTCAGTCCCTTTGGCATGTCCATATGCTTGCCTAAGTCGCCTCTTTAATGCTTTGAAAGCATGTGTTGTATGCCCTTTTGTTTTGGCCATTATGCATGCCTTTGAATTTGAGTCACTTAGGTGCCATCTAAGTGGTCTTTTGGACTTAGTTTTATGTGTTAAAACTCTATTTTTGGTCGCCTAATGCATGCCATGTATGGTTGTGTTAAGTGTAGTCCATTACCTCTTTGGTGAGCCTTGAGTGCTTGGGCCTTTTTGCATGCTTTACTCGGTTTATTTAGTTGGTTTGGAACCTTCTATAACATGATTTTTAAAGCTTATGATGCATGCTAAGTGTCCATGATGTCTCCTTTCAAGTGTGCTTGAGGGTTGCTTACTTAGTGCCTAAGTGTTAAGTCTTAACATATGCATGTGTGTGTATGTGGTGGCTTTCATTTTTGGGGTATTTTGGCCACTGACTTTAGGCCTATTTGGAGTTGCCTAAACCATGTTTAAGACCATCATTTGCTTGCTTGCATGCTTACCTCATGTTTTGCTTGTATGCTTGCATAAGTGTCTTGCCATGCCATGTTGCATCCTTAGCTAACATGATTAGGTTGCAAGGCATCTTGCATGCATGCCTTGTCCCTTGATTTGGTGATGGGGATTGGGCTTTTTGTTTGCTTAGTTTGCATTTCATTTGACATGAAAATTGCACACTTGATTCTTTGGGCCATCATGCATGAAAATGTGTGATTGGTGGCCTGAGAATCGAGGCACATCCTCCTTTGAGTCACAAACATGATAAGGAATGTGTTTGGTTCATACATTGCTTGAATTGAGCTGCCATGCAAGTTTTTCCCTCTGCTGCTGTGAGTTGCAGGTTTTGCAGGAATTCATTGCTGGCTGGCAATGTTTAGTGCCGACTGGCAATCGATTATCAGTCGATGAATGAATTCTGTGCCGATGGCCACATATAGCAGCCGGTGGCTGTTTTGTCTAGCCGATGGTAATTCCCAGTATCCAAGGAAGTAGTTCTGAGACTTTGGCAGTTTTCAGAGGAACAAAGCAGGGAAAACAGAGGCAAGCTAGGCATGGTAGTGCAATTCCGAGTGGAATCCGAGCGCGCGTGCATTGAGCCCTCGCCCCGAGGCGGTTTACTGTTTTTCCTTAGATTAATTAATTTGTTAATTTAATTAATTTGTAATATTTAATTAGCTTGCGTAGTTAATTATTTGTATTATTCTTTTGGTCCCTCCGAGTGAGGGCGAATCTGTAATAAGTGTGGGTGAGTGGTGTGTATGTCTTCCAACCCCCACTTCTTTCTTCTCTTTTATTTACCTGCTTACGATGGTAGATTAGGGCACATTTATTTTAGCATACCTTATGCTACGCATGCGTGCATCCATGCATTTGTCTTACATGCACCGAGCTCGGTACATCATACAAACTGCATTGTATCTTCAAATCTAACTTGAATACATGTTACTTGTGCATTTCACATGCCATGTTTAGGGTTAGCCGAGCCTATCCTAATCACATTCTGTATGCGATGCATTAGTCACTTAACATGAACTAGGACATGCATGTTTGCTAACTAATTTATTGTTTTGGCACGGAGTACGATGTAAGTATTTATGCTTTAGCATATCGCATGCATATGAATGCTTACCATGCGGCTAAGTGCTTATATGAGATAAACTGTTTGAATGCCTGTGGGTGGAGGTTGGATTGCTTGAGTTGCAATGACTCATTGAAATCCGTATTTTAGCCTACTTGCGAGTAATGATTTCAAACTGTTTTCCAAACAAACGGATATGCAATGCTTGTTTCCAAATTAGGCAATCTAGTCTATACTTATTTGCTGTGCGCATAATATAGTAATTCTAGGCTAATAATTGGAATAAGAACACATAATGTTTTCAAAAACGGATATCACGGTTAGTAAAGGCCGGTCTTCGGACCGGGCGAAAAGGGGTGCTCATAGCTGACCTTCCCCGATCGTACCCAAGCTCCCGAGCCAAGACAACTTTGGTGATGACGGACACGTGGCCTTCGGCACCGAGTCAGGGTTTCTTAAATTTCCCATTTTAAAAATATTTAGGTGGCGACTCTGTATCTGGCAAAGCAGTCCATGTTTGGCACTACTTTTCAAAAATCTATTTTCTCAAATGATTTGCCAGAGTTGGACTCTTTGGTTCAGATTAAGAACCGCAACAAAACAAAACAGGGGAGTCCGAACTGTAAGAGTGAGGCCCCGAGGGCGCATCTACATGTAAACAAAAGGCAAACAGAAGATATGAGAAAATAGATCAAATGAACAAGAAATGCAATAGTGAACAAAATGTAAAGCATGTCAGAAAAGTTGGTGTAGGGTATACCTTCCAAACCCTCTAGTAGCCGCCAAGTGAATCCCCCTTGTGGTGGGAAACGGAGCTCATGTAGTAGTATAAGGTGGCCAAGTCGGTGCCACCCTAATTGTACTGCACGATGATTCCATGGTATAGTCCCACGGTATTTTCCCTGTTTGCAAACAGGGTAATACCGAGAAGATATATGAGGAAGCCACGGGTGTACTGGGCAACCTCGTCTGTAGTGGCTGGCTGAGTGCCAGAGAAGTGCTCCAAGAACCAGCTGTAGCACACTATCCCGTGGCTTGTCATGTCTAGGATCGCCCCGAGAAGCTGGAGCTGTGCATTCCTCCACTGAGTCATGTTCGGATCAAAAGGGATTGGGCCGCTGACCCCATTTCACAAATCGGTCAACATCGAGAAGTCGTATGGGGTCAGTGTCATCTCCCTAGTCGAAGAGAAGTAAAATGAGTCGGTGGTGTCCCACCATCTCTCGACCAGGGCCCCATAATGCCAGGACTCAACCCTCATCTGTATGAGCCCGGAGCAGAAGGACCCAAAGCTAGCAGCATCTACTAACGTGCGGACCTCTGTGGGAAGCCACTCGTACCAACATCGGGGGTCAGATATAGAGCTGTAGCCGCCTATCCTCCTGGTGGTCACCTATCAATTGGAAGTTTTATCAGCATATGTATAGTAGGGACTAGTGATTTGTCATCAATTTTAACATTTCAACATGTGTGCAAAGTAAAATGCAAATCAAAATAGAGGAAAAGTTTAGTACCGTGGAAGCATTGACAGATACATGCTCCATGGGCTCTCGTAGTAGAGTGTCCTCATCTAGCCCTGGGATAAAGCCCTCGAATCTCAAGATGCCGCCTGGGGGGTGGCACATGTATATGCGGTTGGTATGTAGCTGCATTAAAAGGCCTCTCGGCAAGGGGAAGCAATGTAGCCTCCTCCGCCTCCATGTCTGCACCAAGGGCAGCACCAATGTCTACGGCGGGGTTGGGAATAGGTACTTCATCGCTAGCCATAGAGAAGAGTTAAAAAGTGAAGAAAAAGTGAGTGGTTGGATGTTTTTCAAAACTAAAACCCTAGGAGAGAGAAAGTAAAGTGGGGATGGAAAATCAAGGGAGAAAAGTTTGGGCAAAAGTATGAGGATCTATGAAAAACCAAAAGAGGACTCAAAGCTTCACCAAATCAAGTTTCAATCGATTCAAATTAAAGAGGAGAACAAGTTGTTTTAGGAAATTTTTGTGAGGGTTGTTGGGTAAACTCAAGAAAAAGAGGAAATCTAGAGAGAAGGAAAGTTTAGAGAGAAGGAGAAGGGGATTTCGACCTAAGTTGTGATTCAAATGAGGCTTGAAGTGTGTTTTAAACTACCACGGGCTTGTGTTTTACCGAACTGCCCCTTGCCGCTGTCGAAGGCCAGTTGGCTATATCGAAGCTCGGTCGTGCATTGCTGAGGCCTGGCCGGCCTTCGATGATTTCAATTATGTTTTTCTTTTGTTTTTGTTTTTATTTTGTTTGAGTCTGTTTCTTTATTTTATTTTATTTTATTATTATTTTAATTTTGGGTCTTAATGTTGAGTTTTAATTGTGGGTTTTAATTTGGTTGTAACAAGGAGTTGTATGATAACATTAAAAACGAAAAAGAGAAAAGAAAAAATAAGTGTTAAAAAAAAGAAAGGAAAAGAAAGGCAGAATAGCAGAGAGATCAAAAGAATAAAGAGAGTAAGCAAAATATCCCCTTTGTTTTGTTTTGTAGCGTGAGTGCATAATTTGATTTATTTTATTCTTGATTAATTTTATTTAATTCGTTAACTCACTAGTTTAAATTCGTGATATAACTTGTTTTAAAACTTTTATCTTGTTTAAACAGTTCTGGTCATTGATGACTTGTCTTGTTTAGTTCATGATTCATTCCGTTATTTCTTACCAAACGATATTGTATGTATGGTTCATTCGAAGAAGTGTATGATATTATATGTACTGTTCATTCAGAGGAGTTCCAGATAAGTCATTCGTGTCTCGGTAAGAGAACCTGCGTAGCTTTATTGCTATCATTCACTTTGTGCATCTATCGCACTCATTCACTTTGTGCATTTATCGCACTTGTTCATTTTGTGCATCTATCGCACTTGTTCACTTTGTGCATATATCGCACTCATTCATTTTGTGCATTTATCGTACTCATTCACTTTGTGCATCTATCGCACTTGTTCATTTTGTGCATTTATCGCACTTGTTCACTTTGTGCATATATCGCACTCATTCATTTTGTGCATTTATCGTACTCATTCACTTTGTATATCTATCGCACTTGTTCACTTTGTGCATCTATCGCACTCATTTATTTTGTGCATCTATCGCACTTGTTCACTATGTGCATCTAGCACACTTGTTCACTATGTGCATCTATTGTACTCATTCATTTTGTGCATCTATTGCACTTGTTCACTTTGTGCATCTATTGCACTTATTCATTTTGTGCATCTATTGCACTTATTCATTTTGTGCATCTATCGCACCTGTTCACTTTGTGCATCTATCACACTCATTCATTTTGTGCATCTATCGCACTTGTTCACTTTGTGCATCTATCGCACTTGTTCAATTTGTGCATCTATCGCACTCATTCATTTTATGCATCTATCACACTAGTTCACTTTGTGCATCTATCGCACTTGTTCATTTTGTGCATCTATTGCACTTGTTTACTTTGTGCATCTATCGCACTTGTTCACTTCATGCATCTATCACACACCCCTCTGTTATTTTACCTTGGGATATATGAAGTGCGTGTCCAAGTGGTTGTTTCTCAAGACGCGTGAAACGCGGCCCTGGGCCAATTTTACTTCGAGATGTGCGAAGCACGGGCCCGAGTGCTTGTTTCTCAAGATGTGTGAAACGCAACCCTGAGTGGTGTTTTCTTTTTGCTTCTTTGGCTTGAAGTTGCTCATTCATATGTTATCTCGTTATCTTGCTCATTGCATTTGGTCATTGCTTATTGCATCATCTTGCATGATCATAAGTTTTCAAAAGCACTGGCTTTGCACAACGTGTAAGTCCAATTTTCAAAATTGCATTGTGCATATCATTTGCATCTTGCCCTTGAACTATGCTGGTTTGATTCCTTGCAAAGGGATACGTAGGCAGCCTACGGGCACAACCATTTTATTTATGTCTTGCTTTCTTGTCTAAGTCTTGCGGCCTTGTCAAAATGGGTAGTCTCTGGGCTTTGACATTCACTCACGTCATTCCATGACTTCGATCTCTGTCAAAGAAGGGCAACTGTAGACACTCCATTTTTGACCGCCCACAAGACTTAGGCGCTTGGTTTGATGCACTCGAAGATGAAAGTTGAATTGTGAATTCGCAGCGATTCGGATTCAGTTAGGCTCTCGAAATAGCCTCAAATCTTCAACATTTACGGTGTTTGAACCTGTGAGTTCATTTTTGGACCTTTTTCCAATCTGAGTTGAGTTTGAACCAAAAATATAGGGGAGGCAATCAAGGCCCGGCTGTGCATCAGTGATGGCCGGCCGGCCCTCGATGGCGATAAACACTGTTCTGGGCGGGAGCTCGCCAACTGTCTATTTTTGAAGATATTTATCACCTTTTGAGCTTGAATTCTATAGAAATGAAGCTCTGAGATTGTTTTGAGGGTTGAACAAAATTTAGAAACCATATATACACTTTGATAGCCCCTCCCTCCTCCTTCTTCCATTGCAAGCAAGCTTTGAGCTAACCTAACTTCCTTGTGTCCTCTCTATACTCCATATACAACCTTGTCTTACCACCTTAGAGCCTTGGTTGATCTTGGAGAAGCATAATTCAGGCTTGAGAGTGAGTTGAAACCAAGTTTGGATCATCAACAACAAGCCTACTCCTTGAAAGGTATAAGCGTATTTTCTTCTCTCTTGCTTTCATTTCTTCCATTTGCTTCATAGTTCTTGCTATTTTATATTGTTTTGAACCTATTTGAAGTGTTCGAGGTTGGGTTTGAAGAGTTACCAAAAGGATAGAGAGACCTTGCTCTTTCTATACCTTTACTTATAACTCAAACCTTCCCTTTTCCACTCTTTTCCTTTGATATTTACACTAATTTTTAGAGTTTTCAAAAGGCTAAAAATCATGTTTTGAGGTGTTAAAAGTGGAGGGGTTAGCCACCCCTCCTTCTTCTTACTTACTAGCCTTAATTCTCCTCTTTATTGTTTAGCTTTTTAAGCTCTTTCCATGTATGTTTAGCCTCCGTTTTCCATGTATTAAGGGCTGTTTTAGGGCTGTCCAAGCCTTTTCAATTAGTTCATACCTTGTTTAGTTCATTTGTGGTCTCATAAGTTACCATATGTAACTTGATGCATGTTGTTCCAAGCTTTCTTTTACTCATTTTCATGTTTAAGAGCTTCATGTTAACAATTAATCTATCATCCACCTTTTTCATGCTTGAGAATGATTTCAACCAGTTGAGGTTGTTCAAGACATGTAAGAGAGACTTCTACCTAATGACTTAATCTTTTTGAAGATTCATTGCCAACGGTACAGTCTTTCTCTCATGCTTTCGAAGAACCTCTCGTTTGAAATTACTTCTTGTTTAGAGGACTTAACATCATTATGGACCAATGAACTAAAGAATGACAAGGCTTAATAAAATTAGTATAAAACTTAGATCAACACATATAAAGAAAGTGGTTTGAATTGCTTGAACTTAACCGGACGTTATGCCAAGTTACTTGTGTCAATAGTCGTCACATGCTAATCCATGGCATTTTGATGATTCTTGAAGCGTTACAACTTCCCTCTTTGAGTTCACACTATGACAAGAGGGATAGGTAGTCTTACTCTTTGCATTTTTAATAACTTTTGTCCAAAATTGCATCCGAGACCATCAAGCGATCATGTTGCTCATTGATGGCTTTAGAATCAATTGCTATCTTTTCTCGTGGCTTTCCCATGATAAAGAAGGAAGAAAGGATAGATAGAGCTTGAGAATGTTCTGTCTGCACTGATTTCACCTTAGAACACAAAAACAGAGCTTTGTACCAAATTGATGCACGACCGGTCATCTGTATACCTCGCCGGCTGTCGGTGATGCACGTCCGACCCTTGGTGTATGGCCAGCAGTGCAGTTTTGCAGAAACAGAGGTAGTGGTTGAAGGTGAAACAGAGGCGGCTTTGGCAAACAGAGCAACTTTCAAGCGCTGTGCATGCAACCTTCATCCCTCTTCCATTACGCTCTTATCAAATGCAATTAATTGTTTGTAATTAATTATTGATAGCTAGTTAATTAATTCAAGTGTTGTAATAATTAGTTAAGTAGTTTAGCTAATTTTATTTGTTTTGTAATAATTAGCTTAATTAGCTTCGCTTAGCTTAGCGTAGTCAGATTAGCTAGTTTATTCACTCGGACTCTCCTTCGTGAGAGTAAAATGTTGTAATAACGTGTATGTCCTCCAACCCCACGTCTTTCTCTTTTTTATTTATCTGTTTTTGATGGTTAGACTTGGAGCATCACGTTTCAATTAGCATACCTTATGCTTACATCTATTCATTTTGTATTACATGCACCGAGGCTCAATTCATCATTTTAATTGTATTGTTGTTTAATTACTTCTTTGAATACGTGCTTAGACCGCATGTTATTTAATCCAATTGATTCATATGCCACATTAGTAGCCAAGTCTATTAGTTGCATATCGCATGTGTTGCGTTAGCCATTTGGCATAGTTGGGGACATGCATTTTTCTAACTAGTTTCTTTTCTTGGCTTGGAGTACTAGGTGAGTTTTTAGTGTTTTAGCATACCAGCATAAGTGTGAGTGACTGCCATGTCTAGCATGCTTATCATGAGGTTAAGTGCTTACTTGTTGAACTGTTTGAATACCTGTGGATGAAGGCTTGTTGCTTAAATTGGAATGATTCAATGAATGTATATTTAAACCCGCTTTGTCAAGTGGCAAATTCGTAAACTTTAAGCCCACTTTGTTAAGTAGCAAAATCAAACC
The DNA here is from genome assembly GCA_025200525.1 of Camellia lanceoleosa. Lineage (NCBI taxonomy): Eukaryota > Viridiplantae > Streptophyta > Magnoliopsida > Ericales > Theaceae > Camellia > Camellia lanceoleosa. The sequence goes on along the minus strand of CM045764.1, from coordinate 109,204,937 downwards.
CTTTAAAAAAAAAAAAAACAAACATGAAATTGAATTGTTCCAATTTGAGCAAACTAGTCTATATCTTGTGTGCGCGCATCACATAGTAAATGCTAGCCTTAATAAATCGAAACAAGAGCATATAATATTAATAAAAATCATATCATGATTAGTAGAGGTCGATCTTTAATCGGGCGAGCAGGGATGCTCAATTCGTGGCCTTCCTCTCTCATACCAGACAATCTTGGTGATGACGGACACGTGGCCTTTGGCACGAGTCATGGCTTTCCTAAATTTCTCCAAAATCAAATATTTAGGTGGCGACTCTATATCTAGCAAAGCAGTCCATTTTTGGCAATTTGATTCAAAATCGATTTTTCAAAAGATTTGCCGGATTTGGACTCTTTGGTGTTTATCAATTTCACGTTGCATTTGTGAGATTAGATTCAGAACCACGGGAGTCTGAACTGTAGGGCTTATCTCTGAGCTTCCGAAAGGGGGTGCGAAAAATTCGAGCTACATACTCATATAACACTCAAATAAAAGTAACCATTAGTGAGCTGGAGGCTACTACCCAGAACCCCAAAGAATCATTCTTTGATTTTGTTGCCCAGTGGAGAGCCAAAGCAGCCCGAATGACAAATAGGCCTGCAGAAAGAGAACAAGTCCGTCTAGTTGTCCAAAACCTTGAGCCAGATATGTTGTAAAGAATGATAGTGGCGCCGTTGTCCACATTTGCTTCCTTATATGAGCTGGAGGTCTAGATTGGGAGTGCATTCAAAAAGGGTATCATTCATAGAACCATCGAACCTGCAAGAAGGCCGTTCTCTGGGAATACCAATGCTAGTAGTAGCACTATTCCGTGGCCGGTGGATGTCAGTAATGTTGTCATAGCGACCAAAATGGCCAATCCTTTTGTTACTGCCACAACCTCACAGCCTTCACAAAATACCAGTCCACCCCGAAACCATAGAGTCTTTACCCCCCTCCATATGAGCCCAACTCAAGCCCTTAAGTTATTAATGTGAAAGGGGCATCTTAAGCCTCTTGATCCTCGTCCACTTCCAGACCCATTGCCACCTAAACATGACCCTACCCGGTACTGGATCTTCCACCAACAACATGGCCATCCCACAGACATGTGCTACTGCCTACGTTATAAGATTCAGGATCTTATCGACAACAAAGTCATTGCCCCACCCGCAAAACCAAACGTAACAACCAATCCACTTCCTACACACGACCAAGTCCCCTCACCTAGAAACATTAACCACATCTATACACTACCGCCCACCTTCAATCCTAACATATACATTACCTTAGCCCACCTACTAAAACTAGAGGTGGTCATTCCAGAAGGCACAAACATGTACATGATGGATTTAACCCACAAACCCTACCCAGGCCGTGGCAGTAGAAATACAAACCCCACCTAGGCCCGTGGCAGTAGAAGTGGAGAAAGAGAAGAATGCACTAAAGACAGGGTCGCCTGATACTTGTGTCATAGAGAAGGGGGTCTCGCTCGTAGAGGAGTGTGATCCTAGTTTATACATTGTGGCCATCGATCAGCCAAAGCTAGGGGTCATATTACCGGACTTTCTCAACATCAATGCTATCGGGGAAGACAAAATGGCACAGAATCAGAATGAGTGGCCCAAGCAAGGCCTGCATGACTTAGCAAACCTAGAGGAGGATCTGGTAGAATTAGAAGAGGATCTGGAGGATCTTTACTTCTTCGAGAAAGAAGACACAAGCTGTGTACAAATGGGATGGTAAGACCCGAGCTAGATAGAAACTAGCAATGGGTGGTTAAGTGAGGAAGAGTTCGATATAGAGAAACAAATAGAGGAGACCGGCGGAGAAGAAGAAGTTGCCGTTAAGGGTAAGGCTGAGGCTACACCTCTTACTGAGAAGGAACAGGCACTGGAATAGTTTCAAAAGGAAAGGATAGAGGAAATCCAAGCGAAGATAGCTCTAGAACAAGGCAAGGGAAAAAGGAAAGAAGAACTTAAAATACTAGTGGTTGATGCCCAGACAACCAGAAATGTCGAATAGGATCCCAAGGACCGGAAGAGGATGTTGAGGAAACTCAAAAAATATCGGGATGTTAAAACCTAAATTGTGCCAGAAGAAGAATGGTATAATAATGGGGCGTGTGATGTTAATATCCTCCTGATAGAACCTGATGCTAGTCTGGTCTTGACTTCAGGAGAATGATGGGAAGACAGCGACTTAAGACATGCTTACATTGATGAAGGTTGGAAAGCTGATACCCCAGATGGCACCTGGTATACTGATGAGATCAATCATATGACCCGGAGTGGTCGGTACTTCAAATCCGCAGCGTTAGACTAGCCAGAGACCTTTGGAAAGGAGGCCGAGAAAGCAAAAGAGAGAGATGTGGAGGAGAACATGGTCTTGAAATAGCTCAAGAAGATTCAGGCCGACATATCCATCTGGGGACTGATAATGGCGTCTCGGGAGCATAGACAAGCCCTGCTCGAAGCAACAAACCGAACTAAACTGCCCATTGACACCACCGCTAACCAAATGGTGTCGTTGGTCACCTCTGGGGACGTTATGCCCGTAATATCCTTCACGGATAAAGAATTGCCTCTTGAGGGCGCCAACCACAATAGGCCTTTGTATGTAACCTTGGAGAATCAAAAAATAGTAGATTTCGGTGGTATTTGTAGATACCGAGTTAGCGATCAATGTGTGCCTAGTTAGAACTGCCTATGCTATCGGTTTGAGGCCAATTGACTTTACACCTACGACCCAAGCTGTCCGAGCTTATGATAATACAAGTCAGGATGTCATGGGAACGTTCAAGAGTAATATCCTAATCGGCCCGTCTGAACATGAAGTAGAATTTTATGTCAGGGATGTTTCGGCCATATTCAACCTACTACTGGGAAGGCCCTGGCTCCGTTAGATAAAGGCTGTGTCATTAACAGTCCATCAGTTAATGAAGTACCCCTTTAAAAGGGGACTGCCACTGTGTACGATAACTTTGCAATCCATCCTCCCCAAGGAACCACTGCACCATTACTGGAGATCATACATAGGGAAGATGATGTGTTCCTTTCCAGTTTTTCTCTAGCAGAAGCCCGGTTGGTTCAAACCATCATGGCAGAGGGCGATGGAAATTATGTGAGTGCGCAATCTATATACATGATGAACAAATAGGGGTAGATACCTAGATCAGGACTAGGCCGAAGCGGCATGCAGAGAGGTATCGTTGCTAAAAAGCTGAGTCATAACCCCCACGCTTTTGGGTTGGGATACAAACCTACCACTGTAGATTGGCAAAGGAAAGGACAGGAGTTGAGAGAGAGGTTGAAGGCAAAGAGGACTGGGAAACAGTATGAGTTAGTCCACAAACCTATACGGGGAACCCTGAATGGACGCTTTGTTTGCCAAGGGGAAGATTCCCCATTCCGTGGATTCCCGAAGCCCTGGTATGACTGGAAGACACAGACTAGGTATCTAGGGTACGAGATCTTTTTCAGGCATCAATTACCAGAAGAGGAGGATGAACATGCAAACCTAAGCACTGGTGCGGATCAAGGAAAGATTGCAAACCCGGGCATTAAAAAAGAAGAGCCGCTGGGAAAAGTACTGGCTGACTTACAGATGAGTTCCACTGCTAGAGCTGAGACCACCAACTTGGGGGATAGTTTTACTATCTTAATGATCGGGGACACCCTAGCGGCGGATTTGTCCAATCTTATCGTGACGCATTTGAGGCTCCACGCTTGGTCTGGAAGTTCGAGCAAGGCGTCATCAACAGTTCTGAATCAGATAGTGAGTCTAGATTTGATTCCACTGAGTCTATGGAGTCGAAGGCAGATTCGAGTTCCTCTGAGTTTGGTACCTTTGGAAGTGGTAACCCGAATGCCAAAGTCCTGTGCAAGTCGTCTTTTAGCTTTTCCTTTGAGTCCACTATAGTTGAAGATCCAGACTTTTTGAATGGGAATGCTGTGAGTGTTGCCAACTTCTCTGTGCCTTTGGTTTGTTGTACTAATCTTAATTTTCAAAATTTTGACATAAACGAAGAGGAAGAAATTCCTCGGGTTTTGAAAATTTTAGTTGATCATGAGGAGGAGAGGCATGTTAAGCTCTATACACATGAAATCGTATCAATTAATACGTTCAGAATATTCCTTGTTATATTAAGAAGACTAAGAGGGGAGTAAGGAAGTTGCAGCTGTATGATGAACAATTAATAGACGTTAAATTTGATAATAAAGGTGTGGCGAGATTTCTTATTGGTATTGAGTTGGGTAATAAGAGATCTGACCGTCAATCAGACAAGACCGTGGTTAAGGGTATAAAATTAATTGGGAATGTTCAATTGGGACAAGATGCTAAAGATGAAGCTGTGGTCCACCACGTATTGTTTTTCGTCATAAGTGATAATAGTCCGTCAGATTTCATCCCCACACCTGATAAGATATTTATTGGAGTTGGCGAGGGTAATCCTGAGACTTGGATTGTTGATCTTGACTAGTCCGATCTGTTTCGGATGCTAAAGAAAATGAGATTCAAGCTCGTTGGGGGCAGGGACAAAAAGTACGTTCGTCACAGGATAGAAGTTGTGGACCGGTTCTTCCCAGTTGATGTTTGGACGGACTACAAAGATGCGCTGTTGGGAAATGTTGGAAGTATTCAAAAGGGTGCCATATATTTAGTGGCTACTACTGTTAGTGGAAAAGAATGCAAAATTACTTTAAGGAGTTAAATGTACTTTAAGACTGTTTAGAATTGTAATTTTATCTATTTTTATTTGTAATGTTCAGGTTTTGAATGGAGGTGGACGATATAAAAATTGGTGTTGTTGAAGGTGTTTCAGCAAGTGATTTCAGTTGTATTGAACTTGCTTTGCCTAATTTATTTTCTCAGTTGAAGTTAAGATACAAACAAAAGAGTATTAAGGTTGATAAAATATTAATAAAATATTCCCCTTTTGCGCACCCAATGCCAGTGGGTTGGTTAGAGTAAATGTTTATGATCGGAGGTTAGATAGAAATGACAGTCTGCAGGCATGGTTTCTTTTCCCTGTGGATTGTCAATGTGAGTTAGTCTATTATGAGAATAGTTATTGTTCAATTAATGACAAACAAGTGCCATGGATGGTGAAGTATCGACTTGAAAATTCAAATATTAAAAGGGAGATTACGTATTGTAAAATGAAGGGGTATCTGAAGTATTCTATGAGTGACATGCCAGAAGATTCGCAAATGAGGGCCCTCTCTATTGTTGTGTTATCTAAAAAATATACTAATAAAAATTTTGATGTTGGGCATTGTCCTCCAATGAAGGCCATTCTGATTCTGACAAGGACTAAGTCTATGGGTTTACCGAAGAGGCGAAGAGATTTGTTGTTAGGAGGTTTTTGGAAAAGTGGTTTAGTTATTCATGAACGCAGAGGTCGTCTGAGTTTGTCCAAGATTGATGTACGCAGAGGTGGTGATGATACTAGTGATGTTGATCCTGGTCCGTCGATTTCGGAGGTTGGTGTTAGCAAAGAGGAAGTTGATCGTAGAGGATCAGTCGTTATGGACCCTGCAGAATTTTCTAATGTGTTACAAAATGTAATCATCAGTGTAAAAAATAGTGATGTGACTCAAGATGTAATAGTTGTTGATAAGGGAAATGTAGTAAGTAAATAAAACTTTGAGTGGTTTCATAAATAAAATTAATAAAATTTTTCATTAATCATGACAGTGGTTACATTAACATCAAACCATTCTCTCATTTTTGGGGACATTGTATCTAATCAACTACTGTCCCCATTAGTTAATATAATACAAGGAATTGCTCCTCTAATAGTGAGATCTGGTTGGAATTTAACAAATACATGGAAATCTCTCTGGCAGCCTACTAAATTTTTCATTAATTCGGTAGGGACTGTCCAGTATTTGATGTCGTCTATGACGTTGTAGGCAGCGTCTTGGTCATAGTCCTTGAAGCTTGTTCTGCCGGAGAAGTAATTGTGTCGTTCGAGGTTTCTGGCCCAAGTGGTTTTGCCTGTTCTTGAGGGTCCTTCGAGGTACTGAGGAAGATCCTTGCTTGGTCCAAATTAGGTCCACGTTGTCTGCGGAGGAACGTGAGCGTTTAATCGCTTTATTAAAAAATTTCAAAGATGTTGTCACGTGGTCCTACAAAGACATGCCTGGAATAGATCCTGAGATTGTACAGCACCGGATCCCTCTAGACCTTGAGGCTCGGCCAGTTAAGCAAAAATTGCGTAGAGTTTGCCCAGATTGGGCTTTGAAGATTAAGAAAGAAGTTACCAAACAGACTGAGGCAGGGTTCTTGCTTGTATCTGAATATCCGATGTGGTTGGCCAATATTGTTCCAGTCCCAAAGAAGGATGGCAGAATCAGAGTCTGTGTCGACTTCAGGGATCTGAATAAGGCTAGTCCGAAGGATGATTTTCCATTTGTAACAACCTCATCATGTTTAATGATTAGTACTTGATTAATTAAGAGGATTTGAAATTAATTGTCGAGTATTATAATTTAATTTGGGATTTATGAGAATTGTGGAATCTGACTCGTATATGATTCTATTAAGGATTTTATTTGGAATTAGAAATTAATGGTCCAAATGGCTTAAGGAAGTGAAGATAGGAAGTTGAATCAATTTAATTTTAATTACGAACCCATTTGGGAGTCTAATTAAATATTCGATTCAGTTTAGTAAAATTGAGATTTGATTAATTAGGTCCTAATTGGAGTTGATTAAGTCATGAGGATTGAGAATTGTGGTTATTATAAATTTAATGTAATTATGAGGTGACCAATTTGAATATGTAACTTAATTGACGGAAATTTGAGGTCAGATTAGAAATTGAAGACCTAAATGGTTTAAGAAATCAAAATCGATAACGATAATAAGTTTAATTTAATATTTGGAACATTTTAGGAGTTCGATTAAAAATCTGATTCAGATTGATAAATTTAGTTATAATTAATTGGGCCCTAATGGAAGTCAAATTAGACTGATTAAATTATGTGGGATTTGTAATTAAATTATGACTAAGATTAATTAAAATTAGGTTGTGTTTAATTAAGCTAATTGTAATTAAAGTTCAATTTCAATTAAGTATTCTAAGCAAGATTAATTAGTTAAGAAAATAATAAATACACCACATGGATTTATGTTATTAAGCCAAGTGTCCCACTAAACTAATAAATAAAATAATAACATAAAAGAGGGATGAATGAATGAGCTCATTAGGAACCTTCATCTGCTAGAAACAATGAGAAAAGGAGAGAGGCAGAGCACGACTGAGAGAGGGAGAGAGACCAAGAGGAAGAAGAAGCTTTGTGGCATATCAAAACTCAAGCCAAAAATTATGGAAAATTCATCTTAAGGTAAGGAATTCCATCCTCTTTCTAGTGTGGTATAATTAATCTAGACAAAATTGGTTGGAGGTAGATTTGAGAAAATTAAAATAGAGGATTGAGGATTAATTATATAGTTCATAGAACTTGAGTCTTGCATTCAATCAAGTTAGGTTGTAAAATATGAGTTTTGATTCTTAAAACTTGTCAAGTTTGGGTTTAATTTTAAGAATTATTCTTGGATTGAGCCCTATAAATTACTTGCAACAAGACTTAGTTGAAGATTTAACCCATACAATGGAGTTATGTCTAATTTATAGAAATTAGTTTAGGAATCAATTATGTTGAGTTTGGTTTTGGTGGTCTTGCATGAAATTGAGTTTTATTTATACATGCATGGGCAAATTTTGTAAGTTTTAATACTCTAAGTACACATGCATCTTAGATTTTGAAGAATTTGGATTAATTCAATCTCTTATTTTGAAGAGAGAAAGGAAAAGCTTTAGAAAAAATCAAATTTATGGAAATTTAGAATTAATCCTAATGTAAGAAAAAGTTTTGATTTTATTATGAAAATTATGGATTTGTTTGATCCATGCATGTAATTGAATTTAAAAGTTTTATTCAATTTAAACACATTTTGAAACATTTATGATCATAAATTAAGTTTTGGATTATAGATTGAGCTAAGTTGAAATTCTAAGGAATTGATTTTGTAATTCATTGGTCAAGTTTGATTTTATTATTAATAATGAACTTGGGTTCTATTTTTTTTACATACATCATGGAATTTCAAGAGGTTGGGAAGTCTAAATTATATTTTAGAATTGTGGGTTGATATTGATAAGATGAATTAAAACTAAATTTGGGCAATTGGAACATGATTTTGAATGAATGTTTTCTAATTGGAAGTGTTTACTAAATCATACAATGGTTCTCCATTTTTGTGTACCAAAAATGCATGTTTTGAGACTTTGAATATCAAATTTGAACTTCATTTGCAATTCTAGAATTTTCATAAATTACATTGTCCGCTCGAGCGAGGAAAGTCTCGCTTGAGCGTGAAAATCGAGCTCCCAGAAGTTTCTTATCTTTTGCATGTCCGCTCGAGCGAGGACTTTATTTTCAGAAATTTTACCAAGTGTTTCAACTCATGTTTTGGCATCCTCATTGCATCTTAGGCATTCCTAAGCCTTAATTAAGCCATAGTAATGAGGTTATGGATTAGAAACACACTAAGAAAAGAATGTACTAAGTTAAGAGAATGCAAGTGTATGTGTTTTAAGTAATGTGCCAAGAATGAACAAGAACCAATGTAATGAAAGCTAAGCCGTGTTAGCCACATGAATGTGTAATGATAAGATCTGTTGGTTTTATATGCTTGTGTAATTGTAGGTCAAGGTCCGAGAATTGATTGACCGCTTACTGGAATCACTGTGAGTAACGTTATCGTAAAGATACGTTTATATGAAATTATGTTCCAAATGAAATGTGATAAGCTGTGCTTTCTGAAATGATATATGTTTCTATGAACGAACATTCCAAGTTTGAAATCTATTATGGCATCCATAGATAGCCCCAAGTCATGGGGGACGGCATGAAAATGCGGGTCCATGACATTTACGAGATCTCGTTAGCCACTTCATTGTGGTGATATGTGTTTAATCGGTGCCCGGGACCGGTTACTCTAGTCGGAAGACGTTATGTGATATGTTCGATATGTTCTATGGGATATGCCATTATTATGTTCTGATATGAGATGACTATGATTATGCTATGATCTGTTTTATACATATGAAATGTTTGGAATTCATTCACTAACCTCTTTACCTTAATGTTATTCACTGGGCTTTAGCTCACTGTTTGTATATATATGTATATAGGTGAGCATTCTGGAGTGCAAGCCCGAAGGCTTTGTAGGGGGCTGTGTTTCTGTTGTCAGCCAACCATTGCGCCTCACGTGGAGGTTCCCGACGTGTCTTGGATTCAAGTTTTGATTAGTCCTGTATATATATAAGACTTGATTTGATTATGTTGGTTGTTCTTAAAATTATGTAATGTGTGTGGGTATAAGTATGGTTGACTATCGGATATACATATAAAGTTTTAATTTTTTTGTTTCATATAAGTCAACACAGCTCAATGGACGTTGTATATTTATGTAAATTGGTCTCAGAGGCCTTCGGTAATCCCAGGATTACTGGTCAGTTACGATGCTAAACCTATAGGGGCGGGTTTGGGTCGTGACACCATTGCCACATATTGATGAGTTGGTAGGCTTCACTGCGGGCCATGCATTGCTCTTGTTTATGGATGGATTTTCTTGGTATAACCAGATTTTGATGGCACCCGAGGATAGGGAGAAGACCACTTTCACCACTTCGTGGGGCACCTATTTTACTGAGTCATGCTGTTTGGGCTAAAGAATGCTAGGGCCACTTACGAGAGGGCTGCAACTACCATTCTGCATGACATGATCCATAAAGAGATCGGGGTGTATGTGGATGATATGATTGTCAAATCTAAAGATCGAGAGGGCCACTACACCGCCTTGGAAATTTTTTTTCAGCGGATCAAAGAGTATAGATTGAGGTTGAACCTGCAAAAAAAAAATGCTGGGATTCTTAATTACATCTAGAGGAATTAAGGTAGATCCTTCCAAAATCAAGGGCATCTTAGAAATGCCACCACCAAGGACTGAAAAGGAGGTGTGCGGCTTTCTGTGTAAAGTGCAATTCATAAGGTGGTTTATTTCAAAACTAACCTTGACTTGTGAACCACTATTTGGTCTCCTGAAGAAAGGAAATAAGTTCCAATGGGACGATAGTTGTTAGTTCGCTTTTGAATAGCTTAACCAGTACTTGTAGAATCCACCTATGTTATCACCGCCAGAACCAGAAAAACCACTGATCTTGTTCCTGTCAGTGACAAACTCAATTATGGGGTGTATGTTAGCTTAAGAGTCGGAGGCCAAAGTGGAGAAATCCGTTTACTACTCGAGCAAGAAAATGCTGGATTACGAAACCCGTTACACTCCCTTTGAGAAATCTTGTCTAGCCTTGGTATGGGCTATCCGGAAGTTACGGCACTACCTGTTAGCTCACTCCGTAATCCTGGTTTTGAGATTAGATCCCATCAAATATCTCTTTGAGAAACCAGCGTTTATGGGTAGGCTAGCCCGTTGGTTGCTTCTTCTCTCCGAATTTGATCTTACATATGTTACACGCAAGTCTGTTAAAGGGAGAGTTGTAGCGAAATTTTTGGTTGATAACCCAGTAGAAGGAGATGAAGTAGTGGAGTACCTTTTCCCAGATGAAGATATTTTGTAAATAGAAAAGAGAACGTGGACGATGTACTTCGATGGAGCAGCCAATCAATATGATTATGGGATCGGTGTGTAGCTAATAGCACCTGATGACTCCCATATACCCTTAGCCTTCAAACTCCGGTTCAAAGTATCCAACAATGAAGTGGAGTATGAGGCGTGCATCGTTGGTTTAGAAGCCGCCCTAGAACTTGGGGCAAAAAGGTTGGACGTTATTAGGGATTCTAATTTGGTTGTGTCTCAAGCCAATGGAGATTGGCAAGTTAAAGAGGAGAAAATGAAGGTTTATTATCAGGTCTTGGATATGCTGATTTCGAGGTTTGAAAAGTTGACGTTTACCCATCTACTAAGAGAGAACAACCGATTCGCTGATGCACTAGCAACTCTATCTTCTATGGTAGACATTCCATTGGGAGTCAGGATGCGTCCAATCATTATTGAACAGAGGTACACACCAGCCTACGAAACCATTGTCGTAATAGATGAGGCTTCAAACAAGAACCCCTGGTATTACGACATTTGGAATTTCTTGGAAAAGGAGGTGTATCCGCCAGGAGCAAATGCCAAGGACAAAAAGGGAATATGGCGTTTGGTTGTTCAATTCATTATCTACGGAGGCAAACTGTACAAAAGAGGCCATCTGGGAATGCATAAGTTATGCATCGAGGAAAAAGAATCAAAGCGCCTTATGGAGGCCATTCACGGAGGAGAGTGTGGAGCCCACATGAATGGTGTAATGCTCGCCTGAAAAATCCTTAGACAAGGTTACTATTGGTCAAGCATGGAAGAAGATTGTATTGGTTTTGTTCGGCGTTGTAACAAATGCCAGATTCATGCTAATCGTATGAACATTCCGCCGTCGAAGCTCTACAACATGACTTCACCATGGCCATTCTCTGTTTGAGGGATAGACGTTATCGGCGCAGTTATGCCAAAAGGGTCAAACGGGCATGAATTTATTCTGGTAGCAATCGATTACTTCACAAAATAGGTGGAAGCCCAGTCTAACGTTGTATTGAAAGCAGTGCATGTGGCTAAGTTCATCAAAAACAACATCATATGCCGGTATGGGGTGCCCAATGAAATTATCTCTAATAATGGAATGCACTTCAAGAAAGAGGTGATAGATTTTCTCGAAAAATATAACGTAGCTTTCCATAAGTCATCAACCTACAGGCTGCAGACTAATGGGGCTGTTAAAGCTGCTAACAAGAATATCAAGAGAATTCTGTAGAAGATGGTGGAAACCTATAGAGACTGGCCCGATAAATTGCCATTTGTGCTTTGGGGCTACAGAACCTCAATCCGAACATTTATAGGGTTAACCCCCTATTCTCTTGTCTATGGGATGGAGGCTGTTCTGTCGATCAAAGTTGAAGTGCCCTCGCTATGAATTATGACTGTGTGTCAGATAATAGAGGCAGATTGGCAGCAAAGTAGGTTTGGGGAGTTGATGTTATTTGATGAGAGAAGACTAAGGGCATTGTATCATGTCCAAGGCTACCAACGTCGAATTGCTAGGGCTTTTAACAAGAATGTTAAGTCCCAGAATCTCAAGGAAGGGGGCATGGTGCTGAAAGACAACCGAGCTCTCATTTATGACCCTAAGGGCAAGTTCAAATTCAAACCTAATTGGACTGGTCCTTACATCATCAAGTCAATCTGGTCAGTAGGGGCAGTTATTCTTATGGACTTTGATGGCTTGGAGTTCTCGCAACCGATCAACATGGACAAGTTGAAGAAATACTACTCCTAAGAGGCTCACTAGGCTGAAAACCCGAAAGGGCGACCTAGGCAAAGGTTAGAGCATGAAAAATTAGAAATAAAGAAAAATTAAGCTTGCAAGGTTGAAAACCCTAAATGGCGGCTTTGTAAAAAGTTAGAGCGTAAAATGAGAGAGTTAATACTCGAGTGAACCTGAATCGAACTACATAAGGCCTGATTCCCATTTTTAGGATACGTAGGCAACTTCATCCTGAAGTTTGGCCGTAACTACCTCTAGTTCATTTGTCCTATCCGTTATCAAGTCATCCTTGTTCATCATCTATTAGTTCGGTTATGCTCCATATTTCAGGTAGAAAAGTTGAGAACAGAACCGTAGTAATGATACGCAGTCAAGGGCAGTTATGATTTCTTTTGATTCGGGATTGTACATCTTGATGATTGATTCTATGCGTGTCAGGTGGTGATCGCTTCCAAAAATTGTTTTGGAAAGTTTTAATAAAAGTTGATTTTGCTCAAAATTTTACCATTTTACAACTTGGACCATTTTTGGGACCGAAAGGAAATTTTTTAGTCCTCGCAATTTTAATTTTATTGATTTCAACACAAGTACATTCTCCAAACTCTTTGATTCAGATCAAAGTTGCTTTTTACATCTTAAAATTGAAAAGAAAAGATCAAAGCAGTAAAACTAGGGGCACCGTTGAGTCAGGTGGCTCTATGCCAAAGATGGTCCAATCTCTGCCTCCTCTTCAAGCCAAGCCAAACACTCCTCAGACAGGGTGTAACTAAAACTAATGGCAGGGGCTAGAATCTCTCTCATCCTCCAGGTCGTGAGATATCAGGGCAGATGCGAGGCGTGAATCGGAAATAAAGCTGTATATTCCACTCCCTCGTCTGGACATATTTGATCATGCCCAAACTAGTGTCAGAACCAGAGAGGAAAATAGAACATGCAATGTGTAAGGCCAATTAACTCTACACTCGATTGTCGGGACATGCTATAGCTCATCTCGGCTAAATTAAACCAGAGGTAACGCCAAGATATATCAACTGCGGACCGGCTGCACATGTAATCACACCATAAACCCTTTGATGGGAAATCTATTAGCCGTTAGTGAAAGAAGTAAGCCCTGGCCGAGTATTTGGGGCAAGGGCCCACTACCTACAGTTTATCCATCAACCATATCTGGGAATGGATGAAAAATAAAAGAGATTAAAGAATAGAGAGGTGTGCGTTGAGAGAAAAGTAAGAAAAGGGTTTTGAGAGAAAAATAGAGAATCAATGATGAGTGATGTAAGAATTATAAATTAGAAGGGTGGAAAATAATACTTGGAGAAGTAGTGGGCTCCCTACAAAGCGGGTCGTCTCTCCCTGACGGAAAGCATCCAAACCCATCAAAGTTTCGGCCAGTGCTAAACCTATGCAGCTCTTGCCCTCTTTTAAGCCTTGGGCCACTTCAATCAACCGGATGCTAGCTCCACCAAAAGTAGGGGCAATGAGGAATTGTGCAAGAAGGCATAAACAGAGAGCTATTATCAGTGGTTGCGCCAAAGAAAGTCACTCCTATCTTCAATAGCAGAAAACCGATGAACTAAAGCAAGAATGTCCAGCTCCTTGTCATGAGCCAAAGACCGAGCCTCGTGCAATGATAATCCACACATCCGTCCCAAAGCCTGGGCATGGCTAAAATGCGATTGAGGCATGATTTCTTCGTCGCGCAGGGATTCCATCAAGGCTTGAAATTCCTCAAGTGTTGGACACATTTATTGAGATCCAAATTGGAATACATGTGTGACCGGGTTCCAACATCGAACCGCAACATGGAGAAATTGAAAGCAAAGAGAAGTGCAACTCGCGTTTAGGCCAAAACCGCGAAAATTCACCTTTTTTGAGCCATCCAAAGTGGTTATCCAATCTCGAAGCCTATTGACAAGTAACACCTCCATTTTAAGAGCAAAATATCAAAGACTTGTGATTCTGCCAGAAAAACAACATGGGAGCACTATTTATAGAGTTTGAGAAGGAGCTATGTATGATAGCTGGATATCACTGATTGACATCACATTGATGGCTGGCCGTGCATTAGTGATGGCCGGCCGTGCATCAGTAAAGACTGGCGGGGTCTTAGTGCTGGTCCAGTTCGGTTCAGTTATAGCAAAAGCTGGCCTTTGTTCGGGTGGACCACGACTGTACTTTTGAGTTTTGTTTTGTTTTGTTTGTACCAAGTGTTTTTTGTTTTTCTTTTCTTTCTTTCATTTTTTTTATAGCTTTTTTGAGTTGTTTTCATTTCGTTTTTCTGTTATCGAGTTGTATTTTACATTTTGACTGGTTATAAGTCATTATCCGATTCATGAATCAATTCAAGAACAAAGCATTCACAGTTCTAAAGGTTACAATACAAGGGTTACACCATTCATCACATTGTGCAAAGAGATCATTCACAAAAACTTGTCTTTTATAAACTAGCGGATCCAACCTCAGTCATTGTTTTACAAAACAAAGCAAAAAATAAATAAATAAATAAATAAAACAAAAGAAAAGTCTTCAAAAACAAAAAGGGTCTATCTGAAGCTAGTCTTTAACTACAAAGCAAAACGATACGAAACAATAACAAGAAAAAAACAAGCAAACTAACAAATCATCACTTCATCATTAGTAGCCCATCCTAGCTCTCTTCCTCCTCGGTTGGGGAGGAGGTGCATCGCTGTAGTCGCTAGGGCTGCTGGACTGTAAGTCAATCTCTTCTCCTTCGTCCTCGTAGGTTGTAGATCCGTCAAAAGACTCCTCCAAAGGTGAGCGTTGCCTCGCTCGGCCTCTTCCCTGGTTAGCTCCTCCTCGGTCTCTCACTAGGCTCCATCTCCTTCTCCTCCCAGCTGGAGGAGGTCCTACAGGTGCAACTGGTACAAGCTCAAGCTAAAAAGAGAACATATATCAGTATGAACTAACAGAAGTGTACAGTATGGCAACAACAGTAAACTGCATATAACATGTACCTCAATTCTATAGGTGACTAAGGCAGTTTGCCTCCTCCATACCATGAGGAGTAGTTGGTCGATCGTACGAAGAAGGTCATCACCGTTCTCCCGGGGAATCTGCAAAAAGAATAGAATCTGAGACAGGTAGACAGAAGTAACAGCGGACAATGAATACCATAAAGGAATGTGTACCTGCTCGACGCCAGGAGCAAACATTAGCCTGCGGTCCCTCTCCTCGATGTGCTCCAGTAGGATCAGCTCGATCAGTCCATCCGAACGCATGTACATGATCTCAGTGGGGATGATAGGAAATCTAGGAATGGAAGCAACGGCAGGGGCATCTAGAGCAGGCGCATCGGCAGGTGCATCACTAGCTGTAGCAGCAACCTCCGGCACAGCTCGAGCCATGCCTAGGGTAAGAGGCACCATCACCCGAGTGTGTATGAAGGTAGTGCAATCGCCAGGCCCATGATGATGATCGCCATCCTTGCCCAATATCAGGAGGTCGATCTCAGGATCGTCCTGCAACTCATCCACTACCCTCATAGTTGGAGGAGGCGGGTGTGGAATGTCGGGAGTAACAATGCCCCGTGTCTGGCGGATGTACCTCTCTTCCAAGTAGTACACCCGACCAAAGGGGCTTTTGAATAGAATCCTCATCGTAGAGGCATGCCAGGCAGTAGAGTTGGTCGTCCTCGACACCTGGGGAATGCCTGCCCAAGGGTGCCAGTCAACATGTGAAATCAATGCAGTGTTAGATCAATACAGTATGTGAAAATCAGTGCAGTGTTAGATGTCAGTATAGAAATAAGTGTAATGTCAGAAGTTAGTACAGTATAAGAATGGCAATATGGTACAAATGCAACAGCCTGAGAATGATTGTGTAGTATGGGAAATAGTGCAATATGCTTATAGTAAGTAGCAGCTAAAGGCTGGTATTTTGCTACCTGGTCCGCCGTGATTGTGTCAAAGAAGCGGCGGAAGTACGGGAAGGTTCGGTCTACAAGGCGGCGTCGCTTGAACTGCAAGTTGTAGTACTGGGAGCGGGGTACTGACAACTCGATCGGTCTCACTAGAACGGGAGCTAGGGAAGTGAAATATGTGTAGACCCAAAGCTGCAAACAGAAGACATAAGAAAATAGATCAAATGAATAAGAAATGCAACAGTGAATGGAATGTAAAGCATATAAGAAAAATGAGTTTAGGGTATATTTCCCAAACCCTTCAATAGCTGCTGAGTGAATTCGCCTTGCGGCGGGAGACAGAGCTTATGTAGTAGTATAAGGTAGCCAGGCCGGCACAACCCTAGTCGTACTCCACCACCTGAGGAAGGCGTACCAGTGCCCCTAGATCAGGTATAACCCTACGGTATTTTCCCTGTTCGCAAACAGGGTAGTACTGAGAAGATACACGAGGAAGCCACGGTTGTACTGGGCAACCTCATCTGTAGTAGCTGGCTGAGTGTCGGAAAAATGCTCCAAGAACCAGCTGTAGTGCACCATCCCGTGGCTAGTGGTGTCTGGGATTGCCCCGAGAAGCTGGAGCTGTGCAGCCCTACACTGGGTCATATTCGAATCAAAGGGGACTGGGCCACCAACCCGAACCTGCAAACCAGTCAGCATCGAGAAGTCGTATGGGGTCGGTGTCATCTCCTCAATCGAGGAGAAGTGGAATGAGTTGGTGTTATCCCACCATCTCTTTACGAGGGCCCCATAGAGCCATGACTCGACCCTCATCTGTATGAGCCCAGAGCAGAAGGGCCTAAAGCCAATAACATTAACTAAAGTACGAATCTCTACGGGAAGCTGCTCGTATCAATACCGGGGGCCAGATATGGAGCCATAACCACCTATCCTCCTGGCTATCACCTATCAATTGGAAGTTTTATTAGTATATGTACAATAGAGACGAGTGGTTTGCTCATCAGTTTCAACATGTGTGCAAAGTAAAATAGGGGAAAAGTTACGTACTGTGAAGGCATTGGCAGATACATGCCCTATGGGCTCTCACAGTAGAGTGTCCTCATTCATCCTTGGAAGAAACCCTCAAATCTCAAGATGCTGCCTGGGGGTGGCACATGTGTACGCGGCTGGTATGTAGCCACATCAAAGGGCCTTTCGATAAGGGAAAGCAATACAGCAGCCTCCTCTGCCTTCATGTCCGCACCAAGGGCGACACCAATACCTGTGGTGGGATCGGGAATATGTACTTCATCAGTATCCATAGAGAGGGAGAAAAAAAGAGAGAGTAGGTAAGCGAGGATGGGTGGAAATCACAAAACCAAAACCCTAGGAGAGAGAAAACAAAGAGGAGATAAAAATCAAAGGGAGAAGGGGGAAAAGTTTAGGAAAATATGTGAGGATCTAAGAAAAACCAAGAGAAAACTCAAAACCACCAAACCAAAATCCAATTAGTTCAAAAGGTGGAGGATCAAGAGGGTTTCAAGGAAAAATTTTGCAAAAGTTGTTAGGTAACTCAAAAGGAATAGAAATCTAGAGAGAGAGGTAGGTTAGAGAGAGAGGAGGAGGTGTTTTTTGGATGGGGAAGTGTGAGGAAATAAGGGTTACATTGTGTTTTAAATAGCCATGGGTTGTGGCTTTCCTAAAACTGGCCCTGCTACTGTGTCGAAGCCCGGTCAGCTGTGTCGAAGCCCGGCCATGCATCAACAAGGCCCGCCCGGCTCTTGGTGAATTCAGTTTTGTTTCGTTTCGTTTTGTTTTTGTTTTGTTTTATTTTGTTTTTTTTCTATTGTTTGTTATTATTATTTTATTTTAGTTTATTTTACTATTATTTTATTTATGGTATTGTTTGAGTTTTAATTTGGGTGTATAATAATAATAATGAAAAAAAAAACAAAAAAAACAAAAAGGAGAAAAATTGAGGAAATGTGAAAACAAACAAAAGAGAACGCATTTATTTGATTTTTGATCTAATTTGTTTAAGCTTGTTTGTTTTAAACTTTTTTTTTTGGGTTAATTTATCATTATTTTGCTTGAATCGTAGTTCGTTCTGTTATGTTGTAACCAAACGCTATTGTATGTACGGTTCATACAGAGGAGTTCCAGATAAAATCATTTGTACCATATTAAAATCATCATTCATTTTACAACCGGATTGAAACGCGGCATGTTGAGCCCATTGTTTTAACACATTGGCATTGTTTTGATTTCACGTGTCTTCGAGTAGAATCCATGTTTTGACTCCTAGTTATGCGATTTGTTTGTTCTTAGTCAATTCCTAATCCTTTTCTCCTTTCGTGTGTGACGAGCTAGGATTGCAAATCGGTTAAAAACATTAGGTGTGCCCGATGTTCACACCACCTTTCCTCCTCTTGTGTGTGACGCGTTAGGATTGCAAATTGGTTAAAAACATTGGGTACGCTCGATGTTCACACCATCTTTCCTCCTTTCATGTGTGACGCGTTAGGATTGTACCTTCGGTTAAGAACATCGGGTGCACCCGATGTTCACACCACCTTTCCTTCTCTCGTGTGTGATGCGTCTGGATTGAAAATCAGTTAAAAACATCGGATGTGCCCGATGTTCACACCACCTTTCCTCCTCTCGCATGTGACGTGTTAGGATTGTACCTTCGGTTAAAAACATCAGGTGCACTTGATGTTCACACCACCTTTCCTCCTTTGGCGTGTGACACATTAGGATTGTACCTTTGGTTAAAAACATCAGGTGCGCCCGATGTTCACACCACATTTTCTCCTGTTGGGTGTGCCGCGCTAGGATTATACCATCGGTTAAAAACATTGGGTGCGCCCGATGTTCACACCACATTTCCTCCTCTCGCATGTGATGAGTTAGGATTGCACATTCAGTTAAAAACATTTGGGTGCGCCTAGTGTTTACACCAATCTTTCCTTCTCTCGCGTGTGACACGTTAGGATTGCATCTTCGGTTAAAAACATTGGGCACACCCGATGTTCACACCACCTTTCCTCCTCTCGCGTGCAACGTGTTGGGATCTCGGTTGAGACCTCGGGTGCGCTCGATGGCTACGTCGCCCTTTGCTTTTCCTGCACGACGCATAGTTAGGCTTGCATAATTTTCTTACATCATTTCTACATGAAATGTAGTTTAGCTGGTGTTTTCCACGTGAGGCGTGTTTGTTTACTTACTTCTTTTCATAGTGGGAATTGTTGTACCTTATTTCAGTTTGTTTAAATATGGCATATTCTTTGCATTGCATTTGCATTCAAGTGTTTCATTGTATGCCCTCATTGCATGATCATAAGTTGTATTCTTGCATCTTATGTTTGCATTGTTCCCCTGAACTATGCTAGTTTGATTCCTTGCAAAGGGATACGTAGGCAGCTTGCGAGCACAACCAATCTAATTTATGTCTTGCATTCTTGCCCAAGTCTTGCGGCCTCATCAAATGGGTTGTCTTTGGGTTTTGACATTCACTCACGTCATTTCATGACTGCTCAAGCTCTGTCAAAGAAGGACAACTGTAGACACCACATTTTGACTGCCCGCAAGACTTAGGCGCTTGGTTCGATACACTCGATAATGAAAGTTGAATTGTGTGCTTTGAATTCACAGTGATTCGAATTCAGTCAGGCTCTCGAAATAACCTCAAATCTTCAACAGTTACATTGTTTGAACCTTCGAGTCTCATTTTTGGACCTTTTACCACCCTGAGTTGAGTTTGAACCAAAAAATTGGGGAGGGCATGCAAGCCCGGTCGTTTCTCAGTGAAGGCCGACCATGGCTATGAATGGCCAGTCGAGCCTTGATGGCGAGAAACATTGTTCTGGGTGGGAGCCCGTTAGCTGTCCATTTTTGAAGATATTTATCACCTTTTGACTTTAAATTCTATAAAAACGAGGTCCAGCCTCTGTTTTGGAGGTTAAACAAAATTTAGAAAGCCTATATACACCTTGAGAGCTCTTTCCTCCTCTTTCTTCCATGGCAAGCAACCTTTGAGCTAACCTAGCTCCCTTGTGTCATCTCTATACGCCACACACAACCTTGTCTCACCATCTTAAAGCCTTGGTTGATCTTTGAGAAGCATAATTCAAGCTTGAGACTGGGTTGAGACTAGGCTTGGATCATAATCAAAAGCTAACTTGTTTGCAAGATATAAGCTTGCTATCTTCTCTACTGCTTTCATTTCTTTCATTTGCTACCTAGTTCTTATTGTTTTGTGTTGTTTTGATCCTATCTTGAGTGTTTAAGTTTGGTTTTGAAGAGCTACCAAAAGGGTAGAGAGAATTTGCTCTTTCTACAACCTTACATATAGCTCAAACCTTTCTGTTACACTCCTTTTCTTTGCTCCTTGCACTGATTTTCAGAGTTAAAAAAAATGGCTAAAAATCATGTTTTGAGGTTTCAAAAGTGGAGAGGTTAGCCACCCCTCCTTATTCTTGCTTACTAGCCTTGTTGCCCCTCTTTGTTGTTTAGTTTTTTTTAGCCTCTTTTCATTAACTTTGAGCCTCTGTTTTTCATTTAATAAGGGCTATTTGAGGGCTGTCCTAAGTTGTTTAATTGGTTCAAGCTTTGGTTAATTCATTTGTTGTCTCATAAGTTTGCATACATAACATGTTATATATTGTTCTAAGCTTTTCATCAATTTATTTCCATGTCTAAAAATCTAATTTTAACAATCAATCCACCATCCATCTCTTTCATTCTTGAGAATGATTTCAACCGATTGAGGTTTCTCAAAATATGTAAGAGAGACTTCTACCTAATGGCTTAATCTTTTTGGAGATTCATTGTCAACGATATAGTCTCTCTCTCTTGCTTTAGAAGAACCTTTCGTTTGACATTACTTCTTGTTTAGAGGACCTTAACATCACCATGGATAAATGGACTAAAGAATGGCAAGGCTTCATAAAATTGGCTTAAAACTTGGAACAACTCATATAAAGAAAATGATTAGAATCGCTTGAACTTAGCCGGACGTTATGCCAAGTTCCTTGTGTCAAAAGTCGTCACATGCTAATTCATGGCATTTTGATGATTCTTGAAGCATTGCAACCTTCCTCTTTGAGCTCACTCTCTGACAAGAGGGAGAGGGGGTCTTATTCATTGCATTCATTGATTTTTGTCCAAACTTGTACTCGGAATTATCAAGCAATCAACTTGCTTATTGATGGTTTTGGGACCAACTTCATCCTTCTCTCGACCCTCTCCATGACAAAGAAGGACATATGAGACAAACAGAGCTTGAGAACACTTGGTCTGCACTGATTCACCTCAGAACACAAAAATAGAGTTTTGCACCAAATTGAGGCACGTCCGGCCATCTGTAGACCTGGCTGGCCATCACTAATGCACGGCCGGCCCTCAGTGTGTAGCTAGCAATGCAGTTTTACAGAAAATAGAGGCAGTGGCTGAAGGTGAAACAAATTTGGCTTGAATAAACAGAGTAGCTCTCAGGCGCTGTGCATGCAACCTTCATCCATCTTCACTTACGCCTTTGTTGAACGTGATTAATTGTTTCGTTAGTGTTATAATTATCATAGTTGTAAATTAATCTTGTTGTAATTAGTATTGTTGTGGCCATTGCTTATTGATAATTGGTATAGCTAGTTAAATTGTTGTGATAAAGTAGTTAATTAGCTTAACTTAGTTAAGTTAATTATTATTCATTCGCCCAGTTTTGTAATAGTTAGTTAATTCAGACTTTCGGACATTGATTTGCACCCTTCTGCGTGAGGGACCAATGGTTGTAATAATGTATATGTCTTCTAACCCCACGTCTTTCTCCCTTTTATTTAATCGCTTACAATGGGTAGTTTAGAACATCACGTTTCATTAGCATTCTCATGTTTTGCATCCATTGTCTTGCATGCACTGAAGCTGGGTTCATTATTCAAACTTGCATTGTCATTTAAATAATTCTTTGAATACATGCTTAGACCACATGTTAGAAATTGATTCGCATGTCATAAATTAGTAGCCGAGCCTATTAGTTGCATATCGCATGTATTGCATTAGCGATAATTGCATAAAGTTAGGAACATGCATATTTTCTAATTATTTTGCTTTGTTTGGCTTGGAGTACTAGGTGAGCTTTTACGTCTTAGCATCTTGCATCAAGTGTTTGTGTTGCCATATCTACAATGCTTGCCATGAGGCTAAGTACTTAAATGATATAACTGTTTGAATGCTTATGAATGAAGACTAGTTGCTTGAATTGGGATGGTTTGATTAGATGTCCATTTTAGCCCACTTTTTTAAGTGGTAAATTCAAAAAACAATCTCGAAACAAAACATGAGATCAAGTATTCCAATTCTTGCAAGCTAGTCTATACATTTTGTGCACATCACATAGTAAAGAATAGCTAAATTGGAACAAGAGCATATAATGTAAATAAGAAACACATCATGATTAGTAGAGACCGATCTTTGGTCGGGCGAGGGGGGGTGCTCAATTCATGACCTTCCCCTCTCATAACTAAGTTTCTGAGCCGAGACAACTTTGGTGATGATGGATAAGTGGCCTTTGGCACGAGTCTCTGGTTTTCCTAAATTTTTCAAAAATATTTAGGTGGCGACTCTGTAATTTGGCAAAGCAGTCTATTTTTGACATTTGATTCAAACATTGATTTTCCAAAAAGAATTGCCAAACTTGGACTCTTTTCTTGTTTTCATCATTTCACATTGCACTTGTGAAATCAGATTTAGAACCACAAGTGGAGTCCGAACTGTAGGGCTATTTGCCTTTCGAAAGGAGCGCGAAAAATCGAGCTACAATGGACTCTTTTCTTAAATCTATATTGACTGATCTTTTGTTGATGTCTTCATCCTCAAACTCAATATAATCATCACCAGCACCATCATCATCATCATCAAGTCCACATGTAGACACCCCATTTTTGATGGCCCTTACGACTTGGACGTCCTTGCGGGTACACCCGATGATGAGTCTGTTTGCTTGCCGAGTGCTCAAAGTCCTTAACGGAACACTACAACTTTGACCCTTTCAAACCCTACTTCTATTTTGTCTCATTTTTGGACCAGGCCTTGATCTTTCCAGTCTGCAACCTTTGGTGGCCTACTGGTCATCCCTAGAGGTTGTCGGCCATCACCTTTGGTTTCCCGGCCACTGATGTGGCTTGCCATCACTGGCCACCAGTGTTTTCTGCAAATATTTTATGCCAACTGTGCCAACTGGTTGCACAGATGCATGTATCTATCCAAATGTAGAGGGCTGGATCTCCTTGTAGAAATTTCATATTTTCTATATATGGAGACCCCCTTTCCCTTGTAGAAGGGTTAGAAAATTTTAGACTCAAAATTTTTCTCTCTCTACAATTCTCTCTCTCTCTTTACAAATTCTCTACACTTTTGCCTACTTACACTACACTCTTGCCTATACTTCCTTATCTAAAGTTGATCACCTTTGAGCTAAAGTTCCTTGAGGCCTTCTTGGAGTTCTTGAAGTTGGTTTGAGCTTGAATTGTTGCCTAGAATCACTCTTCTCTTCAAAAGGTATAATATTTGCTTTATTAGCTTACTTTGCATACTTGTTTTTCTATCTTTTTCCCACTATTTTTGGGTTGTTTTTGGACTATAAAAACTCTGTCTTTGTGGGCTAAAATTTGTGGTTAGAAGCCATTTTAAGGTAGGGGGTGGTTCGCCTTTCTTTGTGCTTTGTTTGTAAGGATTTTCCACTTGTGTTTCCCACTTTCAAACTATCTTTTTCGAAGCTTTTAAACACTGATTTTCAGAGCTTTTTTAGTGGTGAAAATTATGTTTTGAAGTCCAAATTTGGAGGGGTTAGCCTTATCTCCTTGTGTCTTGTTTGCTAGCCTAGTTGGTGCCATGTGTTAGATTATTTTTTTAGCTTGTCGTAGCTTAATTCCAGCATGTTTTAGCCTCTGATTTAGGCTGTTTTAACTCTGTTTTGGATTGGTTAAGTCATTTGATTCTTGTTTTGCATGATTGTAGTGTAATAGTCCTCACAAGGTTGGTGTTTCAGGCCATTAGACACCACTTCTTTGAGTTGATTGTACTTATTTTGTGCTTTTCACATTTAATTTCAGCAAGTGAAATCTCTGCAACCTCCCTCCTTTCTTGGCTTTTAATTTTGCTTTGAAAGTGGTCTCAAGTTACTTGTTTGCATAAGTATGAAATTGAGATTTCATACTTAATGGTTTAATCCCTTAGGGGGTTCATTACCAACGGTATGATGCTTATTTCATACCCAAAGTAACTTGTGTTTTGAGCCTTCTTTGCATTAGAGGACTTTAACTCACCTTTTGGACTTAATTGGATTAAAGGATGGTTGGTAAAGTAAAATGAGTAACTAAAACTTGGGACTAAAAATGAGCAAAATAATAACTTGGTGTGTTCAATCGGACGTTAATTGAACACAAGGAAAATTGGGGCATTTCATACTCAAAGTGATGAAATGTGTCAACTTTTCTAGGTCTCCATTGCCCTTGATCATGCATGATAGGGTGATGGTTTTGTGTGTCTTGTTTTACATTTGTTGAGCTTGCACATCTTGAATCACAAGCCATCATGTAATGAAATTGCTTGAGTTGGTGGTTTGTGGCTTAAGTTCACCGCTTCGTTTCTACCGGTTACCAGACGGGGGAGGGTTAGGCATAATTCATTAGTCTAGCAGACACCTTTTACTTCACCTGTATCCAGTTAGGGACAATCTTCTATATCTAGGCCAGCAAGAGATTACTTGCTTATTTAGATGACTCAGTACCCTGCAGCTAGTATAGAGGACTTGATCCGTCATCTCTAACAAATAGTAGAAACCATGCAAAGAAGATGTCGCCCGCTAAGTCGGGTTACAACCCACCAAACTGAAGTGATAAACAAGCTGCAGCAACAACAACCACAGCCGGCCGTAGCTTCTGCAACCCATGCACCTCTAGTGGGTATTCTAGCACCCAGAGTCATTGTCAATGTCCAAGAGAATCTAGGCAATCCAGTAGACCCTATCCCACCACAAGCCTCCAAAGCACCAGTGTACCAAACTGAGGCGTCGTTTGAATTTGAAGTTGACTCGACTGTGCTCAAGGTCAATAAGCTGAAGAAGCTTCTCAAGCGGGCACAGGGCGTGAACTCTATCCCTGACATCGAAGATGGATACACCGATTCTGCAGTAACCTTGCCAGATCAATTTAAAATGCCACACATAGATCAGTTTGATGGCTCTGACAATCCTATGGTTCATCTGCGGTTGCTCTCCGATATTCTGCAGCCGATGGGCCTCACCAGACTTCAAAAGTTGTCGCTTTTCGGCCGGACATTGTCAGGAATAGCAGCTATCTGGTATGCAAAACTTGAGGACTTTGTGAAGTAGAGCTGGAAGGAAATGACTGAGGCCTTCATCGCACAGTACTCTTACAACACCCAAATCGAGGTTACAAGTCGAGATCTTGAAGCAACTCATCAAGAGCCAAAGGAGGGCTTCTTAGACTTTGTGACAAGTTCAAGGGCCAAGGCTTCGATGATGACTACCCGGCTATCTGAGAAGGATGAAATCAGGATGGTGGTTTGCAATCTGCAAGGGAAATTACTATAGAAGATGATAGTCTTACCGCTATTCACATTCACTAAGCTCCATGAGATAGGGGTTCAGATTGAAGATGCAATGAAACAGGGGTTCATCACCGATGAGAAGGAGCAGCCCAAGAGGCCTTTTACACGCAGTTCCAATGCAACCATGAGTGGAAGCACAACTGCACAGCCATTTGATGTGAATATAGCCACCACTATAGCCAAGACTGCCAACCCTTTCGCCAGTACAAATCCACAAACCTCAAACAACCAGGTCCGATCTTAAAGGGTCTTTACCCCACTATATATGCCTTTATACCAAGCCTTGAGGGTGCTAATGAAAAAGGGGCATTTTAAGCCGTTAGAACAACGCCCACTACTCGATCCTCTTCCATCGAAACATAACACAGCCAAATACTGCGTTTTTCACCAGCAGTACGGTCACGACATCGACCAATGCTACAGGCTGCATCATGAGATTCAAGATCTTATCGACAACAAGGTGATAGCGCCACTCCAAAAGCCAAATGTGACTACCAACTCTCTCCCAGCCCATAACCAAGTTTCCCCATTTTAGAACCTAAATCTAATACATACACTGGCCATCCCATATGACCCCAATGCATACATTACCCCTTCCCACCTACCGAAACCGACCGTGTTCATCCCTGAAAGCACGGACTTGTACATGATGAACATTTTCACTCTACAACCTGAACTCGTGGTGGTGACAGCGGCAGAAGGAGGGAAGTTGGCCTTGAAAGAGGATATCAATCCACTACCCGAGTGCTCTGAGGATTTGACTGAGGAGGTGTATGACCCGTGTTGTTACATTGTGCCAGTTAATCAAGCCAAGCCTGAAGTGGTATTGCCGACAGCAATGGAGGTCAATGTGCTTCCAGAAAATGGCCCAATTAAGGGACTGGATGATTTAGTAGAGCTAGAAGAGGACTTAGACAATATGTAGTTCTATGACGAACAAGATCAGAGAGATGTGTAGATTAACTGGTTTGATCTGAATGGGTCGATAGACAATTCGGGGTGGTTAAGTGATGAACTTGATCGAGAGGAAGAAACTGAACCAAAACTGGAAGAAAAGAAAGTGAGAACAGCTGCAGTGGTCGGAATGGCTGAAGACAAGGGGAAATTGCTGGAGAGCACCGGTATAAAGAATTTAGCTCAAGAACTAGGCACTGTGAGTACCGCGGATATAAAGCAAGAAGCCATGTTGAAGCGGTTTGTGCAAGAAAGGGATGAAAACAAACCGGAAGCTGGAACAGCTTAACACCCTACGGGGGATATTTTTGATGAGAGAATGATCAGACTGGGGTTGGACAATTGTTTGTCAGCCGTCGGAGGTGCCTGGTGGGAGGATGATGATCTACTTTTGGCTCACACCGATGAAGATTGGGGTGAAGACTTTCCAGACAACACTTGGTACTCTGAAGAGGTTGACTACATGACAAGAAGTGGATGGTGTGGTTCTAGAAAATGGCCCAATTCAGGGACTAGATGATTTAGCGGAGCTATAAGAGGACTTAGACAATATGCAGTTTTGTGACGAACAAGATCAGGGAGATGTGCAGATTAACTGGTTTGATCTGAATGGGTCGATAGACAATTCGGGGTGGTTAAGTGATGAACCTGATCGAGAGGAAGAAACTAAACCAAAACTGGAAGAAAAGAAAGTGAGAACAGCTGCAGTGGTCGGAATGCCTAAAGACAAGGGGAAATTGCTGGAGAGCACCGGTATGAAGAATTTAGCTCAAGAACTAGGCACTGTGAGTACCGCGGATATAAAGCAAGAAGCCGTGTTGAAGCGGTTTGTGAAAGAAAGGGATGAAAACAAACCGGAAGCTGGAATAGCTTAACACCCTACGGGGGATATTTTTGATGAGAGAATGATCAGACTGGGGTTGGACAATTGTTTGTCGGCCGCCAGAGGTGCCTGGTGGGAGGATGATGATCTACTTTTGGCTCACACCGATGAAGATTGGGGTGAAGACTTTCCAGACAACACTTGGTACTTTGAAGAGGTTGACTACATGACGAGAAGTGGATGGTACTTCAAGCCGCCATACTTGGACCAAGCTGAGGCCTTTGGAAAGATAAAGACGTAGAAAAGCATAAGGAAAAATAGTTAGAAGAAGAGGCGGTGCTGAAACAATTGAAGAAAATTCAGGCCAATATTTCAATTTGGGGTCTGCTTATGGCTTCTCGCGTGCATCAACAGGCTGTGCTATTAGTGATGGACAAAGCCAAACTGTCCATTGATTCGACTCCTGAACAGTTTGTGGGGTTGGTCTTCCTCGGAGGCGCTGCGCCAACTTTAACCTTCTCAGACAAAGAATTGCCGCTAGAAGGCTTACTACACAACAAACCTCTGTACATATCTGTTGAGTGTAGAGAAAAGTGGGTGCCAGTGGTATTGGTCGATCCTGGGTAGGCTATCAACGTTTGTCCATTGCGCATAGCATATGCCATCGGCCTGAAACTAGTAGATTTCATGCCTACAGCCCAGGTGATTCGGGCATATGACAATACAAGCAGAGAGGTTATGGACACAGTACATATCAAAGTTCAAGTGGGCCCAGCTCAACAGGATATTGAGTTCCATGTCCTGGATATGCCAGCCACTTTTAATCTACTGTTGGGAAGACCTTGGTTGCACCAAGTGAAAACTGTCTCTTTTACCCTCCACAAAATGTTAAAATATCCCCAGGGGAAGAGGGTGGCTATTGTGTTCGGAAATTCATCTATACATCCTCCGCAAGAGGTAACTACACCTATACTGAAAATTGTTCATGGCGAAGAGGATGTATTTCTTTCAGGGTTCACTCTAGTTGAGGCCCGAGCAATGCAAATCATCTTGGTAGCAGATGAGGGCTTGTATGTTAGTTCCCAATCAATCTATTTCATGAACAAGCTCCAATATGTGCCAGGAATGGGGTTGGGAGGAAGTGGCTGGAAGGGTGTCATAGCATTGGCCGATGTGCCACATAACCCGCATGCCTTTGGTCTTGGCTATACGCCCACCAAAGAGGATTGGGTTAGGAAAGGGAAAGATATGGCGAGCAGAGCCAGAGCTAAGTAGATCGGGAAGTGCTATGAACTTGTGTACAGACCAATCCGGGGAACCCTAAACGGTGATTTGTTCGAGAGGGAGAAGACTTCCCATTTTGCGGTTTCCCCGAACCCTGGTTCAATTTAGAGAAGCAGCGTGTTCCCGGCTTTGAAATATTCTTTGACTTGCAGCTGCAAGATAGTGATACAAAGGAAAGGGCTGAGCCAATTACTGTTGAAGTTGAATAGAGCACAGAAAGTGATTCCGACAGCTGCGAACTCGAAGTAGGGGCAGCACTGGCATGTCTCTTTTCAAATCTTCCGGCCAACTCAGAGAGCCTAGGGGATAACCTGACCATATCCATGATCGGGGATCAACCGGGTGTGAACCTTTCTAGCAGCATCTTGGATGCATCTGATGCACTATCCCTCGTTTGGCAGCTGGAGGAGGGCCACCTATCTAGTAGTTCTGAGTCAGGTAGTGAGCAAAAATCTAATTCCACAGAGTCTGTGGAGTCAGAATTAGTTTTTGACACTTCTGAGTCAGCGTCCGGTATTCCTAGGGGTGATAACCCGGATGCCAAGGTCTTGTCCAGGTCGTCTTTTTCCTTTGCTTTTGAGTTGGTTGTAACCGAAGAACTGGATCAGCTGGACTTGATGAATGAGAATGCCATTACATATTCTGAGTATTTCTTTATGCCGCTTATTTATTGCATTGATCATGATTTTCAAAATTTTGATGAAAACGAAGAGGAAGGAATTCCTCTAGTTTTGAAAATTTTAATTAATCAAGAGAAGGAGAGGCTTGCAAAACCCCTTGCTGATGAAATCATTGCTTTTAATATGGGTACTGAGAAGGATTCACATCTGGTCCAGATCGAGTCCACGTTGTCTTCGGAGGAGCGCGAGCGCTTAGTTGCTTTATTAAAAGATTTCAAAGATGTTTTTGCATGGTCCTACGAAGATATGTCTGGAATCAATCCTAAGATTGTACAACATCGGATCCCTCTCGACCTCGAAGCCCGACCCGTCAAACAGAAGTTGCGGAGAATACGCCCGGATTAGGCTTTGAAGATTAAGGAAGAAGTTTCCAAACAAATTGAGGCAGGGTTTTTGCTTGTGTCTGAGTATCCAACGTGGTTGGCCAACATTGCTCCAGTCCCGAAGAAGGATGGCAGAATCAGAGTCTGTGTTGACTTTAGGGATCTAAATAAGGCTAGTCCGAAGGATAATTTTCCCTTGCCACATATCGATGAGTTGGTAGACTTCACCATGGGTTATGCGTTGCTCTTCTTCATGGATGGATTTTCCGGGTATAACTAGATTCTGATGGCGCCTAAGGACAGAGAGAAAACCGCCTTCACTACGCCATGGGGAACCCACTGCTATAAGGTGATGCCGTTTGGGCTGAAAAATGCTAGGGCTAACTATCAAAGGGCTGCAACCACAATTCTGTATGATATGATCCATAAAGAGGTCGAGGTGTATGTAGATGACATGATTGTCAAGTCCAAGGAAAGAGAGGGCCACCACACCGCCCTAAAGAAATTCTTTCAATGGATCGGAGAATTCAGATTGAGGTTGAATCCACAAAAATGTACTTTTGGTGTAACAGCAAGTAAAATGATGGGTTTCTTGATCACACAGAGGGGCATCGAGGTAGATCCTTCCAAAATCAAGGCCATCCTAGAAATGCCACCACCAAGGATTGGAAAGGAGGTACGAGGCTTTCTGGGTAAAGTGCAATTCATAAGACGGTTTATTTCGAAATTAATCTTGACTTGTGAACCACTATTTGGTCTCTTAAAGAAAGGAAAGAAATTTCGATGGGATGATCAATGTCAATTCGCTTTTAAGCAGATCACGCAGTACCTTCAGAATCCACCTGTGTTGTCGCCGCCAGAGCCGGGGAAGCCTTTGATTTTGTATCTGTCAGTAACAGACACAACAACGAGATGCATGCTTACTCAAGAATTTGAGGATAGGGTAGAGAAAGCCATCTATTACTTGAGCAAGAAAATGCTGAAATATGAGACTCGTTACACCCCGTTGGAGAAAGCTTGTTTAGCCTTGGTATGGGCTACCAGGAAGTTGAGGCACTACTTGTTAGCTCACTCCATAATTCTAGTTTCGAGATTAGATCCCATCAAATATCTCTTTGAGAAACTAGCGCTTACGGGTAGGCTAGCTTGTTGGTTGCTTCTTCTCTCCGAATTTGATCTGAAGTATGTCACTTGCAAGTCGATCAAGGGGAGAACAGTAACAGATTTCTTGGCAGATCACCCAGTAGAAGGGGATGAAGCGGTACAATACCTATTTCCAGATGAAGCTATTTTGCAAGTTGAGGAAGAGATTTGGACAATGTATTTTGACGGAGCGTCTAATCAATACGATTATGGGATAGTGTAGCTCGGATTTTTCGCACCCCTTTTCGGAAATTCGAAAAGAAAAGCCCTATAGTTCGGACTCCCGTGGTTCTGAATCTAATCTCACAAGTGCAATGTGAAATTAATAATCACCAAAGAGTCCAAATCTGACAAATCATTTTGAAAAACTGATTTTGAATAAAAAGTGCCAAAATTTGGATTGCTTTGCAAGATACAAAGTTGCCACCTAAATATTTTATTTTAGGAAAATTTAGAAAACCCATGACTCGTGCCAAAGGCCACGTGTCCGTCATCACCAAAGTTGCCTCGGTTCGGGAACTTAGGTACGAGAGGGGAAGGTCATAAATTGAGCACCTCTACTTGCCTGATCAAAGATCGACCTCTACTAATCATGATATGATTTTTTATATACATTATGTGCTCTTGTTCTGGTTATTAAACTAGTATTACTATGTGATGCGCACAAGCAAGTATCGACTAGTTTGCTCAATTTGGAACAATTTAACTCATGTTTGTTTGTAAAAATGGTTTCAATTTGCCACCTCAAGTGGGCTTAAAATTTTGCGAATTTGCCATCAAACATAGTGAGCTTAAAACTGATTTGCCACTTAACAAAGTGGGCTTAAAACTTACATTTGTTGAATCGTTCCAATGCAAACAACAAGCCTTTGTCCACAGGCATTCAGGCAGTTTATCAAGTAAGCATTTAGCCTCATGGCAAGTATGCTAGACATGGCAACATTCACATTCATGCAAGTATGCTAAAGCGTAAAACTCACCTAGTACTCGAAGCCAAAAGAAGATATGACTTAGAAAAATATGCATGATTCCAAACTATACAAGATGACTAATGCAACAAATGTGATATGCAGTTAATAGGCTTCTAATCTTGAAATATGAGAGATAGGTCATCTATATATAGAAAAAAGTGAGCTTTGGTCGAAAATATCATCAAATGGATAGCTAGAACTTTGTGCAAAGAAGTTGGAGGTAAATATCTGCAAAAAAAAAAAAAAAAGATTTTGACACCGGGCGCACAAACTTCATCCATGGCTAGCAAACATCACCCATGGCGACATGGGGCCAGAAAACTTCACCTATGGTCGGCAAGGGTAAAGAAGCCACATAAGTGGCCGGCCACAAAAATCTGTTTTCGCCCAACTTCAAATGGGCATATCTCCTTCATCCCGACTGCTTGCAGGTCATTCTTAAGTCTAAAATGAAGCCCCAGAAGTCTACTTTCCAATGGTTATGAAATCACACCTAAATTATAAGTGTGAAAAGAGATATGCCTATTTTAGTGAAGGTTTCTCATTTTTGGCTTAATTAGATTGACACCTAACTTCACACAATCATATCTCCCTCTTCCAGACTCGGCTTTAGGAGATTCTTGAGTGTAAAATGAAGCCCCGGAAGTCCAATTTCCAATGGTGGAGGCCTCACAACTAAATTCTAAGTGTATAAAAGGATAGGCCTGATTTAGTGAGGGCTGCTCGACTCTCTCTTAACGGTTCATACCTAACTTCTTGCCCAACTAGGTTTCTTCCCTCCACTCTTATTTTCTTGAACTCCAAACCTCTAAATAAGATATTTAAAATATTTTTCAGAGAGTTCATCTCTATTTCATTTATTTCCACTTTCTCCTTACTTGGTTTACTGAAAAGCGCAATTTTTAACGAAATGCAAGCTTCGGAATATCGTAGAAACATTTTCAAAAATATTTTGAAAGAGAGGGTATTAAGATCTAAAATAATTTTAGTCAAAATAGTTTTGGTCCAAAATGGGGTATAAGGTTGGGATTTAAAGCTCTTCTTGCTAAAGAAATCGAACATTTGCATAGCACAACTTTCATCATTGAGTGATCAATCGATGGCGCCCAAGTCTTAAGGGCGGTAAAAAATGGGGTGTCTACAGTTTCTCCTCTTTGACAGAGCTCAAAGTCATGTAATGATGTGAGTAAATGTTAAAGCCCGAAGACGACCCATTTTGACAAGGCCGTAAGACTTGGGCAAACAAACAAAATGTAGATACAGTTGGTTGAACCCGAGGGTTGCCTACGTATCCCTTTGCAGGGAATCAAACCAACGTACTTCAGGGACAGGATACAAATGATTCGCATGATGCAAAGCAGTTTGAAAGTTGGACTCACACGCTACGCGAAGCAGGCTATTTTGAAAAACCTTATGATCATGCGAGATGATGCAATAAACAATAATAGATGCAATAAGCAAGATAACAACATATGAATGAGCAGGTTTAATCTTTCATGCAAAAAGCTATAAAACAAACTCCAACCACGCCAAAACACAGGACGAGGAAAGAAAACACCGCTTAGGGTAAACTGAGAATCGAAAATCGCTCGGGGTCGCGTTTCATGTGTCCTGAGATAAAACACACCTAGGCTCGCTCATCAAAAGTCCTGAGATACTCTAATCATGCTGAAATCATGAGAAAAAGAGAAAAGCCGCTCAGGTTCGCGCTTCATGCGTCTTGAGATGAAACACATCTAGGGTCACGCTTCACGCGTCCTGAGATAAATTCCAAACACACTGAAATCGTGTGAGGAAAAGAACACTCTAACCACGCTAAAATCGTGAGAAGAGGTCCTAAGAAAACCCTCAGGAGCCCGTTGCATGCATCCTGAGATAAATTCCAAACACACTGAAATCGTGTGAGGAAAAGAACACTCAAACCATGCTGATATTGTGAGAAAAGGTCCTAAAAAAACCACTCAGGGGCACGTTTCACGCGTCCCGAGATAAATTTCAAACACACTGAAATTGTGTGAGGAAAGGGACACTCTAACCGCGCTAAAATCGTGAGAAGAGGTCCTAAGAAAACCACTCAGGGGCACGTTCCACGCGTCCTGAGATAAATTCCAAACAGACTGAAATCGTGTGAGGAAAGGGACACTCTAACCGCCCTAAAATCGTAAGAAGAGGTCCTAAGAAAACCACTCAGGGACATGTTCCACGCATCCTGAGATAAATTCCAAACACGCTGAAATCGTCTAACCACGCTAAAATCGTGAGAAGAGGTCCTAAGAAAACCCTCAGGGGTGGTTCCATGCATCCTGAGATAAATTCGTAACACACTGAAATCATGTGAGGAAAAATAACACTCAAACCACACTGAAATCGTGAGAAGATGTCCTAAGAAAACCACTCAGGGGTGCACTCCACACGTCCCGAGATAAATTCTAAACACACTAAAATCGTGTGAGGAAAAGAACACTCAAACCATGCTAAAATCATGAGAAGACGTCCAAAGAAAGTCCCAGGGGACAATGATCCTAAACGCTGTTCAGCGTAAAAGGATAAATGATACAAGATAACAGAAGATGCAAATAAATGCAATACGTGCGATGATATGATACATGTTACAAGCAATGTAGTGCATGATGTTTAGGGAGCGTATATACGCTACCTCAACCTATGGGGTTGCCATACAAATTTCAAGCTGAGGATACACCCCTGGGTATTCAAACCAGACTTCAGTCTCAGAAATTCCAAACCTTTGTGTTCTAGGCATCGCCATTCGAACTCTAGTTTCCACCATCGTGGTTGGTCTCCTAGGAACTCATTGCAAACATAGCCAAGACGCCCTTGGCAGGGGGATATTGCTTAGAGAGAGCACTTCTGATCGCCATTCTGGCTTGAGGTAGAGGTACACTCATATTTCAGAGTAGCTTCAGTTGTGCCCTTTCTGGCGAGTACATTGATAATGGGGAAAAGATAGAAACCCTGACTCGACTGTGCCCCTAGTTCATCATTTTGACCATTTTTATTTTTGGCTTTCTGCTAAAATAATTTTGACCGACATGAGAGTTTGATTAACATGCTTGTTCAATTTTCTGATTTGAAATCATGTAAATCAGGTTATGAGCACTGAAAATTTTCCTTTTTTGGGTCCAAGATATGGTCTAGTTTTCGAAAACTAGAATAATTTTTGAGAACATTAGTCAACTTTATTAAAAAAAACTCAAAACTATTTTTACATATGGCTACTGCTCAACCAACGTGGAATTTACTCTTGATATGCAGAACCTCAGATCTGAACTTGAATTGTCTTGCAGCTAAATCTTCCAACGGAATAGAACAACCGATTTTGAATGAAGATGAGCCAATTGGACATGGATAAGATAGCTGATTTGAACAAGGATCAGCCAATCAACATGGATAAGACAAGCAGGCTGAAAATGGTTGGGGGCTGAACTTCAGGATGAAGTTGCTTATGTATCCCAAACATTGGAATCAAGCTGTACATAGTTCCGGGGGTTAAGGCGCACTCGGGTATTAACACTCTCCTTTTGTGCTCTAACTTTTGCCGAGACCACCCTTTCGGGTTTTCAACCTTGCGAGCTCTATTTTTTTTTCTTTTCTTTTCATTATTTTTCTCTTTTCTCTTTCTTTTGTTTCTTTTCTTTTTCTTTTGTTTCCATTTTTTGATTTTTGTTCTTTTTCTTTTTCTTCTTGCTCTAACTTTTGTCTAAGTTGCCTTTCCGGGTTTTTGGCCCAGTAAGCCTCTCAAGGATAGAAAAGTTTAACTTGTCCATGTTGATCGGTTTTGAGATCTCGAAGCCATCTGAATCCAGTAGAATGGCTACTGTTCGCTGATGATGTAGGAGTCCATCTAATCGGGTCTGAATTTGCCCCTAGTGTTGTGGATAGGAACTCGATTATCCTTTCAACAATAAATTTTCTTCTCTTAGATTTTGGGATTGGGCTTTCTTGCCAGTCTTTATTGGTTTGAGAGATGACCTAATTTTGAATCTTTGAGCACATCTGACTTTTTTGCCCTTGGTTTAAGGGATGCTTCTTATCTAGCTTTGCAGGCTTCCTTTGATGACATTTGACCTAATTGCCCCTAGTTCAAGGGCTGCTTCCGATTCGGCCATGAAAGCCTCATATTTTGGTCAACTATTGAACATTCTGAATCAAAGTTTGAAAGCAAAAGGGTCGAGTCTCGAGGCCGAGAGTAATCCTATGATGTACAAGCTCAAGATCAATTCCAAGCATGTCTTCATAGGATCACGCAAAATATTTTTTGAAATCTTTTAAGAAAGCGACTAGTCGCTCATGCTCTCCTGAAGACAATGTAGAACCATTCTGGATCAAGTCAGGATCCTTCTCAGTATTCACATTAACAGACATGATCTCATTTATTAAGGGCTTAGCATGCCTTTCTTCCTCTCAGTTGATCAAATTTTTGCAAATCCCGAGGAATTCCTTCCTCTTTGTTTTCATCATAGTGTTCGAAAAGTTTTGAAAAACTTAGGTTAATGCAATGACTTAAAGGCACACAAAAAAATAGGTGAAAATTACTGTCATTTCATTCAGATCTTTTGGCACAACTGGCGCAATGACAGAAACAGATGCAAAAGAAAGAGTGTAAAAGACAAAAGCAAAACAAGAAAGTGATGCCCGAGTTAGCACGCTCGAAATCACTAACCTCCGACACAACAAGACAGACTCCATACAAAAAGACTAACTCAATAGCCAAGTCTGAAAGTAAAATAAACAGCATTCGCAAATTGCTCAAAACAGTGTGTGCCATCCACCACATCTGGAGTAAAATGAGTGCCATCAGCATGTGGTTCATCCCCCGATCACATAGTCACATCATCCCCCCAGTTCATTGATCCGGTGCCGATAGACTTTGTAGGACCTGGAGTGACGATGACCTCGTTGTTAATCAAATCTTGAACTTCATGGTGAAGACGAAAACAACCGTCAGTGTCATGACCAGTTTGTTAATGGAAGACACAGTACCTGGCAGCATTATGCCTGGCTGGAAGGGGATCCGAGAGAGGCCGAGGCTCAAGGGGTTTGAGATGGCCTTGTTCTATAAGGATTTGGAGAGCTTTGGACAAGGTCATGTAGAGGGGATTGAAGGTGCGATTACCAGTTCTGACAGGCTTGACACAGGGCTTGGTAGGTGTTAACTGGGTTTGATGATCTCTTATAGGTGTAGGATTGGAGCTTAAAGGGGCGTTTCTGGTACGACATCCCTTTTTCCCGGCTTGCCCCTTGATTCAAAATGCGCTCATCTTGAGTGGCAAAAGTGTCACCCACAGTCTTTGGAACAACTGCAAGCACTTCCTGTTTGTTCAGTCCTTCGGCTTTCAAAGCCTTAACTGCCCACTGAAGATGTTCATAGGGACCAATGTTTGCCCTTACCTTGTTCTTGCCATTTGCCTCCACTTTGCCAAGGGATTGGCTTTCTTCCAATGTAGCCCGTCCCATGATTGGGGAGCCTTTTGACGCGAAATTCCTGATATATGATGTGGTCGATGACGGAGCCAATATCCCAAAGACTAGATCTGCCACAGTCAAAAATCTTCAATCATACTCATCACTCAAAAGTAGTGGGTTCATGGGTTTGAGATGATTAGGGTTCAGTGCATCCATCATACAAGTCCATGTTTTGAATGAACACCTTAGGCTTAGTAAACGGCTCAGGGTGATGCATCTGGGGGTTGTAGGTAGATGGCAGTGTATGGGTTAGGTTGAGATGTGGAGGTAATCGGTTAGGGGTGGCCTGAGGTCCTTTTGGTGAAGCCATGATCTCTTCGTCAATAAGATCCCGAATCTTATGATGGAGGTGGATGTAAAGGTTTGTATCATGACCATGCTATTGATAATAGGCACAGTATTTAGTTGGGTCATATCTTGGTGGAAGAGGATTTGGAAGGGGTCGGGGTTCTAGGAGTTCTAGGTACCCTTTTTCTCACACCATTTTCAAAGCTTTAGAGAGACTCATATAAAGAGGATGGAAATTTCGGGCTTGGATCCGAGTTGAAGTGATTGGTTTTTGGCCATTGAGGAGAGTGGTAATGGTGTTTACTTCTGAGCATTTCGCAGTTGTGCTACCATTAGTAGTAGCATTGGAACTGCGAATAACATTCTTCTTCAAAGGCTCATTATATTCCACAAAGATCCCTTGTCTGATGGCATCCTTAATTTGAAGCCCTATTTCATGAAGCTCTGGAAAGGTAAATAGAGGTAGAACGATCATCTTCTGCAGCAATTTGCCATGCAAATTCTGAATAATCATCCTGATCTAATCTTTTTCGGAACGCCTTGTAGTCATCATCGAGGCCTTCGCCTCCATTTCATCACTTAACTTTGAGAAACCCTTCTTTAGCTCTTGGTGGGTTTGAGATCACGAGTTGTGACTCTCGATCGTGTGTTATAGGAGTATTGGAGCAATAAAGGCTCAACCATCTCTTCCCAATTTTGTTTCACGTAGTTCTCCAATTTTGCATACCAAATTATGCTATCCCAAACATGGTTCGGCCGAATAGTGACAACTTCTGGGCCCGGGTCAAACCCATTGGCCTCAGAATATTAGAAAACAGATGTAAATGCACCATTAGATCTCTAGATCCATTAAAATGGTCAATATACGGCATCTTAAACCACTCCGGTAAGATAACTGCAAAATCAATATACCCGTCCTCTATATCTCGATGGAGTTCACTCGTGCTCGCTTTGAATAACTTCTCCGCCTTTATTGACCTTGAGGGCTTTGGGTCAACCTTGAATTCAAACGAAGCCTCAGTTTGAGACATAGGTGTTGAAGTTTGTAGGGGATTGGCTCGCCAAATTGCCCCGATTCTCTTGGACATTAGCAAGATAGGGTGGGTTCGTGTCGGGTTACCCGTGAGAGGTGTATGAGATGCGTAATGGCGGGTCGTGTTGTTGTTGCAAGTATGCATCACCTCGCCTTGACGAGCTATGACTCAGGCTCAACAAGCAACGCCTTGTCAGAGTGCTTTAACTGTTGTCGTAGGGTGCCGATGAGTTTTTCCACATTGGATGAGGGATATTGTGCTATTTAGAATCAGCGTTTGAACTTGTGCTAAGCGAGAAGTAGATTACCGTTCCCGGACCTGGCTGGACACTGGTGAACTAAAGGGTGATTGTTGTAGACATCGTGACCGATGAATCCTCGCCTCGACTCTCATCCGCCTTGTACTGGGGGAGGGGGGAGAGGTAAACTCTAGTTATCTCTAAACAAATTCCAACCTAACAAGTCTATCGATACAAGTCTAGAGTAATTCGGAGATATCGAGCCTTTTGAAGCTATGGTTCCAAGACTATCTAGCAAAAAGTGAAAACAGACAAGATATCTCAAAATTTCACTAGAACGAATATGATCACAAATTGAATGACTATGTGCTCTACTGAAGTTCTCGCTTCAAAACATATACTCAACTTGGCAACCGATATGCATATCCCCGCATAGCTTCACTCGTGAAAAGCACATACCGCTAAGTGAGAGCCAAAACACCCTATGAGGGGATAAGGTTACCCCGTCTTCCTAGTTTTGCCAGAGCTAGGGTTCACTATTCAAACAAAAGTGGTTTCCCATAATCCAAGCATTCGGGCAAGCATCATGTCCTAGTTTGGAACAGCCCCTATGGTTTTCGATATGCAACTAGGTTGATTGGTCAAAAAGTGTACCTTTAGCAAGACTACCTAATATACTCTCTCACAATTCCAACACCGAGAAGTGAAAAGAGGATTAAACAAGACACCAAAGAGTCCAGATCAAGGGTTGTGGTCCCATCGCGGCGAGTTCGCAATCGTCAGCCTTTTGGCAGCTTTTCCAAGCGAGCTCCTCGGCTGAAAACCATTCAGAATAAAGCGTAAGATGGAAAACACTACGACTTAGGGCGCATCCAATGCAAATGCAAATGCAAAAACAACATATAAGTGTAGATAAAATAACATATCATGAGTTCAAGTCAAGTTCTCTAAAAATCCCGAGTGGAGTCGCTAAAAACTATAGCTCGACTTTTTGCTCTTCAAGCTCAAAAGAAAAGCCTTTTACAAAGTTCGGACTCTTGTGGTTCCGAATCTAATCTCACAAGTGCAATGTGAAATTGATAATCAACAAAGAGTCTAGAATCCGGCCAAATCATTTTGGAAAAATGATTTTGAATAAAAGTGCCAAAATTTGGACCTGCTTTTAAGCCAAAGATATAGAGTCGCCACCTAAATATTTTTATTTTGGGAAAATTTAGAAACCAATGACTCGTGCCAAAGGCCACATGCCCATCATCAACAAAAAGTTGCTCGACTCAGAATTTAGGTACGAGGGGAAGGTCATGAATTGAGCACCTTGCTCTCGCCGCCTAATCAAAGATCTACATCTACTAATCATGATATGATTTTTATAAACATTATGTGCTTTCCTTGTTCTCGGTTATTAAACTAAAGATTACTATGTGATGCTATATTACAAGTATAGACTATTAGTTTGCTCAATTTGGAAACAATTTTAACCTATGTTTGTTTGTGCAAAAAAATGGTTTCAATTTGCCACCTCAAGTGAGCTTAAAAGTTTGCGAATTTGCCTAAGTACCAAATATAGTGGGCTTAAAACTAATTTGCTACTCTCAACAAAGTGTGCTTAAAACTACATTTGTTGAATTGTTCCAATTCAAACAATAACCCCTTCATCCATAGGCATTCAGGCAGTGCTTTATCAAGTAAACATTTAGCCTTTTGAAAGTATACTAGACATGACAACATTCACATTCATGCAAGTAGCTAAAGCCGCAAACTCCACTCTAGTACCCAAAGCCAAAAGTAAAGATATGAGTTATAAAAATATTCATGATTCCTAACTATACAAGATGACTAATGCAACACATGCGATATGCAATTATTAGGCTTCTAACCTTGAAATATGAGAGATAGGTCATTTATATATAGAAAATATCATCAAATGGACAAATTTGGAACTTTGTGCCAAAACAATGGAGGTAAATATTCAACACAAGAATTAAAAAAAAAAAAAAAAAAAAAAAAGATTTTTGACACCAAGGACCCACAAACTTCATCCATGACCGAAAAATCTCACCCATGGCCCGTATGGGGTCATCGGGTACAAACTTCACCTATGGCCTGGGTAGTCGTCAGGCCACATATATAAGTGGCCTAATCACAAAAATCTATTTTTCGGGCCCGAATTAAATGGGTATGGTCTCTTTCATTCTAGACCTCTTGCGACATTTTAAGCTCCAATTAGCCCTCAGAAGTATAATCAATGTAGCTCTACATCTAAATTCTGGGCGTGAAAAGATATGCCCCATGTAGTGAAGGTTGCTCATTTTTGGCTTAATCGGATTGACGCCTAACTTCATTACCATGTCTCCCCATCTAGACTCCTCGCTAGGGAGGACTAGTGTAATGAACTCCCATAAGTCCACTTTTCAATGGTGTAGGCTCTATAACTAAAGTCTAAGTGTATAAAAAGGATAGACCTAATTTAGTGAGGGTTGCTCAACTCTCTTACCAGCTTCATGCCCAACTTCTTTTCCCCCAACTAGGTTTCTTCCTCCACTTTTATTTTCTAAACCCAACCTCTAAATAAGATGTTTAAACATTTGTCAAAGAGTTCACTTCTTTCATTTATTTTAATTTTGTCCTTACTCGCTTATCGGGTGCTATAATTTTTAATCTAAATATGAGCCGGAATATCAGAAACATTTTCAAAAAAATATTCTTGAAAGAGAGGGTTTGTTGTTCAAAATAATTTTGGTCAAAAATAGTTTTGGTCCAAAAATGGGGAATAAGGTTGGGATTTAGAGCTTGCTAAAGACATGAAATCTAACATTGCATTGCACAAATCTTCATCATTGGAGTGATCAATCTATATACCAAGTCTTAAGGGGGGCACTAAAAATGGATGTCTACAGATAGGTGTG